>NC_061157.1:46014925-46159925 GCF_022113875.1 Hydra vulgaris | reverse complement strand
ACTTTTTTTTTTTTTTTCTTTTTTGATATTTTGTTATAGATTTTTTCACTCAATAAATTGTCTTTGTTTAAAATAAAAATTTTGAAAAAAATTTTGGAGTAAAATTCATGAAAAAGATGGCCCAACTATGTACATATTTGCTGCCTGGACCTTGCCCTTACTTTGCATATTTGCCCTCTTGTCCCTACCCCTTATACACACTTGTACACTTTTAGATAATATTTAAACATTTTTAGATAATGTCGCCTCCCATACCTGCATACATACTTTATGAATGCCTCTTAAATCAAATTATTAAATTCAATGAAACAAAATGTTTTAGAAAGTTAATAATACTACCAAAGAACATAACAAATAAAATTTCAACAAATGAGTAAATGCAAAGAGTCATTCTATTTTCCTCCCATTATGGTGAATAAACAAAAGCATTTCTCCTGTTTTAGGCAATAACCTAGATCTCTTTTTCTCATAGATATTATCATATTCTGAGAACAATCTTTCAGAAAATATGGATGATGCAGGAGTGCATAGATGTTTTGAAGCAATTGTTTTTAAAAGAGGGAATCGTTCTTCTTGCATCCAGGTCTTTATTGGACAGAGTTTTCTGTCTACAAGTGGTTCAGAATAAAACTTTTTAATTTTTTTTCTAATTAAAACCTCATTTGATTTTTTCTCTAACTTTAATTTTTTAAAAGGTAATGTTTTTTCAGATGTTGCATTTATAATTTCTTTGAAACATGCTTCAAGAGTTTCTTCTTTTTCAGTATTAATTGAAAAATTCAATTGTGATGGTTCTTCATTTACACTAAAATCTACTTCTTCAGAACAAACAAGAGTTTTTTCAAAGGATAAAATTTCATTTATTAATCAGTACTTAGCCTGTTTTTTGATATCATCCTCAAAGAAAGAAAACTTATATCTTGGATCAATTGAAGTAGCTATGACATAGTACCTATTTTTCAAAATGTTTAAAGACTTCGCATCATTTATTTCAGAAAAAAATCGATTTTTTAAAGAAGTTGTAAGCCAATTCTTTGTTTCTTGAATACTTAAATCAACTTGACATTTTGAAATAAATTTCTTCAATGAGCACATATTTGGAATTACAGAAGACAAAGTTGTTATTTCTGAACTCATTTCCTGAGTTAATTGGAAAAAAGGCTTTAACAGTTTAATAATGTTTAATATTAATGTCCATTCTAATGTAGAAAAGGGCATTAAATCAGAACGTTCTGCTAAGTATAGTTGAACTGGAATTTTTAACTTGTTTAATCTATCAAGCATAAGATAAGTGCTGTTCCATCTTGTTGGGACATCTTGAACAAGACAAAGAGGGTCGAGATTTTGTTGCAGCTGAATTTGTTTAAAGTTGTTACGTGCTAGAGATGAATGGTTAAAATGAGTTACAAGTCGACGACATTTTGAAAGAATATCAATTACAATATTTTCACTTATTGAATCTGAAACAACTAATTGAAGTAAATGAATAGTACAATGGATTGTGGGAATTTCAGCTAGATTACTCCACTTATCATGTTGCTTGCACCATCTCTTACAAGAATATGTCGTCTTTCAGCTTGAATTTTCCAGCTATCCCACATACTTTCTAACTTTTTGGATATGTTTATTCCAGTATGGCTTTCAGGAAAATGAGAAGCATGTAATACCACATCAAATCTGTTAAAATCTTTATCGATGGAGTGGCTAGACAATGAAATAAATGATTCATGAGAAATTGGGCATGTCCATATCTGAAGAAAAGCTTATGTAATCTGTTTTTATTAATTTATCAGAAATTTTATTATTTAGCTCCATGTAAAGTTGAGGTATTATTGTTTTAGAAAAAAAATTTCTACTTGGCATGCAATATCTGGGTTCTAAATGGTTCATTAAGTTATTAAAACCTGTATCTTCAACTAAAGTAAATGGCTGTTTGTCTAAGGCCATCATCAACCCAATTTTACGATGAATAGTTTGCGACCTAGAGTCATTAATGCTCCATACCTTTTGTGACTTTAAATATTCATCTATTGAAGTTTGTTTAGAAGTTTCCGAAACAGTCTCTTTTTTTACTGTAGTACTAGTTGAAAAAAATTCTGGTGTGATTTTATTGACAGCCTGAGCTTTTCTTTTCTGTTCATTTTTATTTCGTTCTATATGATATTCTTTTGGATGATTTATTTTGATGTGGTTATGCAGAGGTGTTGTACTAAAACATTTTTGCCCAGCCTCCATAGTTCCACGTTTAATCATTTTTTTACAGATATTACAGTTTGCATACACATCACTTGCATCATTTATTTTATACAATGACCAGATAAAGCTCTGCATTATTATGTGTCTGAAATATAAAACTAAACGTGTTCACAATTGACTTTAAATATTTAACTATTTTAGTATAATAGTTAAATATTTAATAAATATCTTGGTATCAAATGTATGTGTATAATAATTATACACATACATTTGATACCAAGATATTTATCTGTATTATACAGATGGTAATTTTGAGATCTATACAGTGTATAAATACTACATTGAAATTAATATTGCATTGTTAACTTTCAATGTAAACATTGTTAGATTCCAAATGCATTGTTACATTGTAAAGAAAACAATAAAAAAAACATAACAAAAAAATTAAAGTAATAATACATAGTTTGGAAATTTAGATAGCAACCTAATTTTAAAGTTATTGCTACGTAATTAATTGTTAATAAATTTTCAAACTACAATAAAAACAGATAATCCAATTATGCAATCCAATTTTTGTGTAAATTCACAAAAAAAAAATATATATATATATATATATATATATATATATATATATATATATATATATATATATATATATATATATATATATATATATATATATATATATATTATATATATATATTTTTTTTTTTTTGTGGATTTACACGCTATTTTGTACTTTCCCAATTTGACTAAAAACAAACATCAAAACTAAATCCTATCTTAATTTTCAATATATCCGGTATATCCGGCATATCCGGCCGGATATGAAATTTCGAATCCGGCATCCGTATCCGGCCGGATACGTAAAATGCTATATCCGGTACACCTCTAATAAAAATAGAAAATACTTTTTAGGGTAAGTAACCTTACCCTTAAATTGTTTTTCAGCGTAAGTAGCCTTAATTCTTCAAAATCTTATGTGAACTGAATGAAGATTTCACAAATAATAATGACTTTATTTTAAAAAATACTGTAAAAAATAGTTTTTAAAAACGTTTAAGAAAATACATTAGGTTGTTTTTTTATTAAAATAGATGCTTATCAAGTAATTAAAAATTCTAAAATAAAAGGGTCTTACCCCCTACAAATATTCTTAAATATTCAATATCGTTTTATAATTTACACATATTAATGGATTAAAAGTATACTTTATTAAAGCGCCTTTATCATGAACTGTCACATATATATATATATATATACATATATATATATATATATATTTATATATATATATATATATATATATATATATATATATATATATATATATATATATATATATATATATATAAAATACGTAATATGAATATAAACGTTATGGTACATGCGTTGTTATTTGTAGTCCCCGACACAATAAAGAAAATGCATTAACTATTTCTTTAATATGTCGCTTATTAGATTTCTCTCTAAGTACTGCTTTTTGAAAATGATCTTTTTGTATTTTAGAAGGTAAGTCGGTTGGGAAATTAGGCAAGCTAAATAACTCGTTAAACCAAATAGCTAAATCTGTTACATATTTTTTATTTAGAGCTAATATCACATCGGCAAAGTTATCACAGGTGTGTCGTGGAGAAATTCCCCCAATGCATAATAGGGTGACTTTTAGCAATTCAAAACCAGCGGATTTTATAAGATTTCTTGGTTTTTCATAAGAACTAGAAATATTAATGTAAGAAACAAAAAAATTGCAAGTGCTTTTTATAGTTGGAGTTTCCTGGTGACAAAGTAACGATAATGCGCTTTGATATATTTTAAAATGTCTTTCATCGTTATCAAACAGTAATTGTGGTACTGTTTTTATAACTCGCGTTATAAGAACTGCAAAACTTTGCATCAGATCGGGAAAGTTGCAACTTTCTCCCGTCTTTATCAAAAATAACACTTTATCAGCTAACATTACAAACAATGTATAGACTTTCTCTTTAGTTTCACCATCATTTCCAAACATTCCAATTATAATTGTACTTGTTTCTAATATACAGCTAAATGGATGTGTATCAAACATTTCTAGCAAGATGTCACATGTAATGGGGACATACGACAATAAATTCTCACGCACAACTTCAAACGATTTTGCAATGCAATCGGTTGATGCTTTAACAACATCTTCAATAAAAAACCATGGTTTCATCCAGCAAAACAATTGTACTAATTGACCAAATACTAAGCTAACTGGGTGAACACTTTGTACCTCGTATGGATCAATAGAACGAAACAGGGCATGAAAAAGATTTAGATAATATACCAATTTGCCACCAGATTCTTTTGAAACCTCTGAATTTTTAAATAATTCTTGCAACCTCTGAAATAAAGGTGAGACAAAGCATTCAACTTGCTCCTTCATTAAAGTAGATTGTAGTCCTGATAAAACATACCCAACAATTTCAAACAACCTTGATACTAACTTTTTTGAGCTTCTAACCTGGATGCTATTAAAACATACTTGCAGTATAGCAGATTTGGTTGGTTCATCCATCAGTATAGAACATTCTCGACAAATGTCTTTTAATGAAATACTACAAGAAGTAATGGTTTCAGTACTTTCAAAACCTTTTAATAAAAATGGCAAAACCACTTTTATATTTTCAGGGTGGGCATTAAGCCATTCTGATAATGAACCAAGAAAGAGTACAAGTGTGTCAAGTATTTTTGGATGATGAGGGATGTGAGCTAGCATTAATAATATATTTGGTATGTAAACACATTCATCAAGACTAATAGATTCTGATGTACCCTGAAGAATAAGAAATATGGCTTCAAATTCCTGCCAACAAGATGACGCTTCTAAATTGTAAATAAAATAAAACAACAATAATAATAAAGATAATTTTAACACTATATCATAAAATTTATTAAAAATTTAAATTCACACAAATTATATGCAAACTACTAATTGCTAACAAAAAAGCTTTTCAAAACATTTTTCAGTAAATTACCTAATAGACAGAAAAGTTCACTTATTACTTTAATCAAGAAGTATTGCAGAATTTCAAAATAGCTCTATTTGTAATTTTTTTTTTAAATGATACTTCAATAACACTTCCGCAAAATTACTAAAGCGTAAAAAAAAGATAAGCAAATAAGAGGGAACAGGAAAATTTCTATAAAGCAAATTTTTTCAAGATTTTGTTAGGAACTCTTTTGTTCTATATACACATGTTAAAAACTAAATTTTGACCTATCTATCACTTGTCACATAATGCCTAAATGCAGCAACGAGTCACTTATTTACTACATTAAAAGATTTAACAAAATGAAGTATAGAGCTGCATCCTAAATAAAGTATATAAAGCAAAATAAAGCTCAATAAAACTTAGGAACAGGGCTACATCACTATATGGGCTTATAGCCTGCTGATGATTATTGGTATTAAAAAAACAAAAGAAAATAATAATTCAAATATTAAAAGAAAAAAATTGTATTTTCTAATTGATTTTGCTTGGTTTTTAAAATATTTTCGTAGAATAACTTTTCTTTTATAAACAGATAAATTTAAACCTGATAGCAGCTTTGACAACTTCTGAACCAGCAAGGCAAGGCACCTTTCTTGTAGTAGTGTGTATACATAAAGCATAGTATCTTGTATGTCAATGCGGTAACAACGAAATTGCTCTTTATCATCAGCAGAAAAACTTTGGTAAATTTCGTCACTTGGATACTGAGATTTTAGCAAAAATACTTCAACTAACATGACAAATGCTTCATAAAACTGTTTTTGATAATCTGATATTGACTCAACATCTAATGAAAGTAATGACTCTTGCAGAGTGTACCAAAAATTAAAAGTTAACTCACTATGGGTTTCATCCACAGGATAAATTCCTTTTGCAGATGTAAATTTTAAAATGATTTGAATGAGCTTCAACACATTATTTTGTTTGAGAACATCTGTAGCTTTTAAAAGGGTAGAGCAGTGAGTTTCTCCAAAATTTATAAGTAACATTGAAATTTTTTTTAAAAGCTCATGGTTGTCTTCCAGTATAGCACTTTCAATATAATCCTCTAATTGATTAATATGCATTAAAATAGAAAAAATAGTATTTTCACAAGAGAAACTAGCAGGTGATGTAACAAACTCAATTAAAACATCAAGTATTTTATCAGAAAGAGGCACACAAGCTATCTTTGAAAATAAAATTGGAAGCAAATTGGAGGCATCTAGTATGGAAACACCAAACTCGATCCAATTAATAAGGCAACTTAAAACATTTAACTGATAATTGTAGTCAATATTTTTACATAAAACATGCTGACACATCCCAACTAAAACAGCTTTGAACTGTAAAAGCATATGCTTAGAATTAATCTTTTGGCTAGAAGTTAAGGTAACTTGCTTGAATTCAATAGGTAAACAAGTTAGAAGTTCAAGAACTAGAGACTGAGAATCAACTCCTTTGTTTGCACATTGTTTTTGAATGGACTCTAAACAGTGTTGAAGATCAAAATCATGTCCAGCAGTTCGGAGAATAAAAGATGCGTAAGCACTACAAAGTTTAGTAAATACAACTTTACTTGTCCCAGATGAATATAAAATAAGAGCATTTAAAAGTTTAGAGTTAAGTTCAGATGAATCAAGCTTTTCTGATGTACTTGTTAATTTTGAATGCAATATAATAGCACCGTAATACTGTACTTCTACAGACTTCAGATGATCTAAAAGCATCCAAGCAACATTCCAACCATCTGAAGAATTTTGTAAATCTAGAAGCCATTTGTGAGCAATATGTCGTTCTTCTTGATTTTGACTGGCATAAAAAGTTTGGATAACTGTTTCTGCTGGAGTAATAAAATCCATTTTCCATAAATTTAATTGGTTAAAAAAGTCTGACTGAACTAAAAAAATATATTTTTCATAGTACATTTTAAAAGATTTTTTTATTTGTAAATTTATATACAAAATAATCAAATTAGTAAAAAATATTTTTAAATATTTATACATATATCTAAAATAAAGACACATTTATTATAAATGAGCGATAACAATAAATCCTGCATACATATATGTACATTGTGAGAATAATTTAAAAAAAAAATGAATAAAATATTTACACATAAAATACAACTTTTGCAAATTTATTATTACTATTTGTATTCAAATTTGTAAAAATAAATTCTGCAAAAATTTCTTCAATGAAAATATTTTATCTTCCTTAAAGCCACGCTTTAAAAAGCGAAATTGTTATTTTAGAAGTAGTATTTTCACTATTTTTACAAACTCATTCAACTACATAAAAACATATTTACAATAATACAAATATAATAAAAAATATGTATAGAATATAAAAAACCAAATGTCATAAAAATAATGTTTGGTCACAACAGACTATAGTTAGAGAAAATGTTAAAACTGTTGTTAAATTTGGAAAACCTAAACTGTAAAGACTAAAATTTGAAAATATATGATTCCTGCAACCCAAGGGGGAATAACATATAAATTATATGCTATATATAAATTATATATTATATTATATAATAGGAAAATATTCAAATAAAATTTTCAACTTTATAATTGTTGTAACGCTTTATGATTTTTTAATAAATTTAACAACAACAACAACATCAACAAAAAGTTTGACTAATCACATAAAAATTGTTAAAAACTCAACTAAAAATTATACTATATAGCAAGCCTGCCTCAAATGACTCATAGGCTATTTTAATATCTTATCTTAAAATCTCAAAAGAATTTGATTTTTATTTTATTTTAAAAAATCTCAAAAGAAATTGATATTTCTCTTGATTCAAAAGTTGTTATAATTTAACTTTTTACAGATAGGTATAACCCACAAAGAAAAAAAATCAAGAATCTTGGAAGTAACTAAAAAAGAAATACTTTTTTAAAATATATATTGTTTAAGAACAAAAGTTTATTAATGACACAGAGTAATAAAAGAAGCAGAATAAAACCATAACTTACAATATATATCAGCAGTTATATCTTACGTGTCAACAGGCTATAACAACAGTCAAAATTAGGAATAAATTGACTCATCTCATATGGCTCATTTTAATACTAATAAAGTTCTGTCCAAATGTTTGCCTAAATTTTATTCCAATAGCATCAAAGAAAAATACATAATTATATACAAATTACTTTAAGAAAAGAAATGGAGAAGAGCTTTTTTATTAAACACCTGTTTTTTTTTAAGATTTAACTTTCACAAACATATACTAAAATCATTAGAATAGAAACTTCATCAAAATGAACTTTTTAAATCTCTTATTTTGGGTTGGTTATAACTAGATAAAAAAAATAATATAAAGCCTAGTTAAAAAGTAAAAAAAAAAAAAAAACTTGAATTCTTGAAAAAAAAACCTCTAACTAATGAAAACATTATAATACCACATATATTCTGATATTTACAAAACATAAATACATACTAATGTGAAATATAAAAAATAAAATATCTTTAGTAATAATACTTTTCAGCAAATATAATTTTAATTATGAATTTAAAGAACAATTACTTCTAATTCTTATTGATTTAAACTAAGAGGAATACAAAAATTATAAAAAGAACTATCATCAAATGTACTTAAGTGTTTCCAATAAACGCAACTTTCATCTTGCAGTTGTTTCTTATTATAGACTTTCATTTTAGAAAAATGTGGATCAAGAACAAGAAGCCACCAGTCATCTTCTTTATGGCAAATACCTAATATTGTTTTAGAGCCACAATCTATGTCTCCTCCCATCATTATTGGTGATCCAGTGTTTTGAAAATGATCTTTTAAAATCTCAATCACTTTGTAAAGTTCTTTGCCACATGAAACATGTAAAATTTTGCATGATATTTTATACAAAGTGTCTATGATAAGGAAAGCTTCATAAGTACCAATCCATTCTTTTGATCCGATAAATGACTCATGCTTATCCCCAATTTCAACAAGTTTACTTTGAATACATTGTATTGATGGTACTCCACCTAAACCTTGATGCAACTCATTACAAATAATCCATGAAACAATTGTTTGCAATGATCGATAACCACATCCCCAACCAATATCATTTGCACCATCAACATAATAATGATAAAAAAAATAATCTCCTTTAACAGTAAAACAATTGCAAAATTGTTGGGGAACAGCTAAACCCTCGTGTATATTTTTTAACAACATTAAATGTATTAAATAAATCTAGCTATAAACACAAATACATATGTATGTATGTATGTATGTATGTATGTATGTATGTATGTATGTATGTATGTATGTATGTATGTATGTATGTATGTATGTATGTATGTATGTATGTATATAATATAAAGTTTATATAATGAATATATTATATAATTATATAAATTATATAATAAATACAAGCTATGGAATTTTATTTACTATCTTATTTATAATCACATATTGTTATTATTTTATAATAATAGTAAGGGTACATAACATTTTTATTATTATCATCGTTATAAATATAATTTTTTTGGGCAACACATTTAAAAACTTAGGGCCTCGCAAACCACTCATTTGGTTTTCGGGGACGGTTAACCTTATTAGCGTTAAAGTAACTTAGGTTTCACTTGGATTATGTAAATTTCTCATAAAGTTAATTGATTAAAAAGGAGACGAAAAAAAAAATTAAACTTTTTTTTATATATCTTTAAAATGATTTGTTTAAAATAGTAATGATGGGTGAGTTAGAGTTAGTTAGGCTAATAACCTACTATTAATTGTTAAAAAAAAGAAATAGCACCGTTTATGCATAATAAAGAAATGGTAATTTTAATTTTTGTCTCAAGAGCATTCTCGGTAATTCTGTATACCAATTTTTGTCTTTTAACTTTTAAGTTAAACTTTAAAAGGTTATTACGCTGTGTTGCACAAGAAGTATAGATTCTTAGTTGTAATAGATTGAAAGTAAAAACTATTTGTTGAGAAAAAATTGCTTGTTATAAATTAATAATATTAATTAAATTAAGAGGCCGAGACGGAGGCAGAGGGGGGGGGGGCAAAGGGGGCATACGTGCCCCGGGCGTCAAGATTATAGGGGCGCCAAAAAATGATAATTTTTTACACGATGTTTAACTTTTAATTTAAATGTTTTGTGATTTTATTTTATGTTTTTATAGTATAATTTCATGAAATAAATAAAAAGTTTATTTAATTTACAATTTCGGTTTTCATGTTTACGGTTATTATGTTTAGTGCAGTGAGTTTGCTTTCAGAGAGAACTTTTTTTGTATATATGCATATTATGAATGTGACTCCATATTACATTTCGGCAATAAATCTAACGAATGTATTAACGTGCATATTTCAATGTCAATCTATGCAATTCCATCTCAAATGTCAAATCTGCTTATTTAAAGGTAAAATAAGAAAAGAAAAGAAAGAAAAAAAAAAGAATAAATTAAAAAATTATTTTCTAGATATAAAAATTGATAAAAAGTAAATGTAAAATAAGGTTAAAAGACTTAAATAAGTATAGATTAAAATAACAAAAACAAATAAAAACATAGCACAAGCTAAAAGAAAAAAATGTTCGAAAATAGTAAAAAAGGTACGGCAATCAAACAAACTTTAGAGCCTGAGGTAGCGAGGTGGCGTGAAATATTGTACTGTGTTTTGGATGTTACATTGTTTCTCTCATCACGAAACATGGCGTTTAGAGGTAAACTTTATTTTTACTTAGCTATTGATATTTATTGTATAAACAATATTTTTTGCAGATTCTTGTGTTATTAACAGGTCAAACATCTGCTCTTGGAGAGCAAGAAAGTGGCAATTTTCTAGAAGCTATAGACATGATTTCAAACCACAACAAAACGTTAAAAAAACCATATAGAAAACCTAGCTTGTCACCAAAAAGAGGGAACTCGAATGCAGGCACACTACCTCTCATGGTAATCACAGAATGAGTTCATACATGAGTGTACTTCATTGGTTCAGTGTGCCCTTTTAAAGGGAGTGAGAGAAATTGGATACTTTACAGTCATTATCGATGGAACCCCAGACGTTTCACACATTGAACAGATCACTTTTATTTTTTGCTTTGTTCATTTCAGCTTCAACAAAAAAAGCTGGGAGGTAAAAGAGCGCTTTCTTTGCGTTGAAGACATGAAGAGAAAAAAGGAGTGAGTATTGCAAAACTATTTTGTGATGTTTTAATAAAAATAAGTCTTGACTTGCAGAAATGCCGTGGCCAAGGTTACGACAATATGGCTCAAATATGGCTGGAATTTACGTTGGAACACAAGCTTTAATTTTACAGAAAAACCCGTTAGCTCTCTATATTCATTATGGTGTCCATAGTCTTAATTTAGCTGGAGTACATGCAGTTGAACCTTGTGCTAAGATAAAGACTTTCTTTGGTAATATCCAAGCTCTCTATGTGTTTTTCAGCTGCAGTCCGGCTAGGTGGAAGGTTTTGCAAGAATTGACTGGAATCTCTCTTCACAAGCTTTCCGATACCAGGTGGTCAGTTCGGATTGCCGCTGTTAAGCCAATAGTAAAACGACCACGGGAAATAATTACTGCCCTTAATCGTACTATAGAGGATCTTGACCTTACTGCTGACATGTTAAATCAAGCAAGTCTTTGATAAAGTTTTAAATCCTTTGAAACTGTTGTAATTCTGACCTTTTGTTATAAAGTTCTTCAAGTAGCAGATGAAGTAAGCCGTTTGTTCCAGTCAACTTCACTAACAGTAGATGACGAAGTTATTTTAATTTAACAGCTAATAAGCGATCTTAGCCGTATCCGCTCATCATGGAATAATATTTTGACTGAAGTAAAAGCTGTTGCAGGTCCTCTAGGCTTTGAAACGAAATTTTTGACAAAACGAAAGAAGAGAGCGAAACGGTATCACGATGAACTTGCAAATGCAGCTTTCTGCTATGAGAGCCCCGAGCATCAATTTGAGGTAAACATCTTCAACGTTGCTCTTGATCATTTTATTTATCAAGTTCAGTCAAGATTTGACATAGTAAAGAGTGTTTCCTCAAGGTTCTCATTCATCTGGTTGAAAGACCAAGAACCAGATTTTCAAGAGATAAAAGCTCGTAAATTAGCACAGTTCTACGCTAATAATGTCAAAGAAGACAACTTCATACAAGAAATTTTGTATCTTAATCGTTTGAAGGAGTCTTCGTTTTTTATTCCTGGAAACTCATTGAGACTTCTCAAATACATTCAAAGAGTCTGCAACCTATTTTTCCATATGTATGCATTTTAATTTGAACTTTTAATACAATGCCAGTATCTGTTGCAGAGGGTGAGCGATCCTTAAGTAAACTTAAATTGATAAAGAATTATTGTAGGGCCACTATGGGACAAGAACGCATTTCGGATCTCATGATGCTTTCAGTGGAAAATGAGTTACTCAAGACTTTGTCATATGATAATATAATTGCCGGTAAAAAAGCAAGAAAAGAGTGTTTTATATAAGCTGTTTTTTCTTATTTAAATTTCTAAAAAATGTCAAATAATGCATTTATGTTGTATAGACGCAATATTTGAAAATTCATTTTAAAACCATGTGCACTCATATATATGCAAGATTGCATTTGATAAAGTTTTTTTTTAAAACAATGTATCTTTAAAGGGGCGCCTACTCGACGCTATGCCCCGGGCGCCATAAAAGCTCTTAGCGGCCCTGATTGTATATCTTAATATTAAGTAAACTGAAAAAAAAAAAAAAACTCATTCAAATGGAGAAGCTAAGTTTATAATATATATAAAATGTTTTTTTCAGTTTACAATATTAGTCGTGTCACAAAATTTATAAGTTGTAATACATAAACATAAGTCGTAATACATTTAAGTCGTACTAACATATAAAACTTTCCGAAAGAAGATCATAAAGATCTTAACATCGGAACCTTAATAAGGATTTTAACATCGGAACCTTAACATATATATATATATATATATATATATATATATATATATATATATATATATATATATATATATATATATATATATATATATATATATATATATATATATATATAAATATATATATATATATATATATATATATTTATATATATATATAATATATATATATATATATATATATATATATATATATAAATATATATATATATATATATATATAAATATATATATATATATATATATATATAAATATATATATATATATATATATATATATATATATATATATATATATATATATATTTATATATATATATATATATATATATATATATTTATATATATATATATATATATATATATATATATATATATATATATATATATATATATATATATATATATATATATATATATATATATATATATATATATATATATATATATATATATATATATATATGTATATAGAAAATTTAACGTATTTACATTATGCAAAGATACAACACATTTTAATATATAATAAGTTGAAGACTTAAGATATACATTTCACATACATTTTTAATAGAATTTTAGAATGTTGCCCATAGAGAGAATGAATTTTTTTAACTTAATTTTAAAGACAGGAGGAGTAATAGAAAGATCAAAATTTGGTAATACTATTTTATTCCAAAGATGGGGTGCACGATATGCAATACAAAATTGATTGAACTTAGTTCTACAAAAAAGGTTCATTTAAAAAACTATTATTTCTTAAATGTGTATTTATTTATTGGTTTTAAAGAAAAAAAGGTCGTTAAAAACAAATAAAGATAAATCGTTTTTCCATATAAAAGTAAAACATAATACATTAAATATGTTCAGTTTATAAACATCTAGAACCTTCATATAATCAAAAAAATAATGTGAATGTGAAAAGCGATCCGCATAATTAACTACGCGGATTGCATGTTTCTGACGGCGATAAAGATGTTGTAATTTACTTTTATCCGTACTTCCCCAGGCGATGATTACATAATTTATATAATTATGTATAAATGAATAATAGAGTTGGGTTAAGTTTTTTTGTTTAGATAATTTCGGGCTTTGTATAAAATGCCAATATTTTTGGAAATTTTTGTGCTTATATGATCAATATGTTTTCTCCAAGTAATATTCTCATCAAGGTAAACACCTAAGAATTTGTGAAAAGAAAAAGTGAAAGATAATCCATTTTGTTTTGTTAATATTTAAAGTTAATTTATTAACTTTGAACCAATTAGAAATGTGATTTAGTTCTTTGTTTGTAGTTGAAAAGAGTTCATAAATATTAGTATAGGATAAGAAAAGATTAGTATCATCAGCGAACATTATACTTTTCAATTTGGAAGCTTTGTTTAAGTCGTTTACATAGATTAAAAATAGTAGTGGTCCGAGAATAGAACCTTGTGGAACACCACAGGTTATGCTCAGGGGTACACTTTGCTGACCATCAATACTATAAACAAGTTGTTTTCGATTTGTTAAATAGCTTTCAAGCCATTTTAAGATTTTACTGTTTAAACCATATGTTTAATTTTTTGGATTAAAATGTAATGATCGACCGTATCAAAAGCTTTTGATAGGTCAATAAAAACACCTAGTGTATATTGGGATTTTTCAAAAGATTTAAAGATGTTATGAATAAATTGAATAATGGCATGTTCAGTTGAACTCCCTTTTCTGAAACCATACTGATTGTTATGAAGTAAGTTATAGTAATTAAAATAATTGTATACCCTATTGAAGATAATTCTTTCTAAAATTTTAGAAAATATAGAAAGAACAGAGATGGGGCGATAATTACTGATATTGGATCTGTCGCCTTTTTTATGGATAGAGGTAACCCTGGCAAGTTTTAAACGTTCAGGAAAAATACCTTGATGGATAGATGCTCTGAAAATTTTAAAAAGAATATTTTTTCATTGTTCCTAGCAATCTATAACAATATTTCCGTTTATTTCATCTGCACCAGGTGCTTTATTTTTTTTTAAAGACTTGAAAGCTTTTTCAAACTCATCAAATGGTAGTTCGGCAGATAATTCTTCAGAGCAAATATTTTTATCAGTAGGTATCAAAAAATCATAAAATGAATTTGATACAAACATAGGATTATTTTATACTGATTCTACAAAACTTTCAAAAAATGAAGTTATTCTTTAGTTTTTGTATTTACATTAGCATTTTAAATGTTTCAACAATTGCTTCATAGCAAAAAGTATTACTTTGGTGCGCAGGCTTATCTTTGGATCATCCTGGACCTCCAGCAAAACGTTAGCTGTTGTGCCTTGTTCACAATCTCCCTCAAATTTCCAGAAAAATGTGTGATAATGCATCATATATATAGGCGTCGTTGGTAAGGAAGAACGCGTGAACTCCCTAGATAAATGCTCTTCGGTGGTGCTATGTGGTAAGACTGTATCCCACCAAAGTTGAAGTATTCAAGATGGTTTGATTAAGAATGTTTTTTATTGTTGTTTTTAAAAACCCTAAGGTGACCGCATTAAAAATAATAATGATAAAATAAATATATATAAAAAAAAGATTATTTTGACTCTTGCAGAAATACTCTTAACTGTTTTAGTTGTCACAAATAATTGTGTGAATTTTATTTCTTACTTGTTATAGCCGTTTAAAATATTTTTTTAATTTGAAAAAAAAAGAGATGTTTAAAATCAATTATAGCGTGTAATACTATGTATACTAAGCATGTTATTTTTCTTTTTCAGTGAATATTTTTTCATTATAATTTTATATTGTCTTAAATTTAGGATACTACAGTTCTTTTAATTATAGCACTTAATGTTCGGTATCAATAGCATGTGAGCAAAGGCAGGTGCTCTTGCTTTCATAACGTAACATGTAAACTTTCCCCAGTCTGCCGTAAGATATTATGTTGCGCGATTTTCAATACCCTGGGTTTATACCCTCGTGTTTATCTGGAACAAAAATAATAAAGATTTCGCTTGTCGGAGGAAAAAATTACATCACTAGTAACGATGTAAATATCTGTAAATGATTTTTTTGGTAACTCAACGGCTCGATGAAAATTTGTTATTAAAGAAATATTCGATTAATTATGAGTAAAGATATTATTTTATCAAGCAGTTCAGTGATGAACGCATCGACTCTGACTATAGGCTCACAACTGCGAAATATGGCCATTCCCTCACCACCAAGTTTGTCATCTTCATCTGAGGAAGATGATAGTGATGGCATTAGTGACGATGAAACATTTGCAGTAAGTTATAAATATGTAGGACAAATATTTTAGGTTGTTTATACGTATATATATATATATATATATATATATATATATATATATATATATATATATATATATATATATATATATATATATATATATATATATATATATATATATATCTGTGTGTGTGTGTGTGTGTGTATATATGCATATATGTGTGTGTGTGTGTGTATATATATATATATATATATATATATATATATATATATATATATATATATATATATATATATATATATATATATATATATATATATACATATATATATATATGTATGCATGTATGTATGCATATGTACATATATGTAAAATAATTCAGAAATAAGACCAATTTTTTCCACTTATTTATGAAAACCATATTTTTTAA
Organism: Hydra vulgaris; assembly: GCF_022113875.1. Classification (NCBI taxonomy): domain Eukaryota; kingdom Metazoa; phylum Cnidaria; class Hydrozoa; order Anthoathecata; family Hydridae; genus Hydra; species Hydra vulgaris. Next base: position 46,143,162 of record NC_061157.1, on the reverse strand, counting down.
CAAATAAAACAACAATACATGTTTCGACTAATTTATAGTCATCTTCAATTGGGTTTAAAAAACTTTTAATTAATTTTATATTCTAATACAAATATTCAATTGTATATTTAAATACAAATATTCAATGGTAGTAAAATATAAATTATAATTTTTTATTAATCATGAAAAAATAGGCAATAACAAAAAATACAAGAAAAATTAAATATAAAATTTTTAATAATAGGTTAATGACTTATAAAGTGGTAATTATTATGTAAAAAGAAATATCAAATCTGGATTTTTCCGCTTAATGGAAAAAATTTCCTTAACTTTAGGCTTGAGTTTATTGGAAGCAGAATCTAAAATTGAAAAACAGTCATTATTATAGTTATCAAAACAATTATTGTAAGCATGAAGATGTTTGTATATGTCTGAGTTTTTGTCTCTCTTGTAGTGTTTAGTCATTCATATTTTGAGGTAGCGAGAAGTTTCACCTATATAACAGGAATTACATCCTGCGCATACAAATGTCATACCTTCCTAAAATAAATGCTTAATTTATAGATCCTAAATTAGTAATACTGAACTTGGTTTTTATTATTACATTATTAATTTTTTTTTAACATTCTCAAAAGCAACATGTATCTGTCTTGGCTTATAACTTAAATTTATAATTCTTATCTTACCAAAAAAACTATTTCTGCTAATACATCTAAAAACCAAAGAAATCATGAAGTTCATAAAGCATTTAGAAATATGTGATACTATCCCTGATATTTATGGTAGAAAATTTTAAATATCTGTATTTAAAATAGGGCTTTAAAGTATTGAAAATAATACATTTCTGGATTAAAAAAATAAAAAAATTTTATGAATTTTTGAAAATATTGTTGTGGTATTATGATTTTGCCGAAAGTGTAAATGTCTATATAAAATATTTTATAGCGTAGTAAACTATCTTATAATATGTGAATTTAGTAGAAATTTGACTGGAGCTGGACCCAGTCAAATTTTAATGGGTGCGATAAAAAATATACAAGGCTAGGACTGGGTTTGTGTGGCTGCATAAACATTGCTACATCTTAAATTATTCAAAATTCATGTTATATTTTGTTTATATATACACGTATAATTATAGGTTAACATGATCAACATAATCATCATCAAGCTTTAGCCTTTACTTTTTACGTTGTTTCTCTAATATAAACAATTCTAATCATTTTCTCTCCTTAACTAAAGTTTATCATACCATATATAATGCACTTTCTCTAAATTTTCTTACTTCTGCATCTACCATTTTTTCAGCATCCACATTTTATCAGCATGTAGAGAGGTAGCTGCTTCAGCAACTACCTTTCTATATGCTGATACACAAAGCACTTTAATCTTCTCTTACAAATGTTTGATACAAAATTGTTCTAATCTCTGTTTAAGATTTAAAACTTCTTTTGTTTTCTAGTAACTGATAACTGAATATTCTAGATAACTAAATAGTGGTTGTTTGTAACCTCATTGGAAGTGAAATAATTTAATAGATATATAAATATATATATGGCAATATTTAATAATTAGTAAATTTTTGCATAAGTTGATAATATATAAAATATTATAAATTTTTTCTTTGCCGTGGCCGGGTTTTGAAAAAGTCCTTTTTTTAGTCAGGGTTAATATGCCATAAAATATTTAACATCACATAACGCTGGTTATCACAAGTTATGTCACCAATGTTTTTAAACTTCATATGGAACAACTGGGTGTGATAATCACCATATGAAATCACCAAGTTTTCAAATTTTGACAACCTATAAATTTTATGGAGAAAAAAAACACCTGAACATTTCTATTTAATTGACTAATCCATTCAAAATTTATGACTGAATCAATATTAAAGACAAATGGAAAAATTTGAATATCTAGGTGCGGATTCGCAAAACTTTTGTAATACTTGCGTAGCTTACAGAAAGTGTATGTTCATTTACTTTTTCATAACTATTTGATATTCAAAAACATTTCGCAGTGTTTGCCTTACTTTTGATTTAAATTTGAGTTTGATTTAAATTATGAACAATTGAAAAATCATTTGTTTACATTTTTAGTTAAAAGTGTAAAGAAATAATTTTTCATTTGTTAGTCTTTGCAATTATTATAAGCACTATACTGAAGGAGTTACAAATTAATTTAAGTGTTTGAAATTTGCATGAGTTTTTAATGATTTTTAATCTAGTTCAATTAAAACTGCTTTTAGAGTATTATTTACTACATGTGATAAATGAATTATAATTACAAAAAAATTAATAACAACTATTTAATAACTATTTAATAGTTATAATGAATTGGTAGAGTGGTAGAGTATGGTGGCAATTCTAAAATCATTTATTTTTAACAAATAATATTGATTTTTTTCAGGTGGTGTTAATAAATTGCTTTAAAGAAAAATAGAAAAAAAGTTACGTGATCTCTAGTTTTGCGAACCATAAAAAAGATCCTATAAAATGGCATAAAAAGGGTAGATCCTATAAAGCTCAAACTTTTAGTGTTTATTTAAAATATAATAAGGTATTTATTGAAGCAAAATCAAAAGTTAGCATAAAACATAAAGGAGTTACAGCATTAATAACCAATGTGCCAAAATTTACTCCAAAACAGCTCATTTTTAGAACACGATAACTCTGCTAAAAAAAAATAGAATTCTGATAAAAAAGCAATTCAAGATAATTAACGTTAAACAAAAAAAGTTAAAATATGAAAATTAACCTTTATTTTATTTCTAAAGGTTTGTATTAGCAATAGTCTAATACATTTTTTAATAAGTTTTTAACTATTAAAAAAAATCCAAATTAAAAATAAGTATTATAATATATGCAAAAGTTATGGTTACCAAATTTATGTTTTGCTAACTTTAATAAAAAAAAAATCAATTGAAAGATTGTATTTAACTGAAACTACTAAAAACTCCCAGCATCATAACTTATTCCATCTCTTTTTTCATCTTGATCTGTTTAACCTTTTTATTTTGATTTAATTTGTCTCTGACATTGTTTTAATTTATTAGTCAATTTTTTTCTATATTTTTGATTTTTTAAAAGTTTTTGATTGCAACAGTTTTTACCAGGATTATTACTAAGTTCTAAATAAACATTTAGTATACAAGCTAATCTTTCATTGAAATTGATAAATTCTCCAAAGCAGTTTCCCTCACATACACATCTTTTGGACATTGTTCTTAAATTATTGAATTAAAAGCTTCTCAGTTTTTGAAATTTCCAATATTTCATTTTGAGTCAAATAACTTACTGTCAGACAATCGATCCAGTTTTCGATCTTCTTGTTCTATGGGTTAACTGCTACGACTAAAAGATTTTATAAATCATGCATTAGCTATTGCTCTTGACATTTCTAAAGCTTTCAATATAGTTTGCATACTGGTCTTCTTCATAAGCTTGCTTCATATGGTGTATCTGGAAAAGTTTTTAAGATCAAATCATTTATTTCTAACCGCTTTACTAAAGTTATCCTCAAAAGCCAACACTTGTTCATTTCCAATAACTTCTGGAGGTTATTTTATTTCATATCGACATTAATAATTTTCCTGACAGCTTTACATTTAGTGTGGCTCTATTTGCTGACAACTCAACTTTTATACTCCTGTCTTGACAAAAGGTCTTCTCTTTTCATTTGCTTAGAACAGGCAGTTGAATCTGATTTCACTTTTGTAACAGATTGGGGCTTGCAGCGACTTGTGAATTTTAACTCTAAAAAAGTTCAGTTATTTACTACAAACAACTATCACAATACTGTCAATATTCCTATATTAATTAATGGCAACTCTCTGAGTCCTTCTTTACTTACTGACTTCTCATGGAAACCATATATACAATCAATTGCTAAATTAGCATCTGCAAGGTCGCTTCTCTCTCTCTCTCTCTTTTTCTTGTTTCGTCAACCAAAACTCATTCTTGCTTGACTCATCATTCAGCAAAGTCTCATCCTTTTTCTCTCAATCTTTTATCTGTCCCTGCATGCTTTAAAAACTTTTATTTGTCTAGTTTTTTCCCTGAATATCATCATCTTTTTTTAAAAGTATATCATGTTGGGTCTCGAAAGAAGCAAAGTTATAAATAAATTTCAAAAATAATCATCATTTTATAAAAAACATTGAAAAAAAAAAATTAATAAAATTTTTTTTTTAAATGCATATTTTTATTTTTATTTAAAATTTTTTAGGCAGTGAAATTTAAAATAATAATTTTTTTATAAAATGATGATTATTTTGGAAATTTTATAAAATTTTGCTTTTTCTTCAAGAACTTTTTTTTGTGGTTATATATATAATGAAATGTTGAAGTTAAAAAATCTTATTTTATTCAAATAGAATAAAATTTTTAAAACTGCATAGAATTTGCATAGAGTACTTGAATTTGTATTTGAAAACTAGAATTTGCATAGAAACAGCATAGTATGACATTTTTTATACTTATACTAACAAGTTATAAAAAGTATAGACTTTTTAGTAAATAATATCTTACAGAGTATGTAGTTACTTATGCAAAATGATATTATAGACTTATTAGTTAATAACAATTTTACAAAGTATGTAGTGATTATTGGAAAAAGTAGTAGTTACAAGTTGAACATTTTTTTTATTAAACTTTAATTAAAACTAGTTTAATTTATAAATTATAAGGACATACACTTTATTATCATTAATTCGATATATATATATATATATATATATATTTTCATAACATAACATAAATATATATATATATATATATATATATATATACATATTTATATATATATATATATATATACATATATATATATATATATATATATATATATATATATATATATATATATATATATATATATATATATATATATATATATATATATATATATATATATATTTATGTTATGTTATAAAAATATATATATATATATCGAATTAATGATAATAAAGTGTATGTCCTTATAATTTATAAGTTAAACTGGTTTTAATTAAAGTTTAATAAAAAAAATGTTCAACTGCTGAGCTGCGCAAATGTTTTAAAGTTATGCCAATGTTAAGGTAGCTTCTACCTAATGTAACTTTTCTTACTTAAATCCAGCTAAACATTTTCTTAAGATGTTTTGTGAATACCATAATTTAAGAGTTATGAAAAACAAATCGCAAGTTTTGTCCTAAGCAACTTAGCAAGTTTTGTGAATGCGGAATTAGTAAGTTTAGAAATTATGCCAAACTTACCCTTACAAGAACTTTGTGGATCCGCATTCTGGAGCTTATAGTAGATTTTTTTGATTTTTGACGGACCATAACTTTATAAATAAAAAAGATGATCATCTGAAGTTTTGTATACAAAATAGTTTTTAAGTTATTGTACGTCAAAATTGCTAAAAAATGCAATATCAGAAAAATTTTAAAAACTTTAATGTGCTACAGTTTAATACCTTCAGACAGGCAGTGACGTTTTTAGTGTTACTTTTGTATATAATTAAATTACATTCACTTTGCAGGCATAAAAAATAGCGTAAACAGTTAAAAGAATTTATGAAACATTTTACTGTAGAGGTTCTAAATATAGACCAAAAAGTTAGATGAAAACTTTTCTATGAATAAATGTAATCAGTTTTCTCTTAAATAATATCAGTGAAATCAGTGTCTCAATTCAGTTTATTTGGTATAATTTTATGTTAAATATGTATTTGTTTAATTTTATGCATATAATATAGTTTTAATTATATGATTTACACATGTTTATAACTTAAGTATAAAATTTTAACTGTATAAACTCAATCTAAATATGTGCCTGATTGCCTTTCCGTTTTTTTTTGTATTTTAGCATCTAATATTGTAGGAATTAAAATCTCAGAAAGTTTTGTGCATGTAAAAATAGATATATAGAAATGAAGAGTGTATTTTCAAAATGCGGTATATCCATTTTTGTGGTATTGAGATAATTGACTTTTTTCGCCACACCAACATGTCTCGTATATTTGGAAAAATTATTGTTTCTTAATGTATATATACATAAAGTATATTATATAATGTTAATAAATAAAATATTATTAAATAAATTTTTTTTTTTTTTTGTCAATAAGTTTGCATTTATTTTCAAAATACTGTATATCCAATTAAAGCTTGTTAGCAAAATGCGGTATATCCATTTTATAAAGATGTTATGGAAAGTTTTTAAACTTTAAAAAACCTGAATAAGTTTTAATGATTATTTTTAGTTAACATATTGAACAAATATGTGTATTTAATGTTTGGTCATTATATTTTATTAATAATGTGAATGTAAACAATGTTTTATTAAAGTAATGTAAACTATTACATTTCACAATTCGCAATTGTTTATTTATATTTGTTTCGGAGAGTTAAATATGGACAATAAACAATAATATTTTTTTAGTGTTGTGTAGTTGTAACAATGATGATCACTATTTTTAAGTCTCCATAGAACTAATGGACAATTAATATAACATAAAAGTCATCGTTATATTTTTGAACAAAATAAAATTTTAAAAATGAAATACTGCAATAGCCTCATTTTATTTGCAACAAAACAATTGTCGGTTTAACAAAAAATAAAAAGGAAGTATTATTATTGAATGCTTTCCATTAAAAAACAGGTAACAAATATATTTAAACTTATTAATTTAAGTTGCCTTTTTAATATATTTTCTATCATTATTCCATAATTCGTTTAGTTAAACAAACAAAGCATGGTAGTTTAAACGAACACTAGAATTAAGAAATGCTTTTCTTTTCTTTTGTTTCATACATCATATCTTTTTTTCTATGTGAAATAGGATATTAGGTAACGCATTAATCTTGTCCATCGCAATCCGCCATTTCTTTAACGCAACTTTAAAATATTTGCGCTTGCGCAGAAGTAATATACATTTGCCACGGATTGGTCAAAATTAAATACCGCATTTTGAAAATAAATAAAAAATTTTATACCGCGTTTTGAAAATAAATGTTTTTTAGAAGTAAAAAAATATTGGGTTATACTTCGTTTAGCATATATTCGGACACAATGTCTGCTAGGTCCTTATAAACTAAAAATAAACCACACAATTTCTAAAAAATTTTTAATATGGCGTTTACCGTGTTTTGAAAATAAACTCTTCAAATGTGTATTGACGTGCATTATAGGCAAGGTTTTAAACGTATTTGTATTTAAGATTCCATTTTACTCACTTTATTACTGGAAGTATTAAAAAAATTTGAAAAAATTTTTTTTAGATTATAATTTAACATGTTTAACTTTCCTTTTTCGACTTTTTAGATTAGTAAAAAATTACAGAAAAATGTTTTGTGGGGGAAGTTTTAAATGAAGATTGCGGCAAATAGAAATATCAAACTAAAAGATATTGTGAACACTGATGTTCAAGTTTAAATTCAAAGGATAGGGTGCACTTTTGAACCAATTAAGGAGATACAATTTCACAATGAAAAACCCTATATGTCTAGCTAAGAAGCTCTTCATAAATTCTGTTGTGATCCACAAGTGAAAAAATTATTAGGGGATAGTATAAAGTCAACATTTCAACAGCAAGACAATTTAAGATCAAACCTAGTCAAAAACTTTGTACTAACTGCTTCAATTAATTCAAACTTAAACATATTACAGAAAAACATTAGTCTTAAAGTTTATGATAAAGAAGATTATAGTTGTTCAGACATTAATAAGATAAAGTTTAAAAATAAAAAGGGATACTTGCTAAACCTGTAGCTAAAAACGGACATGCTTTGGAAGATATTGTTAAATAGAAAGTCATTGAAGTTTATGAATGTAAAGATTTTACTAGAGTATGTTCAGAATAAAAACGTTGTTTCTTTGCATCATGTAAAAGTTTGCGAACAAGAACACCTAATATTAGTTTGTTTAAAGGAACTTCATTTGGAATTTGATTATAACACAAATTATAAGTTATAACACAAAGTTAATTGATTATAAGTTATAACACAAAGTTAGATTCAGCAGGTTCTGAGAGCAAAGGCCGAATTGTTGCATTACTGTTGACAGTAGTGGAAATCACTCAGTTTGTGCATGTTCTTACCATCAAAATGCTAAGTTGACATGTGCTGCTTTACCTAAAGTCAAATTGATATATCAAAGGTTTGATGAAAGTATTTATTTTTGAACCTGGATGTTTCATATATGGTCCAACTGGTCTGGTAAAGTAAACTTGAAGTCTTACTTGGGAAATGTGTTTGAAAAATTTCATGTACTTGCCATCACTCCTATTTAGTTAGAAATTTAACTTTTTATATCTATAAATAAAAATTTTTTAATTTAGTTACAATTAAAAATGAAATAAAAAAAGACTTATGGGGAAGATTGGCTTAGTTTATGCAACTTTTGGATTTGGATTCAGATGAGAATAAAAATTTTAATGTAAATAATTGTTAAATCGAAAACATACTAAAATCTGCTATATATAGTATGCTAAAAAGAAAGAAGAGCAATATAGTACCAAAAAATTTTTTTGAGTAGTTGCAAAGCAAAAGAGATGTCTAAGATTAGGTGAAGCACCATGAAAAATAGTGTATCATAGTATGGTTGTGCAAAGCAATTCAATGTATTACAACCGTACATATGTAAAATAGTGGATAAAAAATTTTTTTATAAAAAAGCTAAAGCGCCTAAAAAATTATTAGCACAAAAAGTGGCAGTTCGTTCGAGATGACATTGATTGGTTTCGAAAAAATAGTTGTTATTGACGATGGATCCTACTTTTACTTGAGCAACACTAGTATTTTGAGAAATGCTGGATTTTATTCTTCTGACATAAATGCAGCATCAAATGATGGAAGATTAAACAGAAAAAATTCAAGCCAAAAATACTTGTTTGGGTTGCATTCTTGACTATAAGAAATCTCCTAGCATTACATTGCTTCATTGTGTCAAGCAGCCAATGAAAATGTGTGTATTTCAAAATGTCTTGTCAGATTAGAGAAATTCATTGAAATATAAAAGTGACAGTATTATTTCCTGGCCTGATATTGTTTTGTCACATTCACGTTAAGTACAAGGCTAATCTTACAATCTAAAATCCAAAAATATAGTAACATAACATAATCCTGTTAATAAACCAGAATTACAGTTAAAAATTTTTAGTCTAAACTAAAAAGATGCTGGTGTACAATAAAAACTAGCAAGCTAAAAATTTAAATAAATTTGAAAAATGAATTGATTCTCACTACGCAAAAACTGTTAACATGGGCTCAAAAAACACTAAAGGTGTTAACATTTTATCTTTCAAGTGATGATATCAATAACCACGAAACCTTATTTATCCTCCAGAAATGATGTTTTTTTACCAGAGACATAGAGATAGAGAGAAATTATTTAATGGGGAATTTTTAGTGTGTCAATGATACCCATGTGCTAAATAATGTTAACTTGCTAAAAAAGGATTCTTTAAATTTTAAACCCAGTAAATACATTGCATACTTTTACGCTGATGAATGATACATAGGGCTTGTGATTGAGATTTGTAATGAAAACCAAGATCTTAATGTGAAGTTCATGCATAGAAGGAAGTTAAATTTTAAAAGGACTAATGATACATGATGAAGTGTTGGGCTCCATTTAACAGATTATGTCAAAGTGTTAATAATAATATGACAGTATTATAAGTTATTTAAATCAGAGATAAACTAATTAGTGTTTTTTTATATATACATTTCTTTGTTCAGCTGATTGTTTTACTTTTTATTTTTATTTTTTTGCAGTATAATATGTATATAAATTTTACTTTTTAGTTCTTCTTGTAAGCTAATTAAGCATTACGTTCAAAAGGTTACTATCATATCATAAGATAAAGCATAATTCTTAAAAAAAAATTGTTTTACTGATTGTCTTTATATAGAACCTCTACAGTAAAAATTTCATAAGTTCTTTCAACTATTTACCCTATTTTCTATGCCTGCAAAGTGAATGTAATTAAGCATATTTTTTTAAAAAAGTGATATGATAAAAGGCTTTAGCAAGTGTTAAATTAACTTGCAATAAATAATTTTATAAAAAATTGAATCTGCCTGTATGTAGGTATTTGGCCGATTGAATAAAAAAAGCTTTTACTTAGCAATTGATCAGCTTTACGTAAATAAAAACTATTAAAAACTATTGCTATACAAAATTTCAGGTCGTCATCTTTTTATTTACAAAGTTATGGTCTGTCAAAAGTCAGACTTAGTCAGGAATGTGTGCAACCGCACACCAATTTATAACCACACAAATTATTCTATGTTTTGCTGATTTGGCAAGGGCTATAAAAGTTATAAAAGCATGTTGAATAAATAAATAACATTTATTTTTATCTTTTCTAATGTTGATACTAATTTTTATTGATACTAATTTTTGTTTCAAGTATCAATAAAAGTTGTACATATTTTTTTTTGTAATTATATAAATTATATAAGTATGCATTTTTTATAATAAAAAAAAGTTATCACTATTTTATAAACAATGACTTTTTAGGCAACGATATTGTCTTTAGTGAACTTTATGTAAGAATCATTAAAGTTAATACACTCAAAAAGATAAAAATTTTGTTGGAAAAAATTACAAGTTTTTTAAAATCATCACAATAATATAACATTTTAAAAATCATTACAATTAAATAACTTTGATCTTTACTAATGTTTTTATATTATCAAAATGCTTTTAAAATTGCTACTAATGATTTTTTATATAAAGTGTTAATGAATATTATACCCAGCTTATTTATATAACAATGTATTTTATGGTGTTAATCTTTAAAGGGATTACCAACTGCCGCGACAAAATGTGTTCATATAAAAGAAAGTTTTAAAAAAATGTTTAGGCTAATTTTTTTTTTATTAAATTTAATAAATGTGCATCAAAAAATGTGTATCAAAAAGCTAAAATTGTTCTTTTACTTAAAGCTTGCCTTCTCCATTTTGCTTTGGTTCTCACTGTCTTTATAATATATGCTGCAATCTGCAGACTTAATCATTTATTTTACACAGTTTAATTCATAACAGTTTCAGTATATAACGTCATAGTGTAATTACTTTTTTTCTTAAATATCAAAGTATTTTTTGTCCGTCAATCAATAAATCGTATTTATTTTTATAACTTTTCACTAAACTCCAATAAATATTGATAATACAGCTGAATCCTATTAACTGGGATCCTGGATTAGTCAGATGGAATTTCAATTCCCCTTATCAACTTGTAAAATCATCTGCTTAAGTTGTTCCCTGGTTAAGTTGGACCATTCGTTAACTCATACTGTTTTTTGAGGTCCTTTCGGCAAAAAATTTCACTTAACTAGGACTTTTATTTTGAATTGCATATATGTACATGTAATAACAATTCTTCCAATATTTAATAAAAATTCCAAACTTTAAATGCTTGAAAAAAAAAAAAACTTTTGTGTCAAATATAATTAAACATAGATTCAGTTAAGTTTCAGTTAAATTCTATTTGTTAATAACTATTACATTAAAAATTCAAAAATATCAATTAAAATTCAAAACTTAGAACGTTCGAAAATTAATTACCTTTGCGTCAAACATAATTTAATAAACTAAACATTTTCACTGATATCTTCGATTTGGATCAAGGTTTGTTTACTAAAAGTGTCAAAGGTTGCTAAAAGAAAGCTATCAAGTAGAACTATAACAGAAAAATACAAAATACTAAAAGAACTCGACAAAGGAGAATCATCTGTATCTATATCAAAGAAATATGGCATTCCATAGTCAAAACAAACATTGTCTATATGTTCAAAAGAAAAAAACTTGTCAATAATCCTTTGCACATTATCTTTACATGCACTTTTTGCAAATTGCAGATTCACCAGATTTTTCTTTACAAAAATACTGCCATTTGAGACAAAAACAGTAGGTTTGATATTTCATATCAAACCTACTGTTTTTGTCTCAAGAAATCTTTTTTATTTTTTACTCATATTTTATAACAAACAGAAAAAAGAAAACATTGCATTGCAATGCATTCCTTAAGTTAGATATTTTAAGATAAAATAAGTTTCAATAAAATTTCTGGTTGTGCTTGGTTTTAATATAAGGTATGAACATATAAAACACAACTAAATGAAATAATATTTTTCTTATTTTTGGTTGAATTAGTTCAAACAGTTATTTGTAAAATTTAAAAATATATATATATTCTGGGGTATAAGAGTGATATCCTGGGAAATCTCGCTGCCACTTTTATCCCTTGGATCCTGGGAAAACAGGATCCTGTTTGAGAAACTCTAGATGAAACAGTGACAAAGCCAATGACTGAAGAAGTTCGTAAAGCAATTAATATCCTTGTTCATTTTTCGATGTTTACCCAGAGTGGTGAAATTAAAAAAGTAGCTTTGAATGCTTCAAAGCTGTTTGAAAAAGAATTGTACGAGTCACTGAAACAAACATCAATTTTGGACTTTTTTTATTTATAGTATATATTATATATATACAAAAATATGTATTTCACATAAGATTATATTGTTCTATATATATGTACCTAATATTTATATATCAAAGAATATTCGGTAAGTTTCGAAATCTCAATAAGTCAGACATTTTCAAAAAGTCCGACTTAACAAGAGCTTTGCTTAATTTGGAAGTCTGACAATAAATGTATACCCCTTCAGAGTTCGAGTTAACAGGATTCTACTGTACATTTAAAAATAAAATAATATATTTGGTTATTAAATTTTTGTAGTGCAACTTGTTTTTTAGAATCATTAAACAATAATTTTTAAATTAATGTTTTTTTATATATACATTTTTTTTAAAATAAGCATTATTTTTCACCTTAAATACAAGATTCTATAAAATTACTTTATATAAAATCTTGTATTTAAGGTGACCAATGCCCTCTTGTTTTGTGCAAGAGCAAAATAAAATTTAGATTTTTATGGCAAGTCATATATTCTGAATCTTTTTTTATTTTTGTTTAAACAATGAGAATTGTCATTTTGCAAGGGGATCGTCCATAAATTACGCAACACAAAACATATTTAAAAAACAGAAGTAGGAGAAACTAAGCTCTTTAACTCAACAATTTTCATTAAATTTAATTGTGCTACTTTGATTTTTTATTTAAATTAGACTCTGTGAGGGAAAAATTTTGATCTTATTTGTTTTGTTTATTGTGAAAGTTTGCGTTACATAATTTATGGATGATCCCAAGCGTAAAACAAACTTTAGTCAAGGAATTAAAATCTGTAAAAGAAGAAAGTCATTATTTGTTACTTAATTAATATACTGGTGTAGTGATGTGGATCTTCCATTGCATTAATATTAAGGTGCGTCTGTCAAAGTAGCGAGTTCAAATCCTATATTAATGGAACTGTATTTTTAAATTTTAATGTTTTATTTCAAAGTAAATTTTAACTAATATTGTTGTCTATTTATAGTTACATTATATTTTTGATGATCATAGTTTATTTAGGCATTTCTTTAGGCAGTCGCAGTTGAGTTTACATATACTGACTGAGTTAAATAGATAGGCACATGGTAGAGTACATATATCGACTGACTTAAATAGGGATAGGCGCATTGGAGTGTACATACATCAACTGAGGGTTTAGGTTGGGCATTCTTTCAAATAAAAGAAAAGTATTTCTTTAAACAGAGTTTATAAATTAACTTATATTATATATATATATAAATATAAATTAACTTATATTATATTATATATATATATATATATATATATATATATATATATATATATATATATATATATATATATATATATATATATATATATAATTAATATAAAGTTAATTTATAAAATAATATAAAGTTAATTTATGTAATATATAATATTAAATTGAACTACAACAGATTTTTAGGTGAAATAGTCAAAATAATTAATTATAACTTATGTTTAAATACGCTTGTACAAATAAATTTCTTTTTTAATATTTTCTTTAATATGAACACAACTTGGTTCAGCAGTTAGGGATCCCTAAAAAAAATGTATGCTACACAAAGAATGAAATTATCTAAAAAAAAAAAGCTCAAATAAAATAAAACTCAACTAAAATAGTGAGATTATTTAAATCAATTTCTTATTTAGGTTAGGAATCTTTTATCTTTACTTTGAATCTTTTATCTTTACTAATATTACAGCTTTTATAATATTACAGGTAACCCTTTTAAATAAAGTAACATCTTTAAATAGTTTTTAATACTAGTTTTTTTTTTAAGGTTTTCTTTTAGTTAAGTCTAGATAAGTTTTTTAATGCATTTTTGTAATGTTCAAATTTTTGAAACATGTTAACAGGCGGTTAACATTGTCATATTATGGCACTCAATCACATGCCTTTCTGACCAAGTCTGCTACTGTTAGCTCCAGATACTCTGATTTTTATGATTTTCTTCAATATTGAATTATAACTTTAGTTAAAATTTAGTATTAAAGGTTAGTCAATTTAGCTAAAATTTTCAGGACTTTTTTTTTCTTTCACAAAATCTGTGGGTAGTCAGAATTGGAAACTAATCTTGGTTTGTACCCTGGACGCCATTTGGTGATTTAATATGAATAAGCCTCCGTTTTACTTATTGTCAAACTATTATTTTCTTTGCTATCTCTAATGCAAAAGTGAGCGCCTTTATTCTCTAATAAATAGAGTTAGGGGGGGAGTCCAAAATTCTATATTTTTTGTTTAACCAGTTATTCTTAATTAATTTTTTTAGAACAGTTTTAAAAACAAATCAGTTTTTTCTGTTTTTTTGTGGTTGGTCTTCTACTTCTATTTAAACATTTTTAAAGATACAAAAAAAAAAAAAAACATAAAAGAAAAATCTTTGCAGCGGGTTTTTTTACATATAAAGTTATGCAACTTTATGTTAAAATTTATGCAATTTATTAATTTATTTATCAATTGCTTCAGAAACTACAGCAAATATTGCAGGTGGAATAAAAACAACATTCAAAATGTTACAGGAAGCCTCAAAATACACGTCAGAAGAACTATACCAGAAGGTAGATGTTCATATGACTGACAGTACTGTTCATATTATAGGAATATCTAAAATCACAGCTGATATACTTGATAGAGAAATTTCTTCTGGTCAACTGTTTTGCACTTCACATACAGCTTTAGGTTTTTACAGAGCTATTGAAAAAGTTCTAAATCAAATTAAACAAAAGTACAGAAACATTATCCTTAACCTTTCTATCATGGGTACTAAACTTGTTTGGTCCAAGTTTTATTCAAAAACCATGGAATTATCATAGAGAATTTAAAACTTTTATGCAGCGTAAAAACAAAGATAATTTTCTTTTTTAATTTAAAGATATTCGATTTGAATGCTTAAATATTCTTCTATAGTTTGCTTTCACTGGGATAACTTTAAGGAGTTTTTAGACCAACATGAATATATCACCAATAAACTTGCTTGTTTAGTCCGAGGTTCTATGAATTTTGATTACATTATAGTTATTTTAGTCGTGGTAGCAGCTTTTGGAATGCAAGTCACCATTTTTCTGTAAAAGTAAAGGTAAAGCCACACATTCTAAACTGCAAATTTTTTTTAGCAAGATGCATGCAAGCTTATCTAGTGATGTTATAAATGAACAATTCTTTGAATTTAAAAAGCCATGTGTTCAAGGAGTATCAAAGAGACTTTTTGAAAAACTTTTTAAATAAGATTATGGCTTAGAAGTTGTTGATGTAGTACGAAATTATGCATCAAAGAACTATGATGATTGCATTATTCTTGCTAATATAGTTCAGCAAAGTTTAGCTATAGTTCTTCAACACCAGAGAGGAAAGCATTATGGGTTTTGAGAAAGAAACAATGATCAATTACCTGAATAGTATTATGTTTTTAATCAAGTCGTTGGAGTCGATAAAACAGTTACAAAAAATATTGAACTTGAGCGTCAGTGTAAAACTCATAGCAATCGACTTAGAAAAAAACTGTCACTTTCAACAGTTTCACGTGGTAATGTTTTTTAATATTCAAACCATTTAAGAAATAAAGGTTCAAATAATTTAGAACTATTTCGGAAAATGGGTCCTATTGTTAGAAAAACTGAAAGTATAGAATACAGCTAGAACCAGCGACAGATTCAACTGAGACAAAGTGGCTTAACTAAAAAAGAACAACAAGCTTTAGATCAGGCGTCCAGGAGAGATTCTATTTTAACTTGTTTAAAACTACAAAGCGGTCCATTTACTCGTGGATCAGATGTCAGTGAATATATTGAAAAAGAGCAAGATCTGATAAAATGCCAAAAACGATTGAAAAATGAAGTAATTTATTTTAGAGATACAAGTAAGTCATTGCTGCGCAAATCAACTCTATTTAAAATCATGATTTTTGATAAAAATACAAAAAAGCGCCGTCTTATATCAATAGAAGAATATGCTACTAATTTGAAGATTCTTCTTGGAAAGTCATCACAGCAATTCACAATCACCTACGATGACTTCCACAAAGTTATTTCGCACTTTCAATAGAAGTCGAAACAAATTATTATTAATATTAGGCTATCTTGATAATGTACAATGTCTAATTTTTTGTGTAATTGCACAAGTGATTACAAATTTTATTAATAAAATGAAGAAAAAAAATTACCATGTGTTTTACATCGCTTATATTTGAAAGTAATAATGATTTCATTAAATTTAACAGTAAATTGTTTTGTCAAGTAATCACTTTAATTAAAATTGAATTAGAAAGCTAAATACTGATAAGGAAGTAAAAACATAGTGAAGTTCGAAATCAGCATAAAAAGTTAATTAAGAAAAAGTGGTTAAACTACAAAAAATTTAAAAAGTTAATTTTGGACCCCCTAATAGAGTAAAAACGGACACAAAACTTTCTGAAAGAAAATTTTTCACAAAATTAATTTCAAGTAAGTTTGGATAATTACATTTAATATCCTTCATAATTTAAAAGAATATATTCACGTAACTGCATATTATAAAAAAACTTCTAGTAATGTTCGCAATTTTTTTTAATTTTTATTAATGGTTAGATAACTTTATTAAGTTATCAAACTAATTAACAAACTTTTTTATGAATGCAATTTGTGAAATCAGCCATGTAATAAGTAAATTATGTTTTATTTGTTTTCTAATTCAAAAAAGTCAAGTTTTTGTGGCATTTAATAAAAATTTACAATAATCTATAATAAACTTTCATAATAGAGAATTTTTTTTTTCAATAGAAAAAACTTAATGAACAATTTCAAAATGTTTTGTTTTTAGATTCTTTTGTAAAGATTTTTAAAAATTTATGAGTAAGAAATTACAGTAAGAAATATTTTAAGGATTAAAAATGTAGTTTATAAAGATACAAAAATGTTAAAGTGGGCTAAAGTCCATGCAAAATTCTTGCAGGTTACTTTAGTACCGGGCTATTCTGGAAGTATATATGCATGAATATTATAATTTTAATTCCTTATTGAATGATCTCTTCATTGTATTTTATGAGCTTTCTTTTCTATTAAAGTATATGCACATTTTTCTCTGTTTTTCTTCTTTTCTTAATTTATTATTTATTATCCTTTTTTTCTTCTTTTCTTACTTTATTTTATTAATGAAAGTTTAAATATGCATTTTAAGAGATTTTTAAATATAAATGTATTTTTTTTTTATTGGAATGATTTCATGAAAAACTAAGTTTGATATATAATACATATGTTGACATACTAAGTATTAATTGTGGCTTATTGAAGTTCTAGTTAAATAATTTGAGTTATTTTTTAAAAAATTAATACCATTATTTTTATTAATTGTATAACAATAACTATGTAGTATTTAATATTAAACAAATAAAACCTTTTACAAATCTTTTAATTGTCTTTGCCTGTAATAGAAAGGTTGCAATATAAATTTGGTTGCTTTTAAATATTTCAATAGATCAAGAATAAAGAATAAATTAGGTAAAAATAAAATAATAAATAAAAATAAAGTTATTAATTATATCTTTTAAATAAAATAAGTTTGTTAAGTTAAAGAAATTAAGAATCACACAGATATTCATAGCTAAGAGTCTTTTTAAAGATTTTTAGCAAAAAATTATGAATCACTTTTAAAACACTATAATTTAAACATTTATTAATTAAAAAATTTTTTTTTTCAACTCAGTTTTTAATTCAATTCTCTTGACATCGCTTGATACTTTTCAACCTCACTACTTTTCAACCTCACTTCTTAACTGTGTATGTACATACTATACATTCAGTTTTCTGCTTTATTACAGTTAGTTCAAAAAGTCGTCTGAGTGCTTTTGATTTTTTTTTTTTTTTTTTTTTTTTTTTTTAACATCTTCACTTCCAACAAGGCTGCAAGCAACCACTATAAGAGTTGGAAGTTACTGGATGAGAAAAGACTAAATCTGTAGAGCAAGATAACGATTGACTGATGACTTAAAAGATTGCAAATTATATGAATCAGGAAAGCAAGATGAAGGAAGCGAATTCCAAAGAACTGATGTTCGAGGAAAAAAACTAGAAGAATAAGAGTTTTTGAAGCACTTAGGAACAGTCACAGAAAAAGGATGAGACTTAATTGAATGGCGAGTAACACGAGAATGAATTTTAGTAGATGGCACAAGGGACGCTAGCTCTTTAGAGCAGTGCCCATTATAGTATTTGTAGAAAAGAGAAAGAGAAGCAACATTACGACGATGTGACAAAGGTTGGAGATTGGCTGCCAGAGCAGGTCCAACTATGTTTACAATTCGTTTTTGCACCTTGTCTAAAAGAGATTTTATATATTTATAAGCAATATTTATGTTTACAATTCGTTACAATGTTTACAAATATTTATGTTTACAATTCGTTTTTGCACCTTGTCTAAAAGAGATTTTATATATTTATAAGCAGGAAGGCTCTTAAGTCATGATGAAAGATGTTTTTTTAGAACGAAAGAACTCTGAAAAATCCCACTTTAATTGTGGATAAGGGTTAGAAGATCTTGTAAACTTGCAATCTTTCTTATGGTAGCATTACATAGAGACTCGCGAAAATTTATTGTCATGTTTTAATGGGATAGAGCATTACTTCACTATTCGTTAGAGCTAAAACTAGCTTGACCAAAAGTTTTTGAACCATTGGGAAGTAAAGTTTAATTGAGTGGCTGGCTTGTTTTTCAAAACAAGCCAACTGGATTAAGCTTTGCTTTTCACAAAAATGTAGTAGTTTATCTGTAACATAAGCCAAATGGGCAACGTAATATAACTATATTTTTTAATTGTTTTTTAATATAAATATAATTTCTAAACATTTTTTTTAATAGATTATTTAAAATCAAAAGCACCAAAAAAAAATTTTAATTGTTTTTTTGATTTTAAATAAATTTTTAATTGTATTTTTTTAAAATTCCACCAACATTGCGCATTGCACATTTACAGATATATTTAAATAAAAAGAGAAACTAAAAAAAAATTATTAGTAAAAATATTTTGTTTAGATCAAGAGTTTTGATCATCAAAATGAAATCTCTAGACTTCGTCTCGCAGAAAATAACATTAATCAAGATTTATCTAATTTGACATTAGTTGGTCCTGAAACACAAGCTCGCCTGGAAGCCTTACTGGAAGCTGCTGGTAACAATAATTGTTTTTACATTTTTTGGTAATTTAATAAGAGAAAAATTTTCAAAATCATTTATGCTTAACATTTTTCATTAACAAATATTAATTAACAATAGTACTATTTTTTTATATTTCCCAAAATAGTATTTTTAAATTATTCACTGTTTATCAGGAGTTGCAACTGACGGGAAGGCTTTTACAGATCCTGAAGTATTAAGGAGGTTAACCTCTTCAGTTAGCAGTGCTTTGGATGAAGCTGCAGCAGCTTTAACTAGAATGAGATCACAATCTGGAAATAATACATCAAGTCAAAATAATGCACAAGGTTAAAAATAAGATATTTAGCTAACTGAATGGTTGTTATGATAAGTATTTATTGTTAATTATTTATAGGTTCTGACTTTCATACAAAAAAAGTTAAAATAGGCTTTTCTTTCCTATCCACTTTGTTTGTGTTCCAATAAGTTTCCAAAAGTTTGTATAATGTATTTTTGAAATTCTTTCTAATTTAAATTTATAAAAATCTGTCAGAAGTGTGCTTGAAAATGCATGGAAACGTTATAAACCTCTGAAAGAAAAACATTTTAAGAAAAATGGATATATATATTTATACTTTCACAAGCATCAAAAGCAAAAATGAAAAGCAAAATTTTAACTAATATTTATCAAAAACCACTTATTTGCCGAAATTGCCCAAACACAGTAATTGGAACCCAGTCCACAAAGTTATTAAATATTAAAAAAATCCCATTTTTTTATAACTGGCAAAAAATATCTTTCCTACAAGTCTATAGCGAGTTTTCTAAGACTTTTCGATCATTAGGTATGATTTTATCTCCTTAACTTTGCTTTTTGGGTCCATTGTGAGTAAAAGCAATAAAACCTACTGTTTTGTTAAGTTACCTCTAAATATTGCCCTAATGAGCTCATATTTGCCTGAAACTATTTCTATATGTATTGGAACAACATACTAAATGGTAATAATTATTAAAAATTTTTTGCATAATTTATAATGTACAATTGTTAGTTTATTAGTATATAAATAATTATGTTAGTTTATAAGTAATTATGCAATAAATAATTGATTATATTGTTAAATAAAAATCTAAAACCTAAATTTTTACTTTTAGTTGTAAAACATTATTATTTCTTTTAATTGGTTGCTTTTCAAAATAGAGTTTATTTTACTAGTTTATAACAATTATTGTGCTATTCAAGGTACAAGGAGTCTTGTTGAAGCTTGTATTGAAGGAGACATCACAGCAGTACGGAAACTGCTTGATGAAGGTCGCAGTGTCCATGAGCCGACTGAAGAAGGAGAAAGTTTACTTTCTTTGGCATGTTCTGCAGGTTAAGTGTCTATATATATTTACCTATGATTGTTATACAGGGACTTTCAAAGATTTCAATTGATCAAAATTATTACTTTTAATTATTTGTTATAAAGATGCAATTGTATAAGTAATATTTTTAATAAAAAGTTTGGTTAGAAGTTTTTAAAATGTTTTCATTTAGTTAGAATGCTAACATTATATACTAATATGGTGTTATTACATGTATTTATCACCATACATTGTATGGAGATGAATATATTTATTTTTTAAAAATCTAGGATATTATGAATTAGTTCAAGTTCTTCTTGTTATGAATGCAAATATTGAAGATAGAGGAGTTAAAGGTGATTGCACACCGTTAATGGAAGCTGCGAGTGGTGGTTTTGTTGATATTGTTCAATTGTTGCTGCAACATGGTGCAAATGTCAATGCTCAATCTTCATCTGGAAACACAGCTCTTCATTATGCAAGTTGCAGTGGTTATGATGATGTTGTTCAAGCTTTAATTCAACATAATGCAGATTTGGAGCATCAAAATGAAAATGGACATACACCTTTAATGGAAGCTGCAAGTGGTGGTCATAATAAAGTAGCCAAATTACTTTTAGATAATGGTGCTGGAATAAATACCCACTCTAGTGAATTTAAAGAAAGTGCTTTAACTCTAGCATGTTATAAAGGTTTAATATATTTAATCTTAATTACTTGTGTTATTCAATGATTTATTTACACTTATTTTTAAGTAAAATTTAAGGTTTCAAAAAGCAGAGTTTCGCAGTCTTGAGTTTTTAATTTTAGAATTTAGTGTCTCAGATTTCAAACTTATTAATAATATGTTACTCAAAACCTAATAAAAAACATGTTTTTTTTATTATTATTTATCTTTTGCTCAGCAAATGTTTTTGTCAAAATTTTTAATAAAATTATCTCTTGGTTAATATTTTAAAAAATTCTAGCATTTTGTTTCTTAAAAAGTTTTTTTAAATATACTTTGTTTGAAAAAAAAATTAAACTTTTTTGAAACAACACAGTTGAAGTTTCTCAAAAATTTAGCTGCATAATCTATTATTGTTTAATTATTTGAACATCAACAATAAATTTGTTTGGTAAAGTGTTTTAAACATTTTATATTCATTTAATAATTTTATTCATTTAATAAAGTTGCTTCTATAACAATTGTTATAAATTAATAGAGAGTAAGTTGTTGTTTTTTTATGGAAAAAGAAGAATCCATTAGAATTCTTATTACTAGTATTAAAAAATTTATATTATCAGTATTATGAATTATTTTCAGTTTTTACTTTTAAAAATTTTATATTAGGTCATGTTGAAATGGTTGCTTTGCTTCTTGAAAGAGGAGCTGACCAAGAACATAAAACAGATGAAATGCATACTGCTCTAATGGAAGCATCAATGGTAATATTTGAAATCATTTGATTTGTTGGTTTTTTATTTTTTATTGTGTATATACTGCCTGATATACTATTGTTCCTGGATAAATTGAGACATCCACATACATGTAGTTATGTTAGAATGATTTTTTAAAAACATAGTTCTAATAAATTCTATCATTAATCTACAGTTGCTTTTAATTTCTTCTTTCACTTCTGAGTTCATTACTTTCTTTTTATAGATTAATTTATGCTGAGTATTATCTGATCTGAATTTTTCAACATACTCTTTTCAATAATTTTTTTGTTTTGTCATTGAGTTTTGAATCTGTTTTGTTTTTAAAACTTTATTTTTTACATTTAAAGTAATATCTTAATGATATTAGTTTTTGAAATTTGTTTACCTTAATCATATTTATAATCTTAAACAAAATTTATTTAAAAAATTGTTTTACATTTTTTCTTTTTTTAAATAATTACCCAAGACGGTTGTATGTAAAATTTAATCTGTAAAAGTAATCTTTTAGATGCAAAGTTCAACATGGCATCTAACCTGGATTTTTTATTGTTTAGATGCAAAGTTCAACCTGGCATCTAACTTGGATTTTTTGTTATTTAATTTTTGCTTTTGCATTTTCTGCTAAATAAAATCATTTTGCTTTTCAAAATTTTATTCATGTATACGTTTTTCAATTTTTCTTACCTTGGTAATAACCCTAATAAATACCGAGGTAACCTACAATGTAACTGCATAATTATATTTTTTTACAAATATGATTTCAACTTTTCATGCTGTTCATAACATTCTTACAATTTTTGAATTGAAAATTTGATAAATCTATCATCTTTTATTCTGCTTACAAAAATTCCTATCTACTGTATCTTATTTTTAACCTTGTGCATTATTTTGACTTGATGTATTATTTCCAGATTGTGATCTCATTCTAGTTAAAGCTGCTGCAGCTTCATCCAAAGCACTGCTAACTGAAGAGGTTAACCTCCTTAATACTTCTGGATCTGTAAAACTATCATCTTTTATTCTGCTTACAAAAATTCCTACTCATATGACTTTACCTTCAGCTAAGTTGTATCTTTTTATGTTTGCTTCTAATTTCTCAAAATGCTTTATTTATTTTGTTTTTTCTTTTATTTTGCTAAATATCTGTTATCTTGCTCAATAACTGTTAGTATTCCTCAATCATTTACTAAATAACACACAATATAATTGTTGCTTTGGAAATTTGCTTGGTAATTAATTTTTTTGGGTTAATTTGTATATTATGTAAAAATAGTTAATCATATAATTATTGCTGTAATCTTATAGGATGGCCATGTTGAAGTTGCTCGATTACTGCTGAATCATGGAGCTCAGGTAATATTTCCATTCAAAGTTGTTTGTTATGAAGTTTAAAATTAGACTCATACTAAGTAAAAACTTTTACAGATTAAAAAAAATAAGATTTTTATGTAGGTTAATATGCCAGCTGACAGCTTTGAGTCTCCTTTGACATTGGCTGCATGTGGAAGTCATGTTGAACTTGCACAACTTCTTATTGAGCATAAAGCTAATCTTGAAGAAGTTAATGATGAAGGGTAAAAATCATTTGATACACATTTAGTTGTTTGCATTCAATTTTTTTTCTTTTAAATTGCTAAAATTATCTATTAAACTATTTAAATTGTCAAAATTGGCTATTAAACTATTAAAATTGGCTTTTAAAAAGCTACTAAAAACTATTTAAATAGTTTTATATAAAAATATATAAGTATAAAAATATAAGTAAATTAGGTTTAAAAACAGTTATATTTTTATACATAAACAGCTTACAGTTTTTCAACTTTAAAAAAAGCATTAAAATAGTAGGTGAATGTAAAATATTAAAAATAATAAGTGAAATAAATATTTTACAGTTTTAAATCATTTTAGAATTCTACAATTTCACTTTATATTACTTTTAAAACTCTTCTCCCCAGTTTTAAGCTATATATGTTTTCCACTTACTCTCCTCCCCAGTTTTAAGCCACGTTTTTCTATCGCTCCCCTCCATGAATGAAATTAAAAATATTTGGGAAAGCATTTCAAATTTTTGAAAGATATAAAATGCAGATAGGCTAAAGTTGGTATATAGCATTGTTTTTATATATAATTTCAAAACCTAAAGTTTTAACATATTTTCTTTACTTAATTAGTAACTAAGTGTTTGAGTTTTGTTATGGTTAACAATAGGCTAGATTAAAGGGCAAACACAAGCAAGTTGCTTAGGCAGAAAAAGAAAAACTCCATGTGCTATGCACTATTATTGTATAAACTTCAATTTTTAAAAGTGTTTATGTTTTATATTTGGTTGGCATTTTTAGTTATACTCCATTGATGGAAGCATCTCGAGAAGGTTATCTTCCTATGGTGGCATTACTTCGAGAACATGGTAGTTTTTAGTTTAACATTAGTTTGTAAATACCATTAGCCAAATTTAAGAATTTTACAAGTGCATTTTTTTCAAAACTTTTAAATATCTATGTTAAATGATATAAGTTGTTGATTATAGACACTTTCAGACAAAGAAGATAAAACTTATGAACATGAAATTTGTTTTTTGTCTTAATAATTATCCTTTATACATAGATACTGTCTGTATGTATAAGGTTTATGCAATAGTAACATATTTGTGTATATTAAAATGTATATATATATATATATATATATATATATATATATATATATATATATATATATATATATATTAGCATTGTATAAAATAGATTTTAACATTGGACAAGTTGAAATAGGTGCAAAGTAACATAATAACAAGTAAAAACAAAAAAAGTTTTTTTTTTGGTAGCCATTTTTTGAGGAAATAAAATTTAGTTTTACTATAAAAGCTGATATTAAAAAAAATATAAAAACAGTAGCTAATTGTAGAAGCAAATGCATCAAAACGAGTATCAATTGTAACTTTGCTGTTTTACTTTTTTTAAAATTGCACATTTAGTAATTTGGAGCTTGATTTTTTTGCTTGTTGGTAAAAATTTTCAAGGATTTACAATTTATTTTTTCAAAAAATACTCAACCGTTTATTATGACTCTTTCCATTTGTCTGTCACCTTAGAGTAAAATATAGAACTCTATATGAACTGCTTTATTTTAATAGCATTATGTTTACCTTATACTTAAAATTTTTCTGGTAGCAGCTTCTCTGACTTTATATTCATCTGATTTCATTACGGAGTACAATATATTTTCAGGCAGCAAAGCAAAAGTGTTGTTGCAAAGTTTTTTAATGCAATGGTTTTGATTTTCTCAGACTGTTCTTTAATTCTTTTAATCATTTTAAAAATGTATAACTGCTGATTGTGAAACTTATTATCCAATTTAATTTCAAACCAGCTAACTGCATACACTTGCACAATAAATTTTATAATTTGGTGAAGCTAATCTTGCATTTCTGGAAGATTAGTGCCTCTTGTCCAAAGACACAATAATCGAATTGCCAAAGTTCACCATCTAGCATGATTTAATGGCCAAGTTTTCCACTTGACATATTTATGATCAACATTTCCTCTTGAAATTCTAAGAACTTATTCTAGAAGAAGCCTTTGATCACTACTCAAATCTTTTAATGTCTTTCCATCAAAATATATGTTATCTACATGGATGCTAGTTTTTATGAAGTCAACTTGAGGGAGATCTTGGTAGTTATTTTCACAAAGTTTTCCGATTAGACCACTAAACAAATTTTTTGTGTTTTGGCTTTTGGTGCGTGCATTTTGGTAATATTATTAAAAAATGTCAACCTTTCTGTCCAGTCGGCTTGTGCAAAATATATGTTGTGTTTGACAATTTTCTTCTACGTACTTTACAAATTTATCGTTACAAGAACTAACAGGTAGATTACATTTTCAAGCTGAAATATCAAAAAGAGTGTCTAAAGTTTTCTCGAGGTTATTACACTTCACTTTAGAAAGAGATTTTTGGTTAATCTGTTTTGCTTTCATAAAGCATAATTTATTTATTAACTTTACCACATAATAATGTTCATATAGTGGTAACTTTGGATTAACAGTCTGCTATATTTTTATAACATTAATTGCTATCATTTTTGCAATGTCATAATCTTTTAACTCTTGGTTTGTCTTGTCTTTAAGGAAATAGTTATATTGTATAATCTGGCGAATGGTTGGTGTCTCTGCTTCATTTAAAGGTGAAGGCTGACCACCAAATTTTTTAGCAAAACTGCCACATGTTAAAACAACCTTTTGGTTTTTAAGCATTTCATTAAAACATATTATTGTAAATAAAATATGTTAAAGTAAATATAACGACTTGAAAAACAATTACAAATCTCTCTAATCTAAATAAACAAATTTATTTATTTTTGTACAAGCGCGAAAATTTACACAGATTTTTTAAAGTAACACTAAGAGAAAGTTTCAAAGAATTATATTAAAATCATTAATTTTTTTAAATAGTTGTTTTCCTATAGTAATTGTAAAAAAATAGTTACTATTTTATTAAAAAAATTGTTATTCTTCAAAATATTTTAACTATGATATGATTAATCTTAAACATTTGTATTTTAAAATGATTAAAAATATTTTCTCCAAATACCTATAAATATTAACATTGAAACTTGAATCATGTCAATAATATTCAGTGAATATATACAAATGCTCAAAAAACTAATAAAAGTTGTTGAAAAAGCCTTTATAAAATGATAATAATATATTATTAGGCATCTTTCTCAACTAGTCCAAAATTTCAGTTCCAACATCGACCAACTTTAATATATATATATATATATATATATATATATATATATATATATATATATATATATATATATATATATATATATATATATATATATATATATATATATATATATATATATATATATATATATATATATATATATATATATATATATATATATATATATATATATATATATATATATATATATAGGTATATATATATAGGTATATATCATATACCTTGTGACAAATAAAAAATGATTAACACATGAGCCTAAAGGAATTTTTGATGTCATAAAATTCTTGTTTGCTTTTCTTATTTGTTGTCATTAATTTTTTTAACTTTGGCAGTTTACTAAATCACTGTAAAACAAGTGTAATTGAATATTTAACTCAAGATAATTTAGAAATGTTATTATGTAATAATGTTATTGAATGTTTATTTTGCTTCCGGTTTTCCAGGTTTTGCCTATGACTAAATAAGTAAAAGTATGCTAATATTTAATTTGTTTTGTTTTTTGAATAGATATTTATAGTTTTGCAAATAAGAATTATTTTTTATTAAAAAAAAATTGAAACAGATTTTTATTTGTGTTATTAAAACAACTTCAACTTATGCTTGGTGCAAATGAGGTTTACAAGGAATTTCATTTCTAATAAAATAAAGTATATATCATCAGATGTTTTGTCTCTATTAAATGTATACTTTCTTTTTCCAAGCCATTTTTTTTTTTCAGAAATAATTTTGTATATTATTTATTTAGGAGCTAATATTAATGCACAAACAGAAGAAACCCAAGAAACAGCATTAACATTGGCATGTTGCGGAGGGTTTCAAGACGTTGTTTTATATCTTCTGGAGTGTGGTGCTAATATAGAGTTAGGTGCATCGACACCATTGATGGAAGCTGCTACTGAAGGTCATGTTGAACTTGTAAAGCTTCTTCTAGAGCACGGTATATACAAATACATAAATTTATAATATCAAGTTAAAGCTATGAGTTTTAAACAAGTTTTTCATAAATATTTTCTTCAATAAGTGAATAGAAAAATTGTGTATAGCTTCTCTCTTTCTTACTCTATATATGCACACATCAACTCAATTGTTAAAAGGTTAACCCATAACTTATAATCCATAACTTGTAACAACCATAATTTATAACAACCATAGTTGTTATAAATTTCCTAAAAAACAAAACTGCAACAAAATTTGTGTATATATTTCAAAAT
Organism: Hydra vulgaris; assembly: GCF_022113875.1. Lineage (NCBI taxonomy): Eukaryota > Metazoa > Cnidaria > Hydrozoa > Anthoathecata > Hydridae > Hydra > Hydra vulgaris. Next base: position 46,114,912 of record NC_061157.1, on the reverse strand, counting down.
ATAAATATTTAAAATATTTTAAAATGTATAAAAATTTCAAAATGTATACATTTCAAAAATTTGATTAAAAGACTGTCTGAACCAAAACCCAAAATAAATGTATATATACTCACTGCACATTGATCTATACAAAATGACTTAAAATGTGAACCTCTAAATAGTTCAGTAAACGTATAAATATATAAAAAATGCACATAAAAAAATAAAATAGGTATAATAAAATAAAGTTATTTTTTTTTATATAAAATGAAAATATTTAATATATTTATGCAATTAAATCAATAGTTTTGGCATTTAGATGGTTATAAAAATGTGTAACAGAATTAATCTTTTAAGCATATTCAACAAAATGAAAGTAACAAACTGTAGTTTTATGTTTTGATTTTGATAGTATTAGATATATTTATAAAGCTTATATGGGCTACAAGTCTTTTGTAATTATTAAAAAAGTTAATAAATGAATTATAAACTATAAGTTTATTCTGAAATTAAGCATTTTTGCCTTAACATGACAAGCAAGTGTATTTTTTATGTTATTTAGTCAATTACAAATATCAAAAACAACACAAAGAATATTCTTAGTGTTTTAATTATAGAAAAAAGACTTAACAATTAATATCAGGACTGTCTTAAATACAAACTGATAAAATATTAGAATTGTTAATAAAATTTTATTAGTGGTAGGTGCTAGTTCAACACCTTAAACACTTTTCAGAATATCTCTGGAAGGATTTCTGCTTTATTTACCTCTATGGAAACCATTTATGAGAGCCTTTATTGATGTTAATCATTCTAAATATCAACTGTGTTGATGTTAATCATTCTAAATATCAACTGTGTTCAGTTATTGACAAATCTTATGAGTAAGCTCAAAAAAAACTCAAAATTACTTTCTGTTTTGTTTTTGTAATATTTTAATGAATTCTAGATTTATTATTATTTTTGTTGCATGTATCTGTTAACACATGTCAACTTATTATATTGCACTATTTTGTTTAATTTGATTAAAACACAATTGTATTAATTCTTTTTTTTTATAATTTTTTTACTTTGCATTATCCTATAAGTTTTTTATTTCATCAATTTGACTAATTTTAATTGTTAAATTTGCCACTAATTTCTTATTTCCAGCTAAAAAAGGTTTCTTTTAAGGGTACTTCAATGTAAAACACAAGTTAAAACTGTTTTCTTCCACATGTGTAGATTTGTTTCATGAAGAACTTTATGTAACTAAAAAATTTTGGGATTTGAAAAAGAAGAATTTCTTTATTTGAAGCCAAAGTTTAAAGGTATTTTAGTTAATACAAAACTCAAAGCTGGAATATTAATTGAACAATAAATACAGAGTTTGCTGTGTAATCCAGACTTTTATTTGCAATGGCATATCAAGTTTTTAGAAATGTGTTTTATGTCTTTATTTAAGTGCAATAAATTATAAACATAATTTGTGTTAAGAGACGAAACCGTAGTATAAAAGGTATTATAGCCCTAATTTAATGGGAGTTTACTTGTTCCTTCTAAAAAAAAAAAATACTTTGTAAAGGTAAAAGCAAAAGTATACATTTTATACACATAATAAATGCATACATTTTATACACATAAAAAAAAAAAATTGTGTATAAAATGTGTGCATTTGATTAAATTGTATTGCCTATGTGTCACTAACTACAATAAAATTAAAGTGAAGCATGGCTTTTAAATATTTTTGTATTCTAAGTGGATAAATACATTGAATATATTTACACCTTAGCTCTGAGTCTAATGTTGTTTTTTGCATATAACTTAATCCTGCGGTGCAAGCTTAAAAAATTATTTTCCTAAAATTTCAAATAACCTTATGTATGTGATTATGTATAAAATGCACCTATAGTAACCAAGATTTTATTTTTAAAGTTTAATTTGAGTGCTTGTCGATAGTTAAAAAATTAGTTTTAAATTTATTTTTTTCAATGAAGGTAGCAAAGTGAATGCAACAACTGCAACTGGAGATGCTGCATTAACATATGCAGCTGAGAATGGTCACACTGATGTTGTTGAAGTACTGATTCATTATGGTGCAAATATAGAACATGAGTCTGAAGGGGGTAGAACTCCACTTATGAAAGCTGCTCGTGCTGGACACTTGTGCACTGTAGGATATCTCATAAGTCAAGGTTTTGTTTTTATACTTTAAGTTTGTGATTATTACAATGAGTGTATGTAATTTTTTATATTACATACATGCATGCACATTAATTAAAACTTTTTGAAACATATTTGTATAAATTCTGTAAAAAATTTAATTACCTTTGAGGGTTTTGAAAAAGACAGCAAAGTTATTTTTTGTTTTAATATTTAAATTTTACTATATTTAAAGGTGCTGATGTAAATCGCAAAACAACAGGAAATGAGCATTCAGTACTCTCTTTGGCTTGTGCTGGTGGTCATGCTGCTGTAGTAGAACTGTTATTAACAAGAGGATCAAATGCAAGCATGAAACTTAAGGTTTTTCTAAAAAATTATTGTTTACTTTGTTTTTGTGAGAAATTTTAAAACTAATGCTTTAAAGTTTTTTTTTAAGGATAATTCAAGTATGCTTATTGAGGCTGCAAAAGGAGGTCACACTAATGTAGCTTGTTTACTTATTGATGCAGTCCATCACCAAAATTACATTCCAAACGATCTAGCTAATCATGCTGGTTATCCCTCTCCTGTATCTTCTTCTGGTCAAGCAAGTAATTCTTCTTATCATATTTGTTCAGACCACCTACATCACCTACACCAACATGAGTGCCCCTTTCAATGTTCTCATTTGCAAATGCCCCTAACCTCTCAACATCCGTTATCGCCAGACTGCTTTAATCATAACTGCACGTTTGTTCCACCTGTTATTCAACCTAATTCCCTTCCGAGTCACAATTATCAAACTTTGCATAGCCCAATATATGATAGTGAACCATTTACTGCAGATATTGATGTAAATACATCACCTTCTGATATTTATTTACCTAATATACCAATTTCTCTGTCCAATTCTCTTTCTCTGGCAAATCTTACTCCTGCTGACCTGCATTCATTAGCACAAGCTCTTTCTTTTTCTTCAATGTCTGTAATTCAGCAAGAACAACAATTTTCTAACACAACAGTTACAGAAAACATTTCAGCAAATATAACATTTCCAGTTATAGAGCCTCACATAAATAGTTTTACTACACAATCAGAAGTTTGTACACCTTCACCATCCGATACAACAACAGCTGTAGTAACAAGTGCTAATCGTATGATTGCTTCAACAGGTGTTCAAACAGAAGACACAATATCAATGATTCAGAAACTTACAAACAGTGTTCATCAGCTGAATGCATTACAAAGTTTTGCTGCTGCTCATAATCTAGAACTAGTTAATCTTGGAGAAATTACACTTCCTCCTGCTCCATTTCCTTTAGAAGAAGAAGATATAGACTCTGGAGTTGTAGCAAATAGCTCACGACATGTTTCGCTAAGTTCAATGTCAACTGTGACAAGAGAAGGTTTGTTAGTTGTTTATTAGTTTATTAAACTTTATTAGTTGTTTATTTAAAGAAAAAAAAATTGTAACAAGTATTTATTTGTATTTTTCTTAAATAAGTTGTGTGTTTTTATAGAACCCATTGGGGAGTGTAGTCCACCTTCAATATGCCAAAGTGCAATTGCTCCACCTTTGCAGCCTGTTATTACGCCATTAATTCCAACAGTCGACATAAATCAAGCAACAGAAAGTAATCATGACACAGCACTAACAATTGCTTGTGCTGGTGGGCATGACGAACTTGTCCAACTTTTGCTAGCCAGAGGAGCAAGTATCGAACATCGTGATAAAAAAGGCAATTTGATATACTATTGTTTATCTGTAGCTTTACTATACATTTAGTAAAGTGGCATATAGTCTTATAAATTTCATTTTTACAGGTTGCACACCCTTGATATTAGCAGCTACTGCTGGTCATGTAAGTACTTGTCATATACTTCTTGAACATGGTGCAGAAATTGAAGCCCAGTCTGATCGCACTAAAGATACAGCTTTATCACTTGCATGTTCAAGTGGTAGACAAGAGGTTGTTGAACTTTTATTGATGTCAAACGCTAATTATGAACATCGTAATGTGTCTGATTATACTCCACTGAGTTTAGCAGCATCAGGAGGATATGTTGGCATTATTAAGCTTCTGCTAAATCATGGCGCTGAAATTAATTCAAGGTTTTTGCATTAGAAATAATTAATTTAAGATATTATGTATTTATTTTTACTATTTTATTATGTATATTAATCTGTTTAATTAGTAAATAGTTATTTTAAATGCTTAAATTTTTAATTTATACTTAAACAATTTTTAGTTTATATTTAAATTTTTATTTATTATATTAATTTAATTTTTATTATAATTTTAAAGGATTAAAAAAGGAGACTAAAATATGACATTTATATTTTTTACTTGACTTAAACATAATTTTATAAACATTATAAAAACAGTATAATTATTTTTAATTACATTATTTTATTGATTTAATTTTAAGACCACTAATGTTGATTTGTGGTTATGTAATGCAATATAATATTTTTTAACTTATATGTGCATTGTTGCTAAGTCATTGTCACTTTATATATTGATACTAGAAAATTCATGTTTTTAACAACCTTTTACACTTGTAAATAATAATTATTTTGAGAAGTGAAGTGAAGGAGGTGAAAGCAAATAAATCTTATATATATTATGCATACCTAGTGAGTTTATAAGTAAAAAAGAATTAAAATTAAATATTTAAATGACTTTAAATTAATGTTAAAAACGAAAAATTCCAAGTTAAAAAATTTCATTAAAGAATTTCTTAATAAACTATATAACTCTCGAGTCCCTAATAAAAGGGGTGGGAAGAAGTTTAGAAATTTTTAGAAAATATTTTTACCCACTTCAAGCTTATTCAGGGTGGCCACTGATCATGGAAATCAAAGAAATGTCATAGAATTTTATTTTGGTCATGAAAAATTTAGGAATTCCTAAATTTTCATTGAACTTTTTAAAATAATCTTTATTTTTTTCTACTTGTGATATTTTTAGGATACAAATAAACTACTAGTATGTTTAGTCTAAGTCATTTTTGAAAAAGATATTTTTGCACTGTAAGTTATCAGGGAAGTAAAAGAAAAAGAGTTTTTTTCGGACATGATTTTAGAACTTTCTAGCAATTAGTTTTTAGTTTGCATGTTTTATAATGAACAAGTAGCAAGTAGCTTATTGCAAGTACTGAGTTTTTTACTCTAGTGATTTATCATAAAAGTTGTCATCATGAAGAGTCATGGAAAAGTCATAGAATTTCATTTTCAAATTTGAGAGGCCACCCTGTTATTAAGACCTCCCACCCCACCCCCTGTTTAACTTTTAATTGTTGTCAGCAAAAACTTTATATCTCATGACTTAAAAAAAATCAGCGAAAATTGGCCTTAAAATTAGAAAGTAATTCTTTCAGTCATTAATTAAAACAAAAACTTTTAGTGTTAACAGGCTTTAAAAATTGCCGACCTGGTAAATCTCGATTCAGCATATTAAATCCTATTGAAATTATGCTAAAACGGCTATTTGACCAGAAATATTTAAATTTCTGAAAAAAAGACAGAAAAACTCTATTTCACACTTGTGTGCTATCTAATTACTATAAGCAGATGTATTATAAGCAATCCATCTCATATATTTTCAGTATCATTCGTTAGGTTTTCACATATCCTTTTCATAAACTAGATTCAGTACATTCTATTGTTTTGTTTTCAGCTAATAATCTTTTGTTCCATTAACTAAAGAGTATTTTAATTTCTGCAAGTTAAATGTCAAAATCAACGTTTCGACAAAACGTCCAGATTTGAAAAAGTCTCGTGCATTATTTCAACATAATTAAATTTAATTGTTTATATTTGTTGTTATCACATACCAATATTCCACTTTTTCCACGTATTAGAAGACGCAAAGTTCCCTGACACACGGACAATCAAATAGAATTTGCTAAAAAGCATTACAAGTGTTCTAGTGTTTATTTATTAGTAAAAGAAATTTTTTTTTAATAATTTAGTGGAATTAAATTTTTCCTGGAATTTATTATTTAATTTATAACAGCAATATATAGGTATTATTATTATATATTTTTAAATATTATTATATAAAAATATATAATAATAATAACTATGTATTATATATTATATAATATATAGTTATGTATATATTGCTGTTATTATGCTTAAACTAGAAATTATAAAAATATATTTTTCATTTTCATTTAGTTGAACGTTTTTAAATTTTCAAATTAAAAATGATTTTTTTAATAGTTATATTTTTTTGTTTTATAAATATGATGATTGTTTTATTTTCATATTGTATTAATGATAAAATATGAAATTAAAATAACAAAATAAATTTGTAAAAGTTATGAATAATATTTTTTTATACAAGTACACAAATTAAATTTGAATAAAACTTTATATCTTTATCAATTAGAACAGGAAGTAAACTTGGAATATCTCCTCTAATGCTTGCTGCGATGAATGGCCACGTTGCTGCTGTTAAGCTTTTACTTGATCGAGGCTCTGATGTAAATGCACAGGTAAAATATGCTAGCTTAAAATTTTGTGTTGAATTATGCTGTGTATTTCAAATATTTTAATCAAATTACGTCATTTTCTAGGCTTTTCTATTTTAAAGTAGTTTCTAGGCTTTTCTATACGCGTTTTTTTTTTTAATTTTATTTACTAACAACGCGTATTACGGGTTGCTTACTGCTAGTATAAAGTATTATCTGTATTTGTATAATTCAATATTTGTAAATTCATTTAGATTGAAACAAATCGAAATACAGCTCTTACTCTAGCATGCTTTCAAGGTAGAACAGAAGTTGTTGGTCTACTTTTAGACAGAAAAGCTAATGTTGAACACAGAGCAAAGGTTTCTGTTTTAATTAAATTTTTTTTTTTGATCCCAAAATAAATTTATGTTAATTTTTCAAATTTAATAATGTCAATAGCGCTATGATACACAGTTAAAATTGTTTAACATAAAAGTTTGTCATACAATTGCAGCTTTTTTTATTTTATATTTTATAGACTGGTCTAACACCATTAATGGAGGCTGCCTCTGGTGGGTATGTTGATGTTGGGAGAGTTCTAATTGATCGAGGAGCTGATGTCAATGCACAACCTGTTCCTTCCTCAAGGGATACAGCATTAACAATTGCAGCTGATAAAGGTCACTACAAGTTTGTTGAACTGCTCATCATTGTTGGTGCTGCTGTAGATGTTCGAAACAAGAAGGGGTGTACTCCATTATGGCTGGCAGCTAATGGTGTTTATTTAATAAATAATATTCAATAAATTTTTAAAATTTAATTTATAAATTAAAATTAAAAAAAAAAGTAAAATAAAAAATACAAAATTTTCAAAGTGTTTATATCTATAACATATTAGTATTTACTTTTTAGGTGGCCATATTGATGTAGTCACTTTGCTAGCTCGAGATTATGCAGATGTAAATGCAACAGATAATCGTGGTGTTTCATGCTTAATGGCTGCCTTTCGTAAAGGTCATGTAAAAGTTGTTAAGTGGTTAGTGAAGCATGTATCACAGTTTCCAGCAGAATCAGACTGTAAACGCTACATCCAAACTGTATCTGATAAGGTAGTTTTTTTAATTTCTTTCATTTTATGTTATGTTTTTTATTGTTTTAAGTTGGCTTTTTACAAGTCTCAATATAACAAAAATTATCTCTATCAAGTCTTTTGAGGAAAGCTGTGCGATTGGATGTATTATCTGACCACGTGTATAATATTTTGTTTTTAAAACTTGGCTTTGGCACTTTGCAAGTTTTTTGATAATTTGCGTGTTTTAAAAATGCGCTAAAAACTGAAGAGAAAATTATAAAAATAAACAAACCTTAAACTGAAAAAAGAAAAATTAATAAAAGCATAAAATTAATATATGTCTTCATAGAGTTTAGAAAAGATCAAAGTTTTTAAGTTATTTCATCCAAATTTACTTTGAAACTTAATTATTTTAAAATTTGAAACTTAATTATTTTAAAATTTGAAACTTTGATATTTTATAATGTCTACTAAGCGAATACATATATCTTTTATTTGTTTTATTATTTGTTAGGATTTTGTTTCTCTTTTCTGTTTACAATTTTTTCATTTTAAATTTTCTCTTCTGTTTAGTTTGCTTTTTTCAGTGCATTTTTTTAAAAAACATGCAAATAATCACATGTAAAGTGCTGTGGCCAAGTTGACAAAACAAAATTTTATTATATGCATATCTCTTACTGAGTTCTCTACTTTACATCTAAGTTTATCATCCAGTACTGACCTCTCATTTTCTAAGGTTGCCTTTCTTTTTTTTCGTGCTCACCATTTTGTTACTCTTGATTTCATACTTTACCTCAATAAATCTCTTATTTGTCCTTGTATAAAATACTTTTATGATCCATAGGTTGGCTCTTCATTTAATTTATAGTTTTTCAAGTCTTCTGTCAACTGCTTTCTTGCACTTTAACTCTAATTGATTTCTGTTAACTTGTAAACTGATTAGCGGTTGTTTGTAAGTCTTGTTAGAAGAGAATTTCTTAAAATATAAAAGAAAAGGAAAGCATAGATTTTTTTAAATGAAAAATAAAGAGAAATTATTTATAAAATTATGTTTTTAATAAGAGGATCCTTAAAATACATTTTGTTGATAAGGGTAGAATTAATAATTTTTTTTTATCTTGTTGTTTTAATCGATTGTCGGTTTAATAGCTGGGACTCAAGGCTAAAAATAATCAGAACTTATAATGCACTTGTTTTCACTGTTTTTGTTAATGCACTTGTGGCTTTGTGAACAAGACCAGAAATCATAATGTTTGAAGTTTAAAAAGTTCAAATTTATAAAGGAAAATTCAGAAGTAAATTTTTGGTCATATTGCTGGCTTAGCTAAATTATTTTAGATTCTCAGATAGAATCTAAAATAATAGGTTATTTAAGTATATTAGAATTAAATATCCTAAGATTAAAAAAGTAATAATTTTGACTGGTATTGTTTTTATAATAAAATTTGTGTTGTTTTTTTCAAACACTTTAATGCTTTTTTGGTAAAAAGATTCTTTGTAGATAATTCTCTTTAAATTAAATTTGCAGGAAATATTTGCAATTAAATGATTAATGTTTATTTTAAGGATTTGCAAATAAAACTTCAAGAGTGCTATGAAATTATCAATGCTGCAAAAAAACGTCAAGAAGCAGAAGCAAACAAAAATGCATCAATTTTATTAGAAGAGTTAGATCATGAAAAAAAAAAAGAAGAACGAAGAAAGATTGCTGCGCAAAAGAAAAGAGATAAAAAGAAAATGAAAAAAAAGAAAAAGTGTGGAAGTAAAGAAACTAATGATGATAACGATGAAGATGAGCAAGATGAAGATCCAGATGCTACATATGATCATATTAACTTTCCATTTTGCACGGGAAATGAGAGAACACCTATAATCATTAATGGTTTGTTTAAATGGTTTGTTTATGTTAAATGAAATTATAGGTGTATTTTTTGTGTGTGATTTATTTGTATAATTATTTTGTATAGACGATCGACCTGATTTATCCACCGCTGAAATTAAACTGAAATCACAAAAACAGTTAAAATGTAAAAAAAAAGAAAAGAAGAATCGTTTGAAGAGGAATGAAAGTACTGACAAAGATGAAGAATTTGATCAATTGCAAACCTTTGATCTTGATGCTCTAACGAATCTCGCAATTACAACTGCAGCTCAAATGGTTTCTTCTATTAAGTATGTTTTCACATAACATCACTTTTTTTAAATTTAAATGAAGTTAGATTTTTGTTTTTTGTTACAAAATTGTTTTGAATCTTTTTTTATAAAAAATTCTGACTATAAAGTATAAATTTTCACATTTCACTTAATATTCTGAACAGAGTTTTAAATCACTCAAATGTAACAGAATTTAATAAGACATTTCTTTGCTGAGCCAAAACTTACCTAATTTTGAAACTTGCATATATAACTTGGATCCTAAACTAACTTTTGTTTTAAACATATATGTTTGTGAACAATTAAAGTTATGAGGTTTTAAAACAACTTTATATTATGGAAGCAGATAAAATTTACTTCTGCTGTTTGTTATAACATTTATATAAATCTTTTGTTCTGAATTTAAATGCTCTGACTTCTAACCTTTTTAGTCAAACTGTTATTAAATGATTGTATTAAAAAAGTATAGTCTATTATAATATAATTACTTAAATATAGTCTATTAATCTAAAATCTGTAACATAATAGAATTTCCATAATGTAATTTAAAAAATTTCTTGTTAATGTTATAGACCTCTTGAGACAGTAAGTGCAGCAACTGCTGCTCAAGTAACAATAGCAGTAGCCACTTCTATTATCACAAGAAGTACAACAAAAACATCAAAGTTAAAATTACCTCTTGGTGAAGAGGTTGCTGCTACAATGGCTGCTGCTGCTGCACAATGCGCAATAGTTACGTCTAACTCTGTTATTCTTAATGCTGTGAGCCCTAAAAAGACACGAAGAGCTGAGGATGGATGGAAGGAAGTTACACGAAGGTATTTTCTTAATTTATTTTATTTGCACATCATATGTTAGAATGCGATTTTTAGTGTGCATTGCTGGTTATTCTTACTTTATATGTAATATGGTATTTATCCTACTCAAATCAAAATTGAGTAATTCACTAAAGAAGATTTTTGGATTAGATGAAAACAAAATTTATATAAAAATAAATGAATTTCTTAGTTAAAAAATAAATCTGGTCTAATCAAAATAAAAATCAGTAATTTTTCTATTGAAACTGATTTTAACTTTACATAAATACATTTAAAAAGCAGCTAAAAATACAAAAATATGTTTTTATTGGTTAAATTTAACAAGTATTGTTTCAGAGTTTTTTTATTTCTTTTAATTGTGGTTATAGATTTTATGTCATTATTCAGGATTGAGTTCCACAGACGTGGACCCTGACAAGTGATTGGGTAGTCCAATTTTTCAAGTGTTGTTGACAGAATGTAAAAATTGTCAATGGAATGTCTTGTTAAGTATCTGTGGTTAATTAAAAAGTAATGTGGCTGAAAATATGATAAAAGCATGTTATTTTGAAGTTTAAGCATAAAAAATTTTGATAAATATTTATTTCCTATAAATTTAAAGCATTAATTTCTTTTAGTAAAGGCTTGGCATATGCATATTTATCTGGATTAAAAATTAACCGAGTTGCTTGTTTTTGTTTGCTATAAATTTTTTTATAACAAAGACAACTGATTACTTGTTTAAGCTATATCACAATAACTAATATAGGTATGGATAAATGAAAAATATAAACTTTTTAGTACGAATAGGAAATTGTAGGATTGTAAATATGAACAGGGAATTGTAGTATTATAAATAAATCTTAAATTTATAGTTTAAATTTATTCGTGTAGAATTGTATTGCACCACCCACATCCTCTAAAACCTTCAACATCTTAGCTAGTACATCCAAAAATGGTTTGTAGTCTAGCTAACAGGTTATCAGTTTTGTTAGCTCAATAACCATATTCACTGGAGATAACAGTTCTTTATTCTATTCAAACTCTTCATTTAGGAGTTATTTAAAATGAGCTATCCACCCTGTTTTTACTTCAACTTCATTTTAAAAAAATTTTGTCTAGTTTTTAATTCAGTTTTCTCCATCAACATCTCTATTCATAACAGTTTAGCTAACAACCCTTTACACTGCGTTTCTTTTGTCCTCAAAATCTTGCCAAATATTCCTGTTCATCTGATTGAGCTTTGTATATATTTTGATTTACAATAAAAAATAGAAAAATGTTATCCCTATTTCATTATATTTTTTAGTGCTCCACAATCACGTTCTAAGAAAATTCTTATTCCAGCTTCTTTAATTTCACGAGTAATTGGTCGAGGAGGTTGCAATGTTAATGCTATTCGAGAACATACTGGAGCACTTATCGATATTGATACAAATAGGAAAAAAGCGAATGGAGATTGTATGGTCACAATCAAGTATGTTTTTAATATTTTATCATTTCTTTTAATTACATAATTACATTATTTAAATTTATTGCAATTACAGCTGGTCGGCATTCAGTAATGCTGAATACCTAACTGCTGAGCTAAAAGTGTCTGAGGTTGGCAATTTTTTGCCAACCTTTTTTTTATGTTGTCATGGCAAAATCTTTGTATTAAAAATTTTGTGCAGACCAAACAATTTTTAAGGATGGCAATTCATTGCCAACCTTTTTTTTTTTTTAATTCTTAGAGCTGCAATTACAATATTTTATATTTTACATTATAGGTGTTTCCATTTTTAAGCTTGATTTAAATTTATTGAATAAAATATATTTATAGAGGCACGCAACAATCTACTCGCCAAGCTTCAAATCTTATCCAATCACTAATAGATAATCCTGATGACGATGTCGCAGAAATTTTACCTTCAACATCTACTTGTAAAACACCTTCAATATTTGAAAATAATGTTTTGCCTTCAAATTCTACAGTTTCTAAATCTTTGAGTAATCAAAAAACTGTTTCAAAACATTCTAATCAAAGACATATATCAGTATCATCTTCTACTCAAAATTCAATTTATCAACAAAATCAAACAATACCAGTTAATAAAAACAGTACTGAACGATCTGACTTACCTCCAAAGGATTTTTCCTTCCATAATGGCAAATCAGGATCAACCCTCACTGGTTGGGAAAGAGATGAACCGCCACGATTTCGTAAAGCTGAAAACAGTGTCATTTCTCAACCAATCACACAGTCAACCTTTACCACATCAACAAAAACTAATATTTTAAAATCTTCTACTTCATTATCAACAAATGTTGTAAGTTCAGCATCAATCATTTCAGATCTTTCAAAAGCAAAACTACCAAAACCAATTGGTAGTAACCGTCCATCTAGTACAACTGTTAAACAACCTCAGTCGATTTCGTCTACAAATACACTTGAGTCTGTGACTGCCACTCTTCATTCAACTTTAGATAATTTATTATCACAAGTTGCTACTCAACGCAGTCCAATGATTTGGAATGAGTATCAAGATCGTTCTAAGCTTGTTTCCAGCACAACTGCTGTGGCAACATTGGTAACATCTCCCAATAGCATAACATCTAGCTTTTCACGAGATCAATTTCGTTCAAATTCTATTTCTCAAAATTCTTCACAAGACTCAATGTGTCATTCCAGAACACCTTCTATATCTCCAATTTCTAATAAATCGATCTCTCCACCTCCGCTTCCTCCAGATGAGAAACCACATTTAAATCCAATCGGTAGTGAACGAGGAAATAAAAAGTGCATCTCTAACCCATTACTTGGTTTTAATGAATTGCCTACGCTACTTCAAGGTAAGCGTGAATATTGCTAAAAAATCTATGCAAATTTATTACTGCATATTTAGGTTAGGTAAATGCTGAGTTTATTCATACACTTTTTCAGGCAACGAAGGAAAAGAAGAATGACCTTTAAAAAAAAAGTGAAAAATAAGTACCCTATTTATATACTGTCTGCCCAATCCCCCAGCTGATGTATGTACTGAAGTCCTTGCAGAGTATTATTTTAGGATGACATCATTAAGTGTATGTATTCACACACACAAACACTAGAGAGTGTCAGGGGGACAGAAACCGTCCCCATCCCCATATAAATTTTTCCATTTAATATTTATAAAAATGAAAGAAAAAAACTATAATAAAATACACCATTTTTTTGGTGGTAATTTATCTTTTTAATATGTAGATATTAACTGCCTATTTTTTAACTTGTCAATTGATATATATACACATATTAGTTGTTGTATGCCCTGCATATTCTTATTTCAGCATCGTGCAATTTCTGATATGCGCACCTAAGTCTCCAATAAATATTTATATGCATTAGTGTTTAAGCATTATTTTTGTCTTTTCCTTTAAAGGTCTAAATAATGCTTTAAAGTATTATTTTTGTCTTTTTCTTTAAAGTCTTTATTTTGTTACACTTGTTATAATTTGTTGCTGATTTTTTTTTTTTAATGTTTTTTAATTCCAGAAAAATAAAATCGACCTTGATGCATTATTACTTATGTCAGAACAAGATTATTGATACTGTTTATAATTTTTTTTTTTAAGGTGTAGAAAACAATCAAAGATTATGGCAATTTGAATATCCATCTGTAAAACCATCATGGACTACAACGCAATCAACACCGGGGTGGGTTCGTGAAAATACAAACAAACCTCAGATGAATGGAATTTTACTTGAAGAAAATAATCAGGAAAATCAAACACTTCAAAGTCTTCTAGAGAGTTTGTCACTTTCTAATCACCTAAATTTATTCCAAGTATATAAATTTTTAGTTTTAAGTTTTCCTGAAATTTATTCCAAGTATATAAATTTTTAGTTTTAAGTTTTCCTGAAATTTATTCCAAGTATATAAATTTTTAGTTTTAAGTTTTCCTGAAATTCATTCCAAGTATATAAATTTTTAGTTTTAAGTTTTCCTGAAATTTATTCCAAGTATATAAATTTTTAGTTTTAAATTTTCCTGAAATTTATTCCAAGTATATAAATTTTTAGTTTTACGTTTTCCTGAAATTTATTCCAAGTAAGGTCTTTATTTTGTTACACTTGTTATAATTTGTTGCTGATTTTTTTTTTTATGTTTTTTAATTCCAGAAAAATGAAATCGACCTTGATGCATTATTACTAATGTCAGAACAAGATTATGCTGATATTGGCCTACCAAAGGTATGTTTAACTGAGTCTAGTTATGAGAAAATAATGTATTTATAAATTAGAATGAGTAATATACTATAGCTTATTAAATATGAAAATAAATATAAATATAAAGAACAAAAAAAATACACAGTAATATTAAAATGTATATTATATAAAGTATTAAAAATGCAAAATAATCTAAAATGTGCAACTTTAAGCCAAAAAAAAAAAGTATATGATAATGTTCAGTTAATTAATCGGCAGTTGACCTTTAATAGATAGTAATGACTTTGTTAATTGGTGTTAACAGTTTATGCTCTAAAATTGCTTAAACAGTTAACAAGATAAGATTTTTGCATATATTCTACATATCTGAACCTTTCCTAGTGTATGAAGTTATATCTTAAAGTTTACTATTTTGAGCAATACAGAAAAGCCACGAAAAATTAACAGACATAATTTCTCTTACAATATATCCGCAAATTTATGAAACTTAAAACTTGTGGAACTAGTTAAATTAACTTTAGTAAACACCTTTAAAGTTGTTTTTGATTGTTGAATAAACAACAATTGATTGAATCGGTTGTTTAAGTATGCTTAAAGACATGCTCAATGGTATCTAGCTAGTTACAGTGTTGAATACTAACTAATAACACAAAACCAATTAAACTTAGTTTAAGTTATGTCGGTTACCAACTTTTTTGTTGTTTATTTATTGTATTTGTAAAAATCTTTTACTGTCTTGTTTTACTCAAAATATAAATATAAACAGCAGCTTTCTATTACTAATTTTAACTCTTACGCTTTGTCCCAAAGTTTATAGTAACGTCTTTTTTTTTTTTAAAAAATTTATAAAAATAATTAAAAAAATTTTATTATAGGAACCTCGAATGAAACTTCTTAACAGTTTAAATCGGATTTACTCGAATAGTTCTCAACCTCATCAAGTGCGACCTGGATCTAATGGTGTCCATCCTGTGCAACATCATGTGATCACGTCAATACATCCAGAGCCAATGTGGAAACCTTCTCCGTTACCTATAAATGGTTTGGTCCATCCAATGCTTCGTCCTGAGTTTAGACAACCAGTTGGTATGCAAAATAGTTTGCAATTTCACGGCCCTCAAATCATGGTAAGAGATTTCGGCCAAAGTTTTAAAATAGGGTTGTTATTTTTTAAAAACTTTTAAATTTTTATCAATATAATGCTTTAATACACGAAACACTTTATTTTTTTTTTTTGTTTCGTTTTATCGTTTAATTAAGAATATTTACTTTTATATTTAATTAAAAATATTTTCTTTTAAAATGTTTTATGAGCGTTGCTTAATAAAATCATAATCTTTTTTAGTTATTTTTTAACATTTTTTTATTTAAAATTTTTTAATTTGCTATTTAAAAATAATATGCTTAAAGTAGTATTTTTCGTACTTTTTAAAATTATGTTATTTTTTCATGATGTTTTAAAAGGAAATATGTATATAATTAATTACAAGGTTTTTTAAATATTTGTAACTATAGCTGTACTGAAAAGAACCATTAAACCTTTTAGCAATAGTTGGTAAGTAACACTTGATAAACATGGTGATAACGTTAAAAAATTTTCTTTGATGATCTTGAAACAGTAATTTTGCTAAATTATGAAAATTTTGTTATAAATACTATAGAAACATTTATGAAGAGGTTGTGGAGGGGGAGATCAACAGAGAAAAGAAATATTTTCTTTTTTCTTTAATTTGTATTTATTATATAATCAAAGATTTATATGTATATATAAATCTTTGTGTGTATATATTATATATGTATATATATATATATATATATATATATATATATATATATATATATATATATATATATATATATATATATATATATAATAACGCACGTATATATTTAAATATACATTTGAATATTTAGAAACCATGGCAACCATGGAGTAATCAAATCGATCAATGAGTTAAAGGTATTAAAGTATTTAAAATTTTAAAAATCTTACAACTATCAATTTATATTTTGAACTTTAACAATAAATCCAAACAAACTTTAAATTTTAGATATGCTTGCATTTCAATATACTCGTTGCCGAATTTTTTTGTCTCGATGATTCGTATAACTTTTACGTTGATCCGTGATCAGGCTTTATTTAGATTTCTATGCTTTAAATTCATGTTAATTGTTCATTTTTACGTTTTGTTAATTTCTTCGCTAAACTTAAACTTGATTTTTTTGTATATTTCCTCGCTATTTTCATGTTTTTGGAAGACTTGAAAGTTTGTAATATAATTTTGATCAAAGCCTATGCCACACGATAACATTTTGATGTTAAATTATGTCTTGATATTAAATGTTGCTACATATAAATAAAAATAACAATAAACATCACAGACTTTTTATTTTTTTTATATATATATATATATTGAAATTCTTAATTTGTGTTTCTTAAAGTTTAGTAGTTAAGAATCCCCTTAGTTCCAGATCCAATGATCCTACTCAATACACAGTGATCTTCCGTTTGTACATTTTTTGAGTCGTCTGTGTTTTTTCATTTGATCTTGTTTTATAAGTTTGTGTTGGCTTGAGAAAAAAGTCAAAGTTAAATTAAAAGATGTATATTAGGAACTTTATGAATAATCACTACAGGCAAATACTTATTATTGATGTTCAAAATTTAGCTTTTGCTTGGGCTTATGGAAATCTTTTCACAGAAATGCTTTACTTTTTATTTTTTCGGCTTTTAACCAGAAAATCTAAAGTAAGGGAGAATAGGGCACCATAGCACATTTTTGGTTTGCAACAATTTTTTTTAAACGCCTTTTTTAAGGCGATTGGTCAAATTTGTTGAATAAATTTATACTTACGAAATTAAATTTATAAATTGCAAAAATACACTTTCACTTGTAATTTAAAGTAAAATTAGAAATTTGTTTCATGGTACCCCATGGGTGGAGCACCTTGAAACAAGTTTAGTTTTTCTGGATATATTTTCCAAAACCTTTTGCATATATACAAGTTTAGGTATATATTTTTGTAATATATTTGTTTTTTAAGCTTTTTTACTCATCACTCATACAAAATTAAGAAAAGTTTGAAAAAAAATCGAAAACAACTCAGCTAAAAACAAAATTAAGAGGAAAATAAGAGAAAATATATTAACCAAACAATTTTTAAAGTATGACCTAGATGATCTATGACCTTAATGCACACCATGAGCATCATTAAAAAAGTAGAAAAGACAGGTTTTTACTTGAATCATAAATAAATTACTAATTATAACCTAAACAATTTATCTAAGAGTTCAAATCACATTCAGAAGAACAGATAATAAATCGTTTTAAATGTCATTTTTAAGCGTCGATAAACAAAGGATTTGTATCGCAATTATATCTCCTTGTATTATATTTACATAAACCTTTTAAAAATTGATTGTAAATATTAAAAGAAATGATTTTTAGAATTGTTTAAGACACAAAGAAGTACTATTCAGTTTTAGGGTCCCCCACAACTGCTGTATCAAAGTACCCAATACTAGCTAAAAGAAAAAAATCCCTTTATTTTTAACATCTACTTGTTTTTCAATAATTTTGTTTAATGAAGTAAAGAGCCTATGGGTTGTAGTTTACAAAATAATGTTACTTACCGATAAACACGTTGAATAAGACACCTTAAAACTTATGAACTTTAAAAACTAATAAATTACCTTGTCACAGAGTTGTTAACATGGCCAATTATAGCAAGGCCAAGAGTTTTAAGGTCAAGGCATAGGCAAACATTTTTAAGACCAAAAACTTCAATTTTTGCCTTACGTTAAGGCCAATTATTAACAAAACTGTAAGTAGTAAGTGCTGTGACAATAAAACCACATTTTGTAAAAATAGACTAAGGTTATGCGCAGAATTCAACAAAATGAATAAGAAAATATGTATTTTTTCAAGGTCAAAACAACCAAGGCCAAAGCCTCAATTTTTGGTTTTAAGACAAGGCCAAGGACTAACAACTCTGCTGTCATAAAAAAAAAAATACAAATTTCGACCTCTTACTGGCCTAATCATGTTATATTGGTTTAAGTTTATTCATTCATGGTCAAAAATAAATTTACAAATTTTTTTTTGAAAAAAGAGCGGCACACCAGGCCTCTCTGTTATGAAAATACAGTTTTTCAATTTCAGCTTAAGTGAAGATTCCGTAGCAGAGAAAGTTCGTGTTTGAAATTGTTCAAGTTCTTTGCGTCCACCGCGTTTTGGGTTAAAGAATTCCATAATCTTACAACACGGTTGGTAAAGAAGTTACTTCTTTCAGCGCAGTTTCGGACAAGTTGTGCTCTTAATTCTTTAGTGTGTCCACGCGGCCGAAAACTGTACTTTGAAGATTCCGTGTTAGGTTGAAGTTGAGGGACGTGAAAGTTAACTTTATCAGTTTTGCTCATGACTTTATATTGTTTGATAAGGTCTCCTTTTTCTCTTGGTTCAAAATGGTGTTTAAGGAAGGCAATATGCTTTGTGGCTCGGTGTTGAACTTGCTCAAGTTTAGCAATGTCTTAAGCTAAAAACGGTGACCCGGCCTGCGAATTCTAGGTGTGGGCAAATGTACGAAATATACAAATATACTCCATATGATTTCAGCTTGTGCAGCAGACAACGGCGAGGAACTTTGTCGAAAGCTTTAGCAAAGTCTGTGAATCGGTTGGGTAATCTTTGCGGGCAGCTTCAGTCAGGATGTCACAAGTTTCAAGTAGGTTTCTGACGCAACTATTTCCTTTTCGGAACCCGTGTTGAGCAGAGCTGATGAATTTAAGTGGTCAGTAATATGCTTGTGTAAAAAGATTTTCATTACCTTGCAAGGGACAGAAGTGCGAGAGATAGGTCGATAGTTTGAGAAGTTCAAATTGCAGCCTTTTTTGAAAATGGAAATAATTTCGGTATTTTTCGATTGAGACGGTACTTTTCCAGCTTTAAGCAATTCAGCTCAGTGGGTTAGCAAAATCTGCAGCACAGTATTTCAGGACGCGTGGATGAATACCGTCGAAGCTGATCGATTTGGATTTGTTCAGGTCCAAAAGTTTTTCTTTGACGGATTCGTATGATGCGAGTGTGGTCGGTTGGTTTATGCTAGTGGAATGAGTGTTGAATGTTGCTATAGACCCTAGCGGTTCAATTTCAAAAACTGATTGGAATATTCGTTAAGAGTGTTGTAGATTACTTTAGGATCTGTTGTAGTTTGATTATTAGTTGTTTCAAGTTGACGGATGCGATCGTGTGTTTCTTGTTTGCTTTTGACGCACGAGTGGATTCTTTTTGGGTCATATTGGCTATTATTTACCAGTTCCATTTTGTAATCCAGAAAGGCTGTTTTAACTAATTTTTTTGCTGCTTTGCTTGCTTTTTTATGCTGTTCGCGTAGAGTTGGCTTGTTTGTTCGGTTGGATGCGATAAAATTGCCCCAGAGTTTGATTTTCAATTTGATAGCATTTGCAACATCTTTGGTATAAGGGGTGGTCGTTGATGGGACGTGTAATGAGATTGCTTCATTGAATTTGTTGATAAATATTTGATATTTTTCGGAAATGTTCAATATGAGAATGTTTTGATATGCGTAGAAACTAAGTTGTAGTCGACTTTGCTCCAGATCAGAGGTTTCTTGTAGAGGTTAGAGGAATCAGTTATTTTGTGTTCTTTAGTTTTTAGGTCGATGAGAGCTATACTTCCCTCAATAAGACAGTGTGCCTGACCTTTGGCTGTGTGGCCGAGAGGACTAGCTTCTTTTATGTTTATTATTCGGTCTGGTTTGTTGGTCAGGATTAAGTCAAGAGCATTTTTTGGAGGTTCCTAGCGAGTACTGCGATATGTTAGAAAAGTTATCAGCTGGGTCAAATGATTTTCTTCAAGACAGTCTTAAAATTTGCTATCCGTTGGCCAATCGTTTTTTACGTATGCAACAGTCGCGATGCCACCTCCTACGTCGACTATATAATATAATTTTTTTTTTCAAAACATACAGTTCAAAACATGTAGTTGTAGTAGTAACTGTTTCACCATATGAAGGTGGTTGTCACAACTCTGAAAATGTCTCTACAATAAAAATATTTTATGGTGCTCCACTCTTCCTTAAAGTATTCACAAATATGTTCAACTTTTTGAAACTGTTATTAAAATTGCAGTGACTATGTTTGGTAGAATTTGTATATGTAAACTGGTGTCTGTTGTTTTAGAAAAATACAAAGCAGCTATTCGTTAATTAAACCAAGACTTTTTAGTACTTTATAAATGGCTAAAAAATAACAAACTTAAAATTGAAGTTTAAACATGAACCTATTAAATTAAGTTTGACATGAAGCTATAAATGATTTATAGGTTCATGTTTATGTAAAACAAAAGCTTTGAAAAAATATTGCGATAATCGTCTATAAACAATAAACCCCTAAAATGTTTACCTCCTTTCCATGCCATTAGCGTGAGAGCGATTAGTTTATAACATTTATATATACATTTTAAACTAAATTTAAGTTCATTAACAAGTCTCTAATGTCATGCAATAATCTCTTAAGAGATTTATACGGTCATAATTTTGAACAACCTCTCCAATTATTAAGGGGATTTTAAATATTTTACTTAATTAAGTTATTAGTTCGTTTGACAATCAAATTCCTAATTCAAATGTTCGGAGCAAAAGTTAATTTCACCTTTTTTTGTGAATAAGTAATCAAATGACGTGGACATCATCGTTAAAATTTGACGAAGAATATTAGTGTAATTGAGTTTTTATAAAGTGACTATAGTCTATAAGATCATTCATATTTTTCATGCAATATTGTCAAATTAATTTTTTAGTTAATTTGGTCGTTTTTTTTATTGCATAAAGACATTCTTTAATGCAGTGGCTGATTTTTTTTATACTTTTTTATTTGTACTATATTATCAAGTTACTATATTATCAAGTTGATTTTTTTTTTTTAGTTTTTACACTTTACTTTTTTGTTATTTTAGAAAAAGAGAAATCTTTTTCTAAAGTAACATAATAAAACAGGAGAAATATTGCATAAATACCAGAAATTCTGAATAATTTTATTTTTTTAACATATAAAAATAATTTTTATAAAAAATATTATCCATAAAAATATAAGTTAAACAAAATACAAGATTTAATTTTAAATTGATTTAAAATTAAATCTTGTATTTTGTTAATACAAGTATTATACGAGTGGTATTGCGTGGTATTTTACAACGTTAAAAGCAATCTAAAAAGGATTTAAAATTTGAAAATGGTGCAATTCCTTTTATCACCAAACCGATTAGATTTACTTAATCAACAGCATCTTTAATAGTATTATTATATAGTTACGTACAATTAAGGTCTTTTAATGTGTTCTTAAAAACCATATTAAACTCATTTAAAGACTTTATGGATAACCAATAATATAATAATGTCTACTTGCGTAAATTTTGAGATGTGATATTATTATAATTATGAAAAAGCAGTGAATTTGGTTAATAAATATAGTTTTGGTTAAAAGTACATATTTAAGTTCCAAACTTCAGTATGTTCTTGTTTATATCACATTAGAATGTTTAGAAAAAGATTGAAACAACCACTATATTTGGTTAGGGTGTTATCTTTACATAATAATAATTTTTGAATTTTGAATTTTAAAATCTGTTGACTTAAATTTAATGTAAGAAAATAAAATTAAAAAATTACTAATTTATTGCTTTCACAATTGGGGTAGGGATGGTAAATGTTTAAGGGTATTTTTGCTTTTAATCTCCAATCATATTACACAGTGGCATAGCAAAATATTTTTGACCAGTAGGAATACGCCCAACTTCTGTTTCTTTGAAACAATAATTTTTACTGAAAAAATAAAATAAAAAATTCCATAAAAATATCTTGAAGCTCTTAAAACTCGCGGCCCAAGGCATAGTTTCTTGAGAGACCGTAAGTTTTGCTTACCCTAATCTTGCTGTAGTTAAGCTACTAATACTACAAGCAGATAATGATATTTACATAAATAGTTCTAAATTTTTTATGCCCATATAAAATACCGTAGTTCTTTAAACCAATTCCGGATTGAGACTTGCAGAATCTGGGGATATTTTTGAGCAGGTGGGCATTTTTCTTACTAAAGTAGCAAAAAAATCTTACAAAAACAAAGCATCCTTTTGAATATTTTGGGGCTCCTAAATCTACAGGACATGCGGTTAAAGCCCCTATCCGGGAATGGATGATAGGGGCTTTTTAACTTTCTCTCCATAGTTTTTAAACAATAAAAATTTTTACGCAAAAAACTTGTAAAAAGAACTAACAATTATGTTAATTATGCTTTTCAAATAGTCTTCCCTTTCTGAGTCTCCCGTGGTTATATGCGTCTTTTGCTCACTGCCATGTTTCAGCTTTGTCTGAATTCTAGACCTTTTAAATGGTTGGGCAGGGATTGAATATTTTTGAGACGGGTTGATTCAAAGTGTGGTTTTTTTATAGCTAAAACATAGACCAGAACTAGAACGGGTTTTCATGGGCAGAAACCTATTATTGATATTTTCAAGTTTTTCAGGGAAAAAATACCTAAAACCGCGCAAACTAAATGTTAGTTAAAGGTTTAACTTTTTGCATTACTGTTGTACAAAATCTCTCAAAATAATTGTAGAATATAAGTAAATTTACTTATTTTATATAGGTTACTCTTAATTTACTTTGCAAATTATATAAAGTGTAAGCTTATGTAATTTAAATTTTATTTTATATAATTTATTTTTAGTAAAAAAATTTTATTACTTTTAAAATAAAAAATGCCTACTTTAAAAGTATCATTTTATTTGTAAATTTAATTTACATTTGGTAACATATTACTTTTATGTAATTCATTTTCATATGCAAGTTTTTTTTTACAATTACGGTAATATTTATATGTTATTTTTATATGTGAATCTAAATTATAATTTTGAGGAACTATTTATTATGTAATGTAATTTTAAAAAGTAATTAACTTTTTTATGTAAAAGTTAATTACTTTTTAAAATTAAGTGCGCCGAATAAATTTACAAATATTGGCATAAGTGCAAATTGGTATTTCGCACTTATTCCAGTTTGCACTTATGCCAGTTTTTGCAACTGCTTCGCACTTATGCCAGTTCACACTTATGCCAATTCCCACTAATGCCAATGTTTTTAAATTTATTCAGCGCACTTATGCCAATTCGAACTTATGCCAATTTTTTTAAATTTATTCAGCGTACTTATGCCAGTTCGCACTTATGCCAATTTGCACTTATGCCAGTTCGCACTTATGAAACTCGCGCTTATTCAGTCGTCCCTCCAGAATGGCCCATATATATATATTTTTTTAATGAAACCAAATTAAATATGTTACCTAAATTCATACTCTTTAAGACTGCGCTTTAATTTTTACAAAAATTTTTCCGTTAGCTCAAAGAGTAAAAACGGCAAGATGTATCTAGCCTCGGTCTTCCCTTTATGGAAATGTAAATTTTTTTTTTATACGTATATATTTCGCCGTTTAAATATTGCTACAATACCAAATATAATAATATATATAAATAAATATATATATATAAATATTTACATGGCCGGGGCAAAAAGAAGACAAAAAGAGTCTATGTTTAGCACACTCTTTAAATCTAATTTGTGAATGTGCTATGGAGTGTTGAATTACGGAAAACGATATTGAGTACAAAGACAAAAAAGATATATTAGAAATATTGAATAATTTTTTTGTAAACGCTGCTCTAAACCTGGCATCAAAAATAAAAAGTTCAGAAAAATCATTTTAAAATTATTTTAGTGACTTAGAGAATTCATTACCAGATAGTGATATAAACTTTAATTAACTAGAAACAACAATCAAACCATTCAAAAAAATAAAGCCCTAGGTATTGACGATATTTCTCGCAATGTTGTACTTTATTTTTTTTTACAATAAAAAGGCCTACTTTTAATATCTTTAGCTCCTCAATCTAAAACCGGATTGTCTCAGACAAATTGAAAATAGCAAAAATAGTAGATAATAATAGAGATGCACCTATAATAAGCAACTATAGACAAATCTCAACTCTCCCAATATTTTCTAAACTCCTTGAAATTATAATTTACAACAAACTGTATAAATGTTTAATAGAACTCAGAATTTTAAGTGAAATCAATACGGATTTTAAACGCAACATTCATCGGAACCTGCTATCCTAGATCTCATTAATAACATTAGCACTTTCTTTAAAAATGAGAAATTTGTATTAGGAGTCTTTATTGATCTTACAAAGGCGTTTGACACAGTAGACCACGCAATACTACTGAAAGAATGGAAAAATATGGCATAAAAAATCAAACTATAAAATGGTTTGCTAATTATCTAGACAACAGACAACAATGTGTTACCATAGATCACTATAACAACTCGAAACAACTAAAAATCAAATGTGGAATTCCTAAAGAATTTGTTTTAGCTCCTCTTCTACTTTTAATTTATGATAACAACATCCCTAAAGTCTCATCAAAGTTAGATTGCATAATTTTTGCAGACGACGCCAATCTGTGTTATTCTTCTAGCTTAATTAGTGACCTTTTTTATAACCGCAAACTTAAAACTTATTTAAATTAACACATGGTTCAGAGCTAACAAATTGTTATTAAACTTAAAAAAAACTAAATGCATCTTATTTCACTTCAACCAAAAAAAAAAAGCTACCCTTCAATTTTACCAACTCTTAGTATAGACAACACAACTATTGAACGAACTCAATCATCTAAATTTCTTGGTGTGTTTCTTGACAAGAATTTACCATGGAACTCTCACATAAATACCACTAATACAAAAATCTCCTAAAACATTGGTCAACTTCTTTATTTTTCCTTTATACACAGCTATCTATCTAAGATTCCTTAATATCCCTCCTGAAAAATATAAATTCCTTAAAAGCTTATCTTAAAAAACTCATCTTAGATACTAGCAACTATATGGAAATTTTCTAATATCTTATAAGTAATTCAAATATCAAAACATGTCCAAAAAAAGTACAAGACTTCAAGTTCGCATTAAATAAATTAGTCTTTTAACTACATTACTATGTTTAGCACACTCTTTAAATCTAATTTGTGAATGTGCTATGGAGTGTTGCAGAAATACTTCCGAATTTTTTATTTTGCTTCAAAACATCTATAAATATTTCAATGCTTCTAGGAAATACTTCAGAGCAATTTAATTAAAATAGAATACGTATCACTTATAAAACTATCAGATACCAGAGAGTCAGCAAGATCTGATGCAAGTATTAGTTAAAACAAAAAGAAAGAATTAAATAGTTAATTTACTGTCTTTTATCAAAGATGATAAATCATAAAAATCTTGAAACAATTACAATGGCATGGCAACAATTACAATGGCATGGCAACAATTACAATGGCATGGCAACAATTACAATGGCATGGCAATAATTACAATGGCATGGCAACATTTACAATGGCCACATTATGATATACTAGAAAGATTTAACTAGTAAACAATTGTAAATAAAATTGATTTAAAAACAGTTGTAAGTTTATACAAATTGTTAATTCGATATGTATTAGATATTTATGAAGAGAGAGAGAGAGAGAGAGAGAGAGAGAGAGAGAGAGAGAGAGAGAACAATTAACAAATTAGGACACAAACCATTTAAAAAATACGCAAAAGAAAAAGAAATTTAACTGCAAATAAAAAAAGAGGAGAAATAAATCACCATCAGAAGTTTACAAAAAAGTGGATATACTTCAAAATATATATAAAATAGTATTTTTTCGCCTCATTCTAACAAGTGTATCCAATTCAGAATTTATTTAATGAGTTTAACTGAAAACATAAGATCTAAAACTATAATAGATATTTGTACAATAAAATGTAAAATGATCAGAACTGATAAACTTCAAGAACTACATAACTATCCTTAATGCCATATTTACAATAAGTAGACATAGCATTAAGGATATCTATGTTGCCTAACGCCCAATTGTTCAACCGAGAGATCATCTTGAGCATTAAAGAGGGTTAACTCTCATTTGAGGTCGGGAATAACTGGAAATTTTTTTAATAGATTAGCAATTCAATCTATTGAATCTGCATTTACCATAGATATAAACTTTAATGACATTATAGATACATTTGCAAAACAAAACTCAATTAGAAAATTATAATTTTTTTTTAATGTTTAGTGAGTTTAATTTAATATATATGTTTGTATTAAATATGTTTTCGTTTTTTTAATAATCACTCCATATCAAAGTATACTGTTATTTGTAAAAGAGGGCGTTTAAAAGCAGTGGCGGAACTTCAAATTTTGGGCCCCCTTGCAAAATATTTTATATACCCCCACCACAAAGAGGTGTTTTTTTACATTTTTATAATTACTGTTTTTGATTAGTTTATTGTTGTTTTACATTTTATTTCTTTCGATTTTTGGTCAAACGTTACTTTAATACAGGATTGAAATTTTTAAAATTGATAATAGTTTTTAAACACTACAGTTCCTTCAAAAAATATGGATCCCCTACTGCCCTGGACCCCCTCCCCTCGCGTTGCGGGGTTTTGCGGTATGGTAGTTCCAAAAAAATATATAAAAAAGTGCCTCGCTTGCCTCAAAAATTTATTAAAAAGTGTGAAAAAAACAAAAACTTTAAAACACAATTTCTCAAAAGTGGCAATAGATCAAAACTCCAAATTTGGTATGGTAGTTCTACATGTATAAAATTCATTTGTCATAGGATTTTTAAATTTGCCTCCCTGGTTCAGATAATATTGAGTTTTAAACTTGAATATATATTTTTATGAAAAAGCTTTGACAGATAAAACCACATTGTAGCACCCCCAAAAAAGGAATTTTAAAAATCTTATGACAAATGAATTTTACATGTATGAAGAACATATACTGAAAATTTCAGCTTAATTGCTTAATTTAAACTGAAGATGTTTTAAAATTTAAAAAAAAACTAAAAATCTCAAAATGAGAAAAATCTAGTCAAAAATAAAAATCAAAATTTATGTCTATAAACGCTCCTTAAAAGCTACCAGAGCTATATGAATCTGTTTTTTCAGTATCTAAGTATCCCTTATGAAAAGATCTAAGTTTTTTTCTTTACTTTTCACATATTGAAGTTGATTAACGATGCTTGTTTACAATTTGCTTTTGGTCTTTTAAAAACAGTTTTGGAATAGTTATTGGTCACTGATTCTGAAGTAACTTAAAACAGATTTTACTATATCTTCACCATCTTTATAATGAACTATTGCAGAGTTAATATAAAGTTCAAATGTTCTTCCACTTACAAAAATATTTTTAGGACGAGTCCATAAAGTTGAATGAAATGCTTCATTTGAATTTTGCGTTTGATCATGTAAACATTTTCTTAGCAAATTTTCATCAGATAAATCTTCAAAAATAGGCTTTATTATATTATGAATAAAGATAGGTAAGTTAATTTTGCTAGAGTGTGTATTTGTAGAGTTGTAGTCTAGTTGCCTCTTGCATTAGGAATATTCATTCTTAGGACACATACAATGATGAGTGGTATTCTTTCTGAAATTTGTGCTGTGCAACTAAACTGCTCCTAATAGTTTTTTCATTGCATAAATGTTGTTAGTTTTATTCCTAATTGCAATACCATAATAATTCCGCATTGAGTTACTTGTACTATTAGTCAAATTTCCTTTTCCGTGTAAGGGTTTCACCATTCCTTTATACTTCTGGGCATTTCCAAAAAATCACGCACGGAAACTCGTTTTTACTTTTATTTTCATAAAAATAAAACTAGCGATCTCCAATTTACTCTCATTTAATTCTAATTAATATAAATATTTTGTAAACAAAAAATAGTAAGTATTAGTAATGTTAACAAAGAATAAATAAAGTTTGAAATGGAATCACGCACGGAACAGAAAAACTTCTATTTTAGTTACTAGATAAATAAACTTTAATTCCTCGGACAATATAAGTTTCACCCGTATACTTTTTTTTTAAAATAGTATTTTAAACATTAGTAAAGATTTCCAGAAAGTTACAGGATTGCACTATGAACCATAGAGTCACAGCAATCGTTTAAATGCAGTTTATGAATGATTACGCACGAAAGTCACTCACGGATGTTGCAAATATGTCAATTTCATGTAGTTATTTTTATGAAAATAAATTGCTTGTGAGTATTTCAAGTGAAATATTATACTTCTGCGACTCATATTTAATATATTTTCGATGAGAAACGGCAGTCATCAATTATTTCTAGCTAGAGTATGGCGTTTTGAAAGTTATTGTATATTTTTCAAAGTGTAGCGATATTATTACTCAAAAAAATAAAATTGTAAAAACGTGTATATTTAATTTGTTCAGATAGCCTAAAATATGATTAAAATATTTTTGTTATAATTGTTCTTTAAGAAAATCAAAATAGTATGCATATTGCATAAAGTCCCAGCTTTTAATTGCTAAAACAAAGAAAAATAAAAAACCACGCACAGAAATGGAAATGCCCTTCTGTACAATTTTTCGCAAGTGTGTACTAAGTTGCTTCTGCATGTCCCGAATCCATTCCAATTTTATTAGTTGAATATTACAATTTTTATATGGATTAGATTCTTCAACTTTTTTAAAAGATAAAGTATCATCATTCTTTAGGCATTCATGATAAATCAATTTGTATTTTTTAACCGGTCGAGAAAAGATTCCCAATGCACCTGCTGCATCCATTGCACCAGATGACTTTATTAATGTGACATATGTGACTGCTTTCTATATGTTTTAGACTGGTGATTCTCTATGTTTTTTCCACATTGAACAACCTTTACAATTACAATTTATACAATTCACATAACTCACATAAAAGTTCTAAATTATGGGCAAATTCATCTTCTTGTTTTATTACTTCACTATTGCTATTAAGATTAGTTTGATCTATCATTAGCCTCTTTTTACTTATGTTGGATCATCTAGCATCTAGTAGATGTACCTTTTTCTGGTGAAGCATTTGAAAGATTTATTCTTGAATATATTTGTTTACATGAGGCTTCTTCTTTCTTTTTTGTGAAAAATTTTTGCTTATTTCTTTTTCCAAAAGACACTTATTATAAATATACACAATTACAACTTATTTGATTTAAATCAAGAGTTGAAAGATTCATAAATTATGACTTTATACCACAACCAAAATAAGCAGTTTAATATGTCATTTATTAAAAGAAAATGTGACTTAAAAGCATGACTAAAAACACCGCAGATCAATATTATATAGGAAAACGAAGCTTTACTTAATATGTTAGTTTTAAAGATTTGTCATTTTGGCCATTTAATTTGGGTAAAATAAGGTCTCAATTTTTCGTTGCTATGGCATTGCTAAGATAAATAATTAAACTAGCTAACAAAATATGTTATTTTAAATCCTTTTAGTTTTATCAAACCTAAACAAGTCATACTTCAGCAGATAGAGGATGAATTTTTACACAATTACAATATATTACCTAATTTTTCAATTTTTGATTAAAAATCTTTATTTTTCATAAGCCTACCACCTTAAATCATAATAAGTCTACAAAAAGATGCTCGATAAAACCACTATGTTACCTTTTTTATACACATAGTTTTACATTTAAAATTGATATTGATATTACCTTTCTTTTTAGCTAGAGATTTTGAAAGATAACATAAAATGTTATCTTTCAAAATCTTGAAATATCGTATTTTTTTTTGTAAAAAATGACATTTTTGATTTTCAAAAAGTCTTTAAAACTAACATATTAAATTACCTTGAAAATCTCTAACTAAATCCATATTTAGTTAGAGATTTTAATACACTAACACACTAAGGACCATTTCTTGAATTTTTTTACAAATGCAGTAAAAGATTAGTATGTTTCAATGTGTCTTTTTGACTAATTTCCAGAAAAATGGCAGCCATTAAAATTTTTTTTTTAATTTAATTAAAAAAAACAAACAATTTTCTAATAAAGACTTTATCTTGTATGTTGAAATGTTAATGTTTTGAAAGTTTTTTATTTATTTGTCACTTAACATTTGAAAATTTTTTCAAATGTTAAGTGACAAATAAGTAAAAAACTTTTAAAACATTAACATTTCAACATACAAGATATAGTCTTTATTAAAAAATTGTTTTGTTTTTTTTAACTAAATTAAATTTTTTTTTTTTTTTTTTTTTAAATGGCTGCCATTTTTCTGAAAATTAGTCAAAAAGACAAAAATCCGTTGGAAATATCCCTAATATCAAGTACCTATTATAGGTACGCTTTTTAAATTTTTTTTTAAGCTAGTGTAGGGAAGACGTGTTTATCAACATAGATTATATTTAGAAACTAGAATAGTTAAACTTTATTACTGTTAGGTTTATTATTTTACTAGATGGCTTTTTTATTGAGTTTTATGATGTCTAAAATTTTGTTGTACTTTGGGCATGAAATAAATGTCGAAGATATGCTCATTTTTTTTTTTCTATACTATTCTTTTTTTAAGTTTTTAATTTATCTATGCATCTGCCAAATTTTAATGAAAAAAATTTTTGTAGCAGGGTGTCTAATTTTTGTCACACTTTTGGTACCTAATTTTCCTATTGTCCAAAATGGTCGCGGGAGACAGAGGGGTTAATTAAACTTTTTTTATATTTGATTTAGATTAAATAAAATTTTTATTAAATAAAAATTAAAAATTGGAAAATATTAATAATGATACAGGTGTTCAATATTGTTTTATTAAAATTATTTGCCTTACTTTAATGTAAAGTTCTTATTTGTTTAATGTTTTGTTACTTTATTATAAAGTAAGGAAACATTAAAATTCATTTAATAACTTTTATTAATAATAAAACATATTTTATTAGTAATAAAATATGTTTTGTGAAGTAATATTTATTAGCTGGTACAAGTAGTATATATATATATATATATATATATATATATATATATATATATATATATATATATATATATATATATATATATATATATATATATATATATTTATATATATATATATATATATATACTACTTATACCAGCTAATAAATATTACTTCACAAAACATATTTTATTAGTACCAAAAAAAAGTTGTTTTCTTTATTTTTATAAATTAATATATATTTATATATATATATATATATATATATATATATATATATATATATATATATATATATATATATATATAAAATAGTATAAAAGAATGTTTACAAATATCTTAACTTGCAACGTGTAACTGGCTACATATCAGTGTTGTTCATGTTTAACCGTGAAATGCAATCAGATCATTTTATAAAGTAAGTTTATGTTTATTCTACTTTATCGTGTTATTAGGATATTTATAAACACACTAAATATTACTTTTCATTTTATTTGGCTGAGATAAGCAGACTCTGTGGGAAAAAAAAAATTGCTTGAAAATTTTTGAAGTTCAAAGTTTAATCTTTTTATGATTAGATGTTCATATAATATATTTATATTAACTAGTATTTTTACTTTTATATGTTTGTTTTGTGTTTTTTTCTGTTTTATTTTGTATTCATGCATTTCAAAGTTATGTTTTAATTAAATTTTAAAATTGTATGCAAAAGATCATGATTTTATTCTGCATTTTATTTTTGTATACTGGCATTTTAACTTCATTAAATATTTTTATGAAGGTTAAATATTTTACTTGGATACATATTATTAACTTAGTATTAAGTTATTATTAAATTAATAAACATTTTTATTATTGAGTTTTGTTATTAATTACAACAGTTTAATTATTGTAAAATTTCCAGGAATGTAAAGACAGGTTCTACTGTGAATAAAAAGTATAAACAGCTACAAAAAAAAAATTTAGGAATTTTAATTAGTATATTTAAACAGACTGTTTGAATATACTGTTACATTAAATTAGTAATTTTCTTTTAATAATTTTTCATACATATGTTAGTATATATCTTAAAAAACTGTATTTCTATCATTTATATTCAATAATATCCATTTATATTTTTCATGTTCAAAACCAAAAGCATTTTGTAGTTTGTTTTTCTAAGTTAATAATCATCTGATACAAGGTATCAGATATACGTTGTATCAGGTTATAATAATCTGATACAAGGTATCAGATGTTTATAAACCTTGATGTTTGGGTTAAGGTTATCTTAGTAAAGCCATGATCCAAGTAAGTATTGTGAATTTCAAAATAGGTATCACAGTTGTAAAGACTTACAAAGCTGCTCAGTTTTATGGCTTTTTAGTAAAAAATTTGTGCTAACAAATATCAAAAAGAATGTACAAGCAACAAATTTTTCGGTTTCATTTTCTATCTGAAAATCCTTTTGCATTTTGATTATATCTTGATTTTAGAAATTATATTTATTCAAATTAATTAATATATTTTTTTAGACTTGGACTTAATATATATCATTTCAAGATACTCACTTATATAACCTTCATAAAAAATATTACATATTCAAAATATGAAAATAATTTATTTCTATTAGTTTTGATAAATATTACCTATAATAAAAATATCAATAAGATGACACCTTTCCTAATGTTATGCTTTTTTTTATTTTTATTTTTTTATATATAAGTTAAGTTTTAGATGTATATAGTAGTTCTATTTGTTTAAGGTTAAGTTATCACATTGGTTTAAAATAAAGTTATTCTATTGGTTTAAGATTAAGATGAGCTATTTAATCCACAATATCTGAAGCTAGGCTGTTCAACAAGCTATGCAAATTACAGTATGTGTAGATTTATGAAGTAGAATTTAAAAATTGAATGAAAATAGAACATGTATAAACATATAAACAGTAGTAATTTTTTATTTTTGTTTTTTAGGTATTGCCAGGCTGTACTTGACAACTTACCTTCCTGCAACAAAATTAAATTTTTTGTTCAGGAGTATAATTAAATTAGAGTGTCCAATTTTTGAAATATTAATTTCAGCAAATATCAACTTGAAATTTCAACAAATATCAATTTTATATTATGTTATTAGTGATCTCAAGATAAAAAATGGACCAATGATCTATACGCTTTGTTTTCTAATAAATCAAATTAAAGTTTAACGCAAAAGAAACCGCTCGCTAAAACTTTTGATATTGATTTGGTGTACACCAATCAATATCAAAAGTTTTAGCGAGCGGTTTCTTTCACACTTGCAGTCATAGTAAGTGGAAACCACGTAAATATAACAATAAAATTTTAATATACACGTGTGTATTAAAATTTTATTGTTATATTTACGTGGTTTCCACTTACCATGACTGCAAATGTGAAAACACGCGCAAACTGGCAATCGGGAGATTTTTGAACAAAAACTAACGCCATGCGGATGTTATTAAACTTTTTTTTTTTAATTGAATGAAAATTTAATTCCATTTCATTTAATTCAAAATAACTCTCAAAAGCTATTTTAAGTTATTAACATTAGCAGGTAATTTAAATATAAGGGGAAAGCAAGGCAACATGGCGAATGGGGCAAGATGGGTTTTCATATAAAAACTCAACAAAAAAATATTAAAGTTGGGTAAAAACTAAACTGTATTTGCATCTTGTATTTTAAAACACCAATTGGTTTTTTTAAATATTATTAACGCAATTTTAAACGCATAAGTTTACTTTTTGCGCTTAAAAACAATTCCTTACTTTCTGTTTCTCATAACGGATGGTGTCCTTCAAGTTTAATTCCTTTAGAAGTAGTTTTGGCGACTTGTGTTTATTTTGTGTTACTTTAGTTAGAGTTATTGGTAGTTTTTAAAATTTTATAAAAATGGAGGCAAAAATGGCATAATAAGTCATCTTGCCCCAGTCATGTGACCAGATGACACATTTATGAACTTTTTATTTTAATATTTGTTTCAAATTGTTATATTTGCAAACTGAAAAATTCATGCAGGCAATTAATCATTTTAATAACATAAACATACTGAGAGAGTATTATTGCTTCACGATTAATAGTTTTGCAATAACTCAGGGCTTTCAAAACGTTCGCCCCACTTTCCCCTAGTTATTCGCGAGGTTCCATTTTAAAAATGCATTGATTTTAAAATTATTATTTTAAAAAGAATTCGAATTCTTTAATTTTCAAGCAGTAAGTTATTTTTGTATTTATACAGTTCAGTCATGGAGAACTATTACTAAGTTAAAATTTAAACAAGTAAAAAAAAACAACACTTTTGACTGTCAAAAAAAAATTATTACCCAAAAATTCCCTGTGTTTAGCTTGTGTTTAGGTCTACACAGAGCAATCGGGAAATTTCGAACAAATTTTAACGCCGTTCGGATGTTATCAAACTTGTTTTTTTTTAATTGAATGAATATTTATTTCCATTTCATTTAATTTAAAATAACTCTCAAAAGCTATTTTAAATTATTAACGTTAGCAGGTAATTTAAATGTTAGTTATTTGTGGTGCCTGGGGTCAATGCCCCAAGTTTTAGTTTCCTGTGTAAGTTGAATTAAGCATAAATTTACTGTTTATCAGTTGTTACCTGTTAAGCATGAGTTTCTCTGTTAAAAAAAACAATATTTCTGTATTTAGTATTGTTCCACATAATAACACTCGATACTTGACTTTCACTGTGCGGTGCGGGCTGTACCGGCTAACACCATCACAACCTGACTAATTAAAAAATATTCTAACAGTTATAATTCTTTTTTGCTTAACCACTTTTATTATGTGTCAAAAAAAAGCCGAAAAAACTAAACAATAATTTCTTAGCTTGGCGGTAGATTTGAACCTACGAATACTTTTCATGCTGACACTAAGATTTATATAGGTCAACGCGCTAAACCACTGAGCTACTGAAAATGTGTAAAATTAAAAAAGAAAGAAAAAAAATCTAATTTATAAACTTGTTATATCAATGTTATAGTTCGATACTGATCAATGTTATAGTTCGATACATCGATAATGTATTAAAAGAAAAACAACGAAACTTAGAAGATCGATCACGCCGAAACAATCATAGGATTGAAGGAATTTACGAGAATGATAAAGAATCATGGGGGGATACAGAAAAAAAAGTCCAAACATTCTTCACCGAAAAACTTGGACTAAAAGATGTTGAAATTGAAAGAGCTCACCGCACTGGACGAAAAAACGATGGACGACCAAGGACTATAATATTAAATCTTCAGAAATATAAAGACAAAATAGGAATATTGAAGGAATTGTATCGACTCAAAGGCACAAATACGTTCGTGAACGAAGATTTTTCTCGAGAAACCGTCGCTATTCGAAAAAAAATTGTTCGCTGAAGTGAAAGAAAGGCGATTGAATGGTGAAAGTGTTAAGGTAAGGTATGACAAAATTGCTTATATTAAAATTCTTTTAAAAGAAATTTTAACGAATAATTTTATGGGCATACCTAAAAAGAAATCTTAAATAAAATATATTAATCATGGCTACAAATGAAAACTTTGAATCTCGTGTTTTTAAAATTCAAAAAACAAATTACTCTACGTTAAAGAAAACTTAGACACTGATTACAATATTTATCACAATAAATTTTCAGATTGTTCATACTATTAATACTTTCCTAGCTAACTAGAAGGGTTTCTTTTTAAGAATGAGAATGAAAGAAATAATAATCAAATGTTAATTCTCCACCTCAATATAAGAAGCCTAAATAGCAATTTTGAAAAACTTTTAGACTTATTAGAAGAAACTAAACATGTTTTTAATATAATTTGTTTAACGGAAACTTGGATTTCTTTAGAAGACCTAAATAATTTTCATCTACCTTATTTTAACACATTTTTAATGGAAAGGAAAACAAATAAGCGCGGTGGTGGAGTTTTAATTTATGTTCACGAAAATTTTGAGCATTGTTTTAGGCCTGATTTAAGCGTTTCTGACTGCAATAAAGAAACTGCAACTATAGAAATTACTAACTGCAACAAAAAAAAAATTTTACTAAGCTGTTGTTATCGGCCACCTGATGGCGTAAGCGAAAACTTTAGCATGTTTTTACAACAAATTATTAAAAAAGGTACCGTTGAAAAAAAACAAAATTTTATAATAGGAGATTTAAACATGAATTGTTTTCTTTATAATGATTAAAGTTAAAAAATTTTATGATGAAATTTTTGAAACGGGTTTAATATCTTTAATAAACAAACCTTCAAGAGTAACGACAAATTCAGCAACTCTAATAGATAATATAATAACTTCAGATATTTTCAACAATGATTTAAAAGTAGGTATTTTGCGAACCGATATATCAGATCATTTCCCTATATTCCTAAAATTAGATAGTACAAACTCTTTAACCGCATAAAGAGTAATTCGAAAACGCATTTATAATGAGGCTAACCTTAATTTATTCAAAAATCAACTTTCATTACTACACTGGAATAACATAAATTTTAATGATAATGCTAACAATATCTATGAGTCTTTTTTCAAAACATTTTTTTCTGTATACGATGCTAACTTCCCAATCATTGAAAATAAAATAACTACTAAGAGCTGCAATACACCTTGGACCACTAAGGGCTTTAAAAAATCGTCCAAAATTAAACAAAAACTATATATAAATTTTTTGAAAACAAAAACACCTAAAAACGAAAAAATTTACAAGGACTACAAAAATCTATTTGATAAAATTCGCAAAAATTTAAAAAAAAATTATTACTCCCAATTACTCAATACATTTAAAAATGACACAAAACGCACATGGCAAATAATGAATGAAATTATTGGAAAACAAAAATCATGCTCAGGTTTTCTGCCACAAATGGTTAGAGTCGATAACAAAAGTTTATACGAACCAAGAACTATAGCTCAAGAATTTAACAAATTTTTTATCAATATAGGTCCAACACTTTCTAAAAAAATCCCAAAGACCAAATCTTTATTTACTGATTTTCTAGTACCCATTGATAATTGCATTGGTTCAGTTGAGTTGTCTTCTGAATTATTATTTGAAGAGTTTGAAAGAGCCTTCAAATATTTAAAAAATAATAAAGCAATTGGAGCAGATCAAATAAATGGAAACGTTATTATAGATTGTTTTGAACAGCTAAAAGTTGTTCTTTTTAAAGTTTTTAAAGCTTCTATCCATCAAGGTGTTTTCCCCGAACTGTTAAAAATTGCCAAAATTATTCCTATTTTTAAAAAAGGGGACAAATCAATTATTAGTAACTATTCAATTATTAGTAACTATACTCGCCCTATTTCTGTTCTTTCCACCTTTTCAAAAATTTTAGAAAGAATTATATATAACAGAGTATACAAATATTTTCATGTTAATAAATTACTTAACATTAATCAATTCGGTTTTAAAAAGGATAGCTCAACTGAACATGCAATTATCCAATTTGTACGTGAAATTTCAAAATCATTTGAAAAATCACAATATACTCAAGGACTTTTTATTGATCTATCAAAAGCTTTTGATACGGTTGATCACCAAATTCTAATCTATAAACTTTAACACTATGGAATAAAAAATAAAGTTTTAAAATGGTTTGAAAGCTATTTGTCAAATCGTAAACAGTTTGTTCCGAGTAATGACGGTTATCATACCAATTGTCTTTCTATAACATGTGGAGTCCCACAAGGCTCAATTCTTGGTCCACTCCTTTTCCTAATTTATATTAATAATTTAAATAAAGCCTCTAAACTAACAAGTATTATGTTTGCAGATGATACTAACTTATTTCTTTCTAACAGTGATATCTTTGAACTTTTTAAAACAATGAACAAAGAGCTTATACATGTATCGAGTTGGTTTAAATGTAATAAGTTAACTCTAAATTCTAATAAAACAAAGTGGACCTTATTCCATTCGCTTTCCAAAAAACGATATTTGCCATTAAACTTACCTAAAATTTTTATTGATCAAAATGAAATAAAAAGGGATTCCGTAACAAAATTTTTAGGTGTTTACCTTGATGAAAACATCACTTGGAATCATCATATCGACTACATAAGCACTAAAATTTCAAAAAACATAGGAGTTTTATATAAAGCACGAATCTACCTCAATAAGAACATTTTAATCAAACTTTATTATTCATTTATACACAGTTATTTAAATTATGCTAATATCGCCTGGGGTAGTACAGAAAAAAGTAAGTTGCAACGTCTTTATCGCCATCAGAAACATGCTATCCGTTTAATCTGCTTTGCAAATCGCTTTTCTCACGCAAAACATTATTTTATTGAAATGAGAATTTTAAATATATACGAGCTAAATATATATAATGTTTTATGCTTTGTATACATGTGGAAAAATGAATTGTCTCAATCTGTCTTCAAAGATATTTTTACTCCGAAACCCATCAACAAATACAATTTGAGAAATAATAATTTTTTAAATGAACCTTTCTGTCAAACGAACTTTAATCAATTTTGTATTGTCTATCGGGCACCACACCTTTGGAATAAAATTGTTTTGCCCAATTTTGATTTCGAACTACCCATTACTTTTCGTTTTGTTAAAAGTAAATTAAAAACCCTAATTTTTTCATTAGAAGACGTATTATGTTATTATTAATAATATAAATTAATAACTTTGCCTTTTCTTATTTATATTTGTAAAAAGTTTATTCTTACTTATTTTGTTGATTTTATATTCTTTACTTCACGTATACGTTTATATAAAATATTGGTGAGTAGATCCGCGTGATCTCTCCTTGGATTATAAAATATTTATTTGGATTATATATATGAAATTTGTAAAAATTTGATACTGTTAATGCTTGTTTGAACTTATTTAAGGTTCTCACGACAAGATCCTTTGATCTTCTTTCAGATACCTTATTTTATATTTGTGAAAGTTTATTATTATTATCATTATTTTTTTTTTTTTTTTTTTTGGCAATATATAGTTGTAATTCGACCAACAAATGTAAAATGAAAAAAAAAAAAAAAATACTTTTAAAGCGGGTACTCTTAAAATCCGCAACTATATTGCATTGCAATTTATAACAGAAATATTTGAAAATCCACAATATTTTCTCTAAAAAAAACAAACAACAACAACAAAAAACGCAAGTATTAAATTTAAATAAGTTACAGTTTAATAGAATTTTATTTTTACCAGAGATGTAATTTGCAAAAAATTTTTACTTTTCCAAGTGGATGATTTTAAACATTTTACTTTTTTTCTACAATTACCTCACTACTTCGAGTTATTAATGCTTAAGTTAAGGAATTGAAAAAAAATATTTTTTAAACATTTATAACGATAGTTATTGTCTCTTTCTTATCCCTTTTCTCCCCCTCTTTTGATAGTTCGTTCTACTTGCTAAAATTTACGTCAATAATCAGCCAAAACCGGTAAATCAATAAAAACAACAGTAATCAGCCAAAACGGGTATTAAAAACTGCTTAATAAGAAAATTTTGTTGAGAGTTTACGGCAGAAAAGTTGCTAAAAAAAATCTAACAAATAGAGTTAACTTATTTAACATAACCAGCTTCCTTGTATATATATGTATGTATATTTTACCGGTTACAATTTTCATTTTCTTACTCAGGATTCTTTTTTTTAATCTTTATAAACCTCAAATTTGTCCTTGTATGGCATACTGTTACCATATCGGGGACGGATCTTTCAATGATGTCCTTATCTGGGACGGATCTTCAAATAATGTCCTTTTTCTTTTAAACAAGGTGCAAAAACGCATTGCAAGTATTGCAATCTTTAAAGTCGCTTTTCAATCTTGCTCTATAAACTTCATCTTTTCTTCCAACTCTAATAATGGTTGCTTGCAGCCTTGTTGGAAGTAAAGATGTCAAAAAAAAAAAAAAAAAAAAAAAAAAAAAACTATATCATTAATAAATTTACCATATGATTTAAACGCGAGTATATGCGGGTTTTTATTTTGATGTGTTGTCTAGTGCCAGTCTTTTCAAATATTATAATGATATATTACATATTGGCAATACACTTTGCATGAAAATAACTCGGCTTTTGTCGTCCTGATTTGTCACAGAGGAACTTGACGATTCCTCATTAATATCTTCTTTCGTCTTGTAATTTGTTGATATATATTAAAAGGTAAGCTTAAATTTGTCTCTTATCGGTTTTTGCTTCTTTTAAATTTGTTTTATAATAAATGTCATGGAACCTAATTTTTAGTCATTCGAACCTTTCTTTTTCAGCGTATTACCAATAATATGCTAAAATACGAAGTAATTACATTAAATTACAGCATTAGATATTAGCCAAAGCAGTTTTTATATCTAGTGCTGTTTCAGTTGTGTACCCTAACTTTTTTAAAAAATAAACAGTTAATATTTAGTGTAATTTCAGTTGGTTACCTCACTTGTGTTACTTTTTTAAAATGAATTGACTTTTTTAGGGGTGTTTATCCAATATTAATATTAAAGAAAACTGTAATATATTTTTAGAATTAACCATAAAAAATAAGTTTTATGCACATAATGATGAAAAAATTGGTTAGCGAGTGCATTACAAGTGGTGTACAGCCACAAAATTCTACTTTTTAATATCTTTTTTTTGTGTTGAATTTTTTTATTTTTATTTTTTATATTTTCAACAAATTATTTTATAAACTTTATTCCAGTAAATGTTTTTAGTAACAATGTTTCTTTGAATATACGTAAATTTTTTAATTTTTTTAATTTATAATTTTTTTGATTTTTTAATACCATCCCAATGTAAAATTCTCTCAAAATTACAAAAAATAAATAAATAATAAATCAGGGTACAAAACTTAAACAGTGCTCTATGCTGACTGCATTATATAACTGTATTAGTTATGTTTAGTAAGTTGTTTTTAGTGAACATATTAACTATTTTAATCTAAAAATGACTTGCTAAACATAATAAAATTTTTAATTTTTAAACATAAAAGACATTAGTTTTAAAAGCAATCGAATAAAGACATTTAAAACAATTAAGTCAAATAAAATTTTGAATAAAATGCTGTTAAAGTTATTATTTACATTATTATTTACAGAATTTCTTGTAAACTCTCTAATAAAAGGTCACACAAAGTTTTTAAACATTTTTATGGGTTGTTTTATAAAGTAACAACATACATCTAACGGTTGTTTAATAAACATGCACATTTACAAGTTAAAAAAAAGATTCTTAAAAATTCTTCAAAATAACATAATCAAAAGAAAAAAATATTTAAATTGTTTATTTAAAAAGTTGATATAATTTTTTTTCATTTAAATACATTATTTAAATATAAAAAAATATATATTAATCATTAATATTTTTATAAAAAGTCATTAGCAGTGATTTGTTACTTTATTTAAATGAGTTTTAACAATATAAAAACATAAGTAAAGATCATAGTTATTTCATTCAAACTTTCAAAATAATTTTTCTTTTTTTCCTCAACAAAATCTTGCTTCTTTTCGAGTGAATTAACTTTAATGATTCTTATATAAATTTTATTAAAGAGACCATCATTGTTTAAAGTTGTCGCTTATAAAATATAAATTTTATATTTAAATTATAAAATTATAATTAAAATATTTAATTATAATTTAATTTTGAATTATAATTTTTTTTATTTTAATTATAAAAAAATCTTATAAAATTAA
This sequence comes from Hydra vulgaris, assembly GCF_022113875.1. Classification (NCBI taxonomy): domain Eukaryota; kingdom Metazoa; phylum Cnidaria; class Hydrozoa; order Anthoathecata; family Hydridae; genus Hydra; species Hydra vulgaris. Next base: position 46,072,616 of record NC_061157.1, on the reverse strand, counting down.
ATAATATAAATAAAAATTTATACAACTTTCATTGTAACTTTATTTAAAATCATTGTTACTTTATTTAAAATCATTGTTACTTTATTTAAAAGTACTTTGCTAATATAAAAATGTTAGTAAAGAAAAATGTGTTGAAGTTATTTATTTTCAACGTAAACAAAACCCATTTTTTTCAGCCCATTTGTTAAAAACCGTGGTCATAAAAAGGTTTGAAATCGCATGCCTTCCTGGCTAACCCTGAATATTCATTTCTAGAAAAACAGACGTGAAGCATTTAAAGAAATTAGAATCCATGTAAAGAATCTTGAAAGAACCAGGACTGACTTTTAAAATATAATATATATCAAGGAATTATAGTAGGAGTGAGTAGGTTTCACCCATTGTTATATTATCTAAAATGTTAAGTACAAAGTGTTGACATTGGATGGTTTTATCCAGATTAGACATATAGACCAAATTGTAAGTCATTACAGAAAAGTTTGCATCAAACCTTAAGTTAAAATAGCCATGAGTACCCACTATTTAGAAACCTATAATTTCTTACTGAAATAAAAAAATGTGTCTTTTCACTTCTTAAATTTGATTTTGTTGATTTTGTGTATTGATCATCAAAAATCAGCTTATATATTTGCAAACGATTTTTGAAGTTTTCAGGTAGCCATTATGGATAGCATGTTAAAGTTTTACAAATTAAGTTTAGAATCTCAAACCACAATGGTTTTATGCTGAAATTTTCAGGAGTTGCTGCTCTCATAATTATAAACCAACCCAGAGTTTCATTAAAAAATTAGGTGGTTCATATTGCACCTCCATCCACTTGGCACGGAATGAACCTCATGAAAACAAATATATGACCTTAATTCTAACAAATGATCTTTAGAAGTTAATTCTAACAAAAGATCTTTAGACTATTTTAAGAGGAGGCTTTAGGCCATTTTATCTTTGTAATTTATATTCTTTTACAGGGTCATGATTTTGCAAATTTCAGAATCAAAACTTCCAAAAGATTTTTAATATTTAAAATTTATTTGCTTAAATCTCTTAGATAAAATGTGGCTATGGGACTATTTCACTGGTGCACTAAAATACCTTGGTAAGATTTGTTTTATAATTGTATATGATATGATAATAATAATAAATATGTGTGTGTATAAATTGTGTGTGTGCATGCGTGTGTGTGTATATATATATATATATATATATATATATATATATATATATATATATATATATATATATATATATATATATATATATATATATATATATATATATATATATATATATATATATATATATATATATATATGGCCAGTTGATGCAATCAAAATTATATGCAATAGCATTAGAATACAGCATTCCATTCACAAACATATGCCAACAAGGATTTTATAAAAATTCTAATTTGTAAAATGCAGACCTTTGTAACGTGTCTAAATTTTTTAGACATGTTACAAAGGTCTACATTTAATTCAATATAAAATATGTGATAAAATAAGAGAAGCAACATTGACTCATGAAAAAAGTAGTAAAATAAAAACCTTCAATGAGTAGCATTAAAATGGACAATCAAAGTGATCGAAACACTCAAGTTAATCACCACTAACTGCAAAGAAAAACACTGAAACAAGATACTTCAGCATGCAGTGCTTCAACAACAACTAAATTGGGTTTAGAAATTAGTCATTATTTAGCTGCTGAGACATCTAAATATCTTAGAGTTGTGGAAAGTAATGAAATTGCAGTACCCAGTTCTATTCAACTATGCACAAAAATGCCTTAGTATGTCAACAACTTCTGCAACTTAAGAGAAAGTTTTTTCTATGTCCGGTGATGTCAGAAGTATGTTGGCAATTAAAAATGATCAAGAAGATTATTTATATAAAACAAAACATTAAAATTAAAATTAGTTTATAGTTTTTTTTGTTGTTGCTTTTAAAAATTTGCCATTATAAATTTATGAAATAAATGATCTCCAAAACTTTGTTTTGTTTTTAACCGAACTGAACTGATCAAAAAGTTTTAAATCAAATTTAAAAAAATTTCAACTGCATAGTCTTATAAATAAGAAAATAGCATTATTTATCAAAACAAAGACGCTAATGTGGAGTCGTGAACATTAAATTAAAAAAAAATTGCCGCCAGATATTATTAATTATAGATTATTAAATTTATGTAAATTTGCGATAGTGGTGTAGTAATAGAGCACTCTGTTTATAAGTAAGAAGTTCTGAGTTTGATTTCCACCACTGGTAGTACCATGCTCAACTTGTTTCTCCTGGCAGCAGCCATGTTCGTCAAGGTTTGTGTTTTGGAGTTAAAAGAGTTTTGACTGTAGTGGACCCCCTTTTCTACTGTAGTGGCCCCCTTGGCCTTGGAAGTGTGAATAACATTAAAAAAAAAATTAAATTCTATTAATCTTTATAAAAAAATTTATTGAAATATTAACTATAAGATTAATATAACAGTTTTTAATGATTTTTAATAATTATAATTTAAATAATAATTTTCGAAGTATTATTTAAATTATTATTGAATTGCAGATAAAAATAATTTTATAGGCTTAATGGGAAAGTCTGGTAAACTTGTATTTCTTGGTTTGGATAATGCTGGGAAAACAACACTACTGCACATGTTAAAAGATAATAGAATGGGTCAACATGTTCCTACTTTGCATCCAAGTAAAAAATTTTATTTTTTTAAATTTAATTCAATAATTTTAGGATGTTTCTTTTTTAAAAGGTTTAGTTCTAGTGTTAACTCATGATATGGAAAATGTTTTATTGTTTTGAATACAACTTCATATTGTTTGTAAGATGAACATCACAGTCTCACAACAACCATTCACATTATGTTTAAACTTTTACCTAAATCCTTTATTCCTTTTTAGAACAGTATTATGTTTACAATTATTGTCTTTGGTACAAAAGACACAAAACAAGATATATTTACCATATTTTTGATATTGAAAATAAAATTGTTGAAATTGCTGAAAAAAAATTTATTAAACTGTCTTTAGCTGCTGAAGAATTAACTATGGGAGGAATGAAATTTACAACATTTGATCTTGGTGGTCACAAACAAGGTTTGGATTTTTATATATTTATTAAAAAACTATATTTTAAAATAAAATGTTTTGAAAAGTTTTTAATATCTGATTTTGATGTGTTAACTTATAATCTTATGCTTACATTTAACTATAGCAAGAAGAGTTTGGAAGACATATTTTCCTGCTGTTGATGGTATTGTATTTATAATTGATGTTGCTGACACACAAAGGTTTCCTGAATCAAAAGCAGAATTTGATGTAAATATGTTTTCTTGTATACAGATATAGAAAATTGTATATAGAAAATATAATACAAGAATATATATATATATATATATATATATATATATATATATATATATATATATATATATATATATATATATATATATATATATATATATATATATATATATATATATATATATATATATATATATATATATATATATATATGTATATATATATATATATATATATATATATATATATATATATATATATATATATATATATATATATATATATATATATATATATATATATATATATATATATATATATATATAACCCTCGGAATTAGGAAAATTGATGTCAGCAATAATTTGCTGACCTCAATCTTTTAGAGGTCGCCACAAGGTCAGCAAAGAAAATTTTATACTAAGGTCTTACCATAAAACATCGAAACAAGGTTGGCAATTATTTGCCAACCTTAAAGTGTTAAAGGTTGGCAAATAGTTGAATGCCAAATGCATGCCAACCGGTTATATATATATATATATATATATATATATATATATATATATATATATATATATATATATATATATATATATATATATATATATATATATATATATATATATATATATATATATATATCTGTGTGTGCACATAAACACTTAATCCTGCTATTAGATCAGCACAGTACAAATATATTTAAATTTTTACTGAATACTGAATAAATACAGATAGTTTTTTAGGCAAAGAAGAAAAGTAAAAAAAAGTTATTTTTTTTTGCTGTAATAAATTTCCTTCATATGAAGGTAATGCCTTTATCAAACCAATACCCTCACTTAAAAGTATGCACTAAACCCCAGAATACAAATATACTTACATACATATATACATACTATTGCTTATAGATAATTCTGGGCCATATGATACTAAAAAAGGTGTAGCCTATCATTTCACTAAAGAACAGCTGATAAAACGTAAAAAAATGGGACTTCAGTCATGTTTTCTGTAGCTTAAAATCAAAATGTGTGTGTGCATACAGGGTGTATAAAAATAGGCGTTCTTTTTTACAACAACAAAGTCTTGACAAATATAAAAAGACTAAAGTTTAAAAATACTTTAAAACCCTTTGCTTTTAATGTGTTGTAATTATTAAGATCTTTTTTGTTACAGGAGCATGAAAATTGTTGATATTTTAACAGTATTTTAAATTAACACATTGTAGTTTAAACTGTGTTAAAAATCATTTAAACTAATTTAGCAAAAGTTATTGATATAGTCTAAATTTGATGTTTAAAAAAGATGATATTTTCTTGTAATTTGTTCCTTAAAATACTCTTATACTTAACATAATCTTTTGTTTTTTTTTTATCATAATTTTTTTATTTTGTTTTTCATGCATTTAATGTAGTATTTTTAATGAAGATTATAAACAATTTATATATAGATTTTATCATTTATCAATAAGATATTTGTAAACATAGTTTATGTTCATAAATGTATTAGGTCAAAAGAACTTTACACATTATTGAGTTAATAAGAAATAAAAAAATTTTAAATACATTTGTGAATTTTTTTTTTTTTATAAACAAAAGCACTTCTTCCTTTTTATAAGAAATAAAAATGTTTTAATTTGTTTTCACATATTATAATCTGTGAAAAAAAAATTGTGAAACTATTTTACATTCCTTTGAAACTTTTACATTCAATGTTTTACTATTTTACATTCCTTCATAACTAAATTTAAATTTTTAAAATCATATTTAATTCAAAATCTTTTAATTAAAAAAAAAAATTTATAAAAAAATGCGTTTCTTGAAAAAATACCAGTTGCGATTAGATGCTTTTTTTACAACCTAATATTTCCTGAACAAGTTTTACATATTAATTTTAAATATTATTTTTTATTATTTTTATTTAATAATTATTTTCAAGAAATGTAATAATTATTTTTAATAATAATTATTTTTAATATTTTAAAATTGATAATTATTTTTAATAATAATTAATTTTAATAATAATAATATTTTGAATAAATTTTACATACAATGATATTAAATAGTAATTTAAATATTTCATAATAAAAAATGTTTTTGATTATATAACTTACTGAACAAAGACCATTTCTTACGTAAAATGCGAGCTGCGTAACGCTTCTTAACAAGGTCTGTCGAAGTATTGTCTTTTTGCAACTAAATAATATTTAGTTGCGAAAAACTGGCCAAATTTTTTAGTCATTTTGAGAGCATTTCAGAAAGAAAAAAAAAGTGCAAAAAGATTAATTTGGCCGATGAGAGACAATTACAAAAAATAAAAAATAATCTAGTAAAAGAAAATAACTTTTAATGCAAAAAAATTTTAAGCAAAATAAATTACGTTTAAAACAAATATTTTCGAAACATCGCTCTTTTATAATTTTTTTATAAAATTAAACAACATTTTTTTTAAAAAGTAACATCCTACAATTGCTTAATGAAGAAACAAATGTTCTTTTATTTATCAAAGAGTATAATATAATTTTTATTTATGTACTTGTGTCTTATTTCCAGTGCTGGATTAAGGAGGGTTGGGTTTAGAGGGGGCTATAGTTCCAGGCCCAGCAATCTTAGGGTCCCTGAAATAGTCATAGTGTCTGTTGTTAAATAGTTAATACCAATACCAGATGACAAGAAACATCCCCACATTATAATGCTTCCACCGCCAAATTTAACTGTTTTAGTGTAATGCGGATCAAGCTCTTTATCTAATGGTCTGCGGACAAACTGCTTACCATCTGATTCAAAGATATTAAATTTAGATTCATCTGGTCACAAAATTGTGTCTTATTTCATATTTGTCCATGCTGAATATTTATGACAAAACTCTTTTCTGGTTTTTATATGTCGATTTTTCAATAAAGGCACACTTCTAGGTGATCTTGAAAAAAATTAGCTTCAACTAAACGTCCTCTAATTGTTTGTGCTGTTACATTTAACTCTAAGTTTTTTTAAATGGTATTGCTGGAGATAAATTGATCTTTTTTAGCTTCACGAATAATTAATTTATCTTCTCTGTAATTTGTTATTCTTTTGCAACCTCTACTTTCCACATATTTTTGTTTAAGAGCGTTTTGAACCATTTCAACAGAACGGTTAGTTATTTTTGAAATCACTCTATAAGACTTTCCACTGCTTTTAAGCCGTTTATTTACTAAGAGCTCGGCTGAGGTGCAATGTGACTTTCTATTCATAATATTCATTTAAACTGTTGCATGAATTAATTTACTAATATACATACTAATATCATCATATCATATTTTTAAATATTTTAAATATTTACAAATTTTTAACATCAGCAATGTTTTTTACTCAAATTGTAATTAACTAAAATGATATTAATATAATATATTAGTAAACTGTAAATTATTAACTGAACGTACATAAAAAACTTATTAAACATGCTATGTTTCAAAATATAAAAGAAAATATTATTGAGTAGCGTAGGAAGGTCATATCAGTTTGAGAGAAAGTGACTAAAACAGCCAGAGTTGGAGATTTGAAGGGTAAGGTAAGGTAAGTAAGAAGTGACCCTCTTCTTAAATAAATATGGGGGAAGAGGCTATTGCCCCCTCCAAATCCTCTTCCTACGAGTTATTAATAATAACCGGACTCAAACACGTATTTGAAAAGTAATAACAGTTGAAAATTAAAGAAAACAATTAATCATTACCGTATTTATTATTTTTTCCAGTAAATTTCCGGTTACTTTAAACAAAATTGTTAGTAACATGAGAAAAATTGAAAAAACCTTCATGATTATTTAAAAAATATAAATTTTAACAACTAAGTTTATAAAAACATAAAAATTAATATCTGTTAACATCAATTGCTGTAAATAAAACGTATTTTTATAAATGTTTATATGGTTTTAGTGTATTTATTAATTTTTCCACCACTGTATATGAATTAAACCCTGATATATATGTACAGATTAATTAGACTATTTATATTGCAGAGTTTGATTAGTGATGAACAACTTGCTTCTGCCCCAATTTTAATTCTTGGAAATAAAATAGATCATCCAGATGCTGTAAGTGAAGATTATGTACGGCAATATTTTGGTTTATATGGCATCACAACCGGAAGGGTACGTTTTTCATTATTTTAAGGTTGTTACATATTTTTTACTTGGTGTTATACACTATATTTGTTAATCGGTGTTATGAGAGATAAGTTAATAATAGATAAGTTAATGAATAATTTTATAGAATTCTACAGCGAAAGATGTCAATTCTCGTCCAATTGAACTATTTATGTCTTCTGTTTTAAAGAGACAAGGATACGGCGAAGGTATTTTTTATCAATTGTTGAGTTTAATTTAATTTTTTCTTTATTTTATTTTATTTTTCTTTCATTAAGGATTTCGTTGGCTATCTGGTTTCATAAACTAATTGCATATCGCTTTAACGAATGGTGCATAACAACATTCCCCGAATTTGGAGTTGGCCAGGATTGTGGTGGCAAATAGAATTCGAATAGCTGTGTAAAGCTCTATTGGAAGATTCATGTTAAAGTTCTGGATTGTTTCATATTTTAGACTTTCATATTGTTATTCTCATAGAAAATTATATAATGGTTTTTTGAAATTTTTGAATTTTTTTTTTCTTTCAAAATGCTCTTTAGTTGCAATAATTATTGAGTATTAGTTATACTTTGTAATTTGGAAATAATGGTCTTTTAATGATGCGTGAGTTGTGTAAGATGCGAGAGTCTTGTATTTTTTTAGTTTAAATTGGTAAGTGTTGTTTATTTGTAATTTGTTAAGAAATGTAACTTTAATGTCTTTTTAGCTTTTGTTTATATTGAATAATAAATGCATTTGATGTTTTTTGTCGAAAATAATTTCTCACATTTCACAATGAATCTTGTAAACATGATATGATGTAATCAGAACATCGATTTTAGAGCGGGGCAAACCACTATAGGGACTAAGCTAGAGAAGAAGCAAATATTTAACTTATTTAAACTTCTAATTAAATTTTGTTTTAGAGAAACCACATAAAAATATATCACGAGTGTCATGGTATTGGGGACACGGGACAAAATTGGTTCATGTCCTAGAGATACACTAAAATCGGTAAACTGTCTATGGAGTTGGTTAATGAGCAAAGCTAATTTTAAAGTTAAATTGAAATTCAGAACTTTTTTTGACATTTTTTGAGTATCAGGCAGTGTAAATTGGTTCAACTTAAAAGGACAGGTCAATTAGTAAATCGTAATTTAAGTTTGCCGTCATCTATTTTATTGAAGTTTGGATAATCGTCCAAAGTTTTGAACTGTAAAAACATCAATTCTTTTGTCTAAAATTCAGTTCATCTTTTGGAAAACAACCAAATAACATTAAAAAAGCACCTGATCAATATTTTAATTTAATAAAATATTTTGCAGTAATACGAAATACCTTTTATATGAGCATCAACTTTATAAAGTTTAAGAAATTTATTAACTGATGGGCTGTCAGGAGATTTGTTATATTGGAAATCCCACCATAGCTCCAATAACCGCAATCTTTTGCAAATCATTTTTATTTAGCTTTTTTACAATATTTATACAAATCAAAAGTAATCTTATTAAAAATTTATCTTTATTCATAAAAAACGATATATACCAATTCTTCTTGACAACAAAGCCTGAAAAACAGCGTCAGTTGAAAAAAAAACAACAACGGGTTTATTACTTTAGTATAAAAATGTTTTAATTTTCTAATCACCAGAAACAACGGTAATACTTATATTAATACCGGCCTTATATATCCCTTCTTCAAATGACTTTTTAGTAATTGTTAGTAAAAATTTTGCTGACGACAGTTGCAGAAGTTCTTTTTACCGGTGGCTTGGTTAACTACTGGCAAAATATTGTATTTAAATAACGTCAAAAAATATCTCGTTTCTGGAAATTTTTGATATATAAGAGCGTTCAAATTTGCAGACCAATGCATAACTTCCTTAGAATCTTGAACGATCTACATTTACAGCAAAGTTGGTCGGTACACTTATCCCATTAAAATGTCTTCATTTTTTACTTTAAAAACAAAGTTTTTTAAGTTATCATTTACCGCACATAATTACTTTTTTATTTCACTTCTGAATCACTGCCTGAAATTTTTCACACCTATCACATATGTCACTCATTGAAAATCCCAATTTAATATTAAATTCAAAGTTAAATATGTCATGGTAAATCCAGTATTTACAATCATTAGGTATAAGATCTGGATTTGCTTTTAAAAATAAGCGATACATTTCTGCCACAGTCAAAGATGAATTCAGACACGGTGGTTATTTTTAATAATTTTTCTGCCATTTCCTAAGTTTTACGAGGTTTTAAAAAATTATTTAGTTACGGACGTAACAAAAACATATTTACTAAATTTGTTATAAAAATTACAGAAAAGTAGTACCATGCAAATTATTACGCATAACTTTATGTACTTCTTTTTGCTAAAAGGCTTTAAAGGAAAATTATAAAAAGTCATTTTTTGAAAAAATTGATGTTTGCACACTCCCAATATAACTTTGTAAACACAAATCTGATTGGTTTGTATAAAAAGAAAACTCATACGAAAATTGGCGGTGTGTTTAATTCACGGGGTTAGTGGAGGTGGCATTTAAAAAAAAAGACGGCTAAAATAAATCATCGTTTTAACCACACGTGAATCAAGTACGCCTCCGCCAGAAAATGAAATATATTAAATGGGCTAAACCAAGGCCTTCTAAAGTAGAAGGCCCGCTCATGCGGAATGTGACGTCTCGTTTGTAGTCAATTGATATTTGTCTTGTTTTAAAAAGGTTTATTTTTATTATAATTTTTTGCAAGATAAATTTTTTATATTTCGTTCATCAGCTATTTTAAAAGAGGTGATAACCTTCAAAAACAATTATATCAAAAAGACTTTTTGCAATAGTTGTATTTGATAGTGTGTACATATGGCAAGTCATACAATATAAAGTATTGAAATATTACAACTGCATACACCATCATTCATCTCAAGAAACTCTAAACACTTAATTGAAAAAGAAATTAGGATTTGTTTGAGCTTTGACATCAACTAATACTTTAGATAATATCAAAGAAAAAAAACTTAAAAAAAAAACTTAAATTTTAAAATTTTTTTTTTAAATTTTTCAAACTTGTTTAAATTTTTAAAATTTTTTTAACAAACTTTTATTGCAACTAAAAACAGAATTCTATTTTTAGCTGCAATTATCAATAAAAACATCTTCAGAATTGTCTGTAGATTCAAATGCATTGACACGATTTCATCCAGAAATAAAGTCTAAGAATAATATACTGTCGTGTTTAGTAGAAATCATGTTTAAAAGAGCTAATGATTTTTTTTCTGATTTTTTTATCTCTTGAACTGATACATGATAATTTCTTTTCGAAAACTTTCGATAAGAACCAAATCGTGCTTCCAAATATTTTGTTTGAAATTTTCCTGTCAATTCATAGAAAAAATGCAAACCAGTTAGCATGTATTTAATCAGTTCAATAAAAGTTATCTAGTGTGTTTTCAAGCAAAAATAGTTTGCTTAGTTAGGCAGCCGTGTCTGCTTTTTTGTTAAAAATTTTCCTATCCTTGAATTCAAAAGAAAAAATATATATATTTTTTTAAATAAAAAAGTCATAGTTTAAGTCATTGATAGGGTTAAGAGCATTATTTGTCAAGTTTGAAGCAAATTTAACAATATTATCTTTTCAAAGTTGTGCAACCGTCAAATATGTTAAACACATGCATTACATTTAAAGTTATCAGCAAAACCATATAACAATATTGATCATTGTCAAGTTGTCTCAGCCAGTTATTACGAATACATTTCAATAGATGTTCACTATTAAATAGAAAAACAGTTTTCTTGTTGAATCATAAGAATGTTGAATAAATTACTTAAAATCACCGCTACAAAAAATTACTTAAAATCACCGCTACAAAAAATTACTTAAAATCACCACTACAAAAAATTACTTAAAATCACCGCTACAAAAAATTACTTAAAATCACCGCTACAAAAGACAATAAACATGTTTCAATTAATCCGACTAATGTCTGAAATTAAAGAAAGAATTTTGTAACCATAATTTTTTATCATTTCAACCACTTTTATAATAATGTCTTTTAGATAGACTGCAGTCATATTATCATCTGTGACGTCTTATCATCATCTGTGACGTCATATCATCATCTGTGATATGCATTTTTGATAAAAACTAAAAGCTAGAGTATCAGGACTATATCGAGGTTGATAAATCAACAATATTTTATTTGTTCACGTAAAAATAATAAAGATTTATGGACATCTGCATAATATTCATTACTGTCTTTAACTCGTTCACATAGATTATTTAAATTATATTTAGCTATTAAAACATAATCTGAACTGGACATGATATTTTTATTACCAGGAAAAATGTGTTAACATAGTGGACAATCGAGTCAAATAAGAAAGTTTACATTCATTGTTAAGTACCTTAGCCACCAAATTGTTGTCTATCTTCAAATTACAAGTAAACACTCCAACAAGTAGGTTATTGTAAATATAAATTTTATTGATAAATAAAAAGGAATGTTAGGAAATAATGATGGGTAAGCATTTTGTGTTAATTTTAGTCTTTTTCTCTCAACACATATTACAGAAACATCATCTCGTTCCAAAAAACATCTTATTTAACAATAAATGTATGTATGAGAAATTTTTTACACACAGCAGTTCTATTTGAAGGAACTAAATTTTCTCCAGGAATTTGACAAATCCATTCATAATTAATTCATATTTGAACCGGTTGAAAACTTAAAAACACTAACTATTTTACACTTTAATAAAAATGATTAAAATGTATTAAATTCATTATAAACTGCATTGAAAATATGAAAACTAAATCTTTAATATTTACAAATTGATATTTAGAAACAAATAGATAGTCGAAAAATTTAACATTGGACTACTAAAGTGACGTCACAAGAGTTTTTTCATTCCATGAGCTCCTACTTTAGAAGGCCTTAGCTAAACAAGAAGGTCTAGTTGAGGATTGGGTTGCACTTGAGGGAAAACTTAAATATAATTATTTTGTTTATAGTGCACTATATATACAAGTGCTATATGAATGAAACAAACAAAAAACCAAATATATATAAATTAAAACAATTATACTACATTATATACATAAGCTTAATACAAACATGAGAAAATAATTGTATATATAATGCTAAATTTAAAAAATATGAACATACACACTATTCATACAGTTTCTAATACGTGGAAAAAGTGGAATATTGGTATGTGATAACAACAAATATAAACAATTAAATTTAATTATGTTGAAATAATGCACGAGACTTTTTCAAATCTGGACGTTTTGTCGAAACGTTGATTTTGACATTTAATAGGCGTTTGTGTGTTTACTGGGATAGAATTGGTTGTATAAAAACCAAGGCTTTTTGAGATTAATAGCAACTTTATCAAATGTTTGACCCTGACTTTTTTTATTGTCATTGATTATTATCAATAAAAGTGTCTTATTTAATATTTTCCTTATTTTATATATATATATATATATATATATATATATATATATATATATATATATATATATATATATATATATATATATATATATATATATATATATATATATATATATATATATATATATATATATATATATATGAAATTATTTAGTGGGAAGAGACTACTAACAAAAAATCTAACATTAAAAAAAAAATGATAATAAAAACAATTATTCGATGTAATGAGTCAAGTATGAGTGAGTACTAAAACTTTCTTATTGTAGCAAAGAAGTTGCAGCTACATAAAAAAAAAAAAAATTACAATAAAAGCAATCAGTGCAATAAGTCAAGTATAAGTGTATATAACTATTAAATATGAGTAAAACAACTAACTTATTGTCCTCACCAGGCCCGGTTTTAACAGTTTTCTATGTGTAGGCGAGATGCAAATTCGCCGCCGCAAAAATTAAAAATGCAATAACTTCCAATTTGAAGGAAAATAGAAAAACACTGAAAATCAAACTTTAATATAGAAAATAAAAAAACTCAATTTATACAAAAATAAAAAACAAAACAAATTCCATTCATGAAAAAATAAAAAACAAATCGTAATTAAAAGTGAATTTTCCTAGCTTTTAATTCAGCGAAATCTTTAACCAAATCTTCTATGTCCAAATGATCAGCAATTTCTTTCTCGATGGAAATCGTAGCTTGACCAACTAAACGATCTTGACACATTTGTGATCTCAAATAGGATTTTATTATTTTCAGCTTTGAAAAGCTTCTTTCAGCACTAGCAACTGTGACTGGTAACGTTAGTAGTATGCGAAGAGCTATCGAAAGGTTTGGGAATACTTCGACAACATTAGATGTGTAAATACATTTTAATACACTTTTTGGATCGCTATTGGAAGTATCAAGTCGTCTCCCAATAGCTTTAATTTCATACCAAAGTTCGACCCCGTTGATATCAGATTGGTCATCAGACATAAGCGCTAAATGCAAGTCCTTACAGTGTTTCAATAACTCATCATCCGTTAAGGGTTTGCTGCCGATATTGTAAAGAAACCCAAATAACTCGTTATACTCCGATAATTGCGTAAATCTTTCATTTATTGCTTGAATTGCGATGTCCAATATTCGATTGAAAAAAGATACTCTGAAGTTTTGTTCTGGTGATACTATCGGTTCATCACGACCTTCGTATAGGAATTGTCTACTCTTTCTGCGTACGCGTACGGCATCATCCACATCAAATCCTTCAAAAATTTCTAGTTCAACTGCCAATTTTTTTGCAAAAAATATTTATAGTAATTAAAAAAGTTTACATCTTTAATGAACATTTTTAAACTTATAACTAAAAGTTACAACAAAGTTATTAAATCTGTCTCTGATTGTGTTAAAATCAAAAAAAAAACAATCATTGATGCTGGGAAAAAAATTTGTTAATCTTCTTCAAATATTGTTGACACTGCAGTATCAGTTGATAATAGCTGGCAACGTCGTGGGTTTTCTTCACAAAATGGAGTAAAACTCTTGATTATGAGCCAATGAGTCGGTCATGCAAAGCATGTAGTCTAAAATTAAAACTTAAAGAAAATTATCCTTGTGCATTTTAAGCTTAGAAGTCATCAAATGTACAAAAACGTAGTCGGTAGCAGATTAAGAACTTTAAAAAAAATCATTAAAGGAATTAGAGGCAAAGGCAAATTAACGAATGTTGTAATTGTCAGCTTACAAAACTACTATGGAATTAGTTCACAAAAATTTTTTTTTTCTAAATACGCTATTTTAAAAAACTCAGCATAGCTTAATTACTTTGTTTTTTAGAACAATTTTAGTTTAGTTTGCAGATTACAATGTTGTGAATCATATCCCAAAAAAAACATATCCTATATGCTTTTGCTTACTGAGATAAAATGGCCGGGGTGGCCAAAACATTTTTAAATGTCTGCCTACTTACTTGGTAACCACGGCAACTAATAAATTTATTTTGAATTATTTAAAATCCTATTACATAGTTGTTTCTCAGGATATACTTGGTTTTTTGTAAAATTTTAATAAAATTTTTTTTGAGGAGTCCTTACCTTATGGAGATAAAAACCAACTTTATGAAGAGTTTAGACGTTTTGACCTTTGAAAAGAGCATCGTCTTCTCAGTGCCGGATTAAGGGGGGCTAGGGGGGGCTATAGTCCCGGGTTCCGCAAATTTAGGGGCCTCCAAAATGTTAGAGGACCTTTTTTTACATTAGGTCTCAATAAATAAAAATTACAGATTAATATTCTTTAAATACAATTGACAAAGGACTTGAATTGCGTTATTAAAATCCATGAACTAAATAAATTACCCGACTTTAAAAGTTGCTATACTAATTTAAAAATAACATAAGGTTTATCTATTACTACAGAAGTCATCAAATTAAAACGTTTTTGATCTTATTACTGATTGAGCAGATATTAACAGATTATAAAGATTTAAGAATACCTCATCGCGAGATCAAAAATATAAAGAGAAATATTAAAAAACCAAGCATAGTAAAATCTCCGTGTCAAAGGCGCACGAATGAGTTGCAACAGCAGCTTTAAATTAAGTATTAATTATAAGCGATAATGTAAAATATAATAATGCTGCAGCTAAATTGACTGTAATTACTAAATGCAAGAGCGATGTTGAGATAGAAAGGGACACTTATATGTCTATGAATAGATTAAAAACAGATAAATGGTGCAATGAATTAGAATGGTGGAAAAATAAGAAGAATTTATATCCTTAACTAACAGAACAAGCTCGACTATGGTTGTGCATACCCATCTACTCTAAAACTTCTGAAAGAGTCTTCTCACCAGGCAAGCAAATGGTTACAATTAAACTTACAAAGCTTCAACCCGAATCTGTTGAAAAGTTGATTTAAATCCAGCAAAACTTCGATCAGGTAAAACTCATTATTGAAAAAAAAAATCTCTTACAAAAAATAATAAAAAAAATCGTAATTTCGCGGTGGGACAGTTTGTTTTTTAAAAACACTTTTTTAAGTTTTTACGGCCAACGTTTAGCAAATTATTTGTAATTTTTCAATAGAATAGTTTATTTTACGTTAAGTGCTTAAAAACCTTTTTTAACGTGACATTTAAATAACTGTCATGTTAAAAAAGTGGCATAGTTATTTTTTCCAGTAGAAGGTGCAACGGGTACTTATAACTATGGGTCCATTTTACTGTTATTAAAGTAAAAATGAAATTTCATAGTTTCTTATTTCTTGTTAGTATTGGAGCATAAAAAGCATAATAAAACGTTGATTTTTTTATAAAATAAAGTTTACAAAAATCGAATTACGATAAACTTATATGCATTATAAAAAAGTTTTATTTTTCGCAAACTTACTAATGCATTTTCGTACATTTAAAGCATTTTGGTAGGATAGGGCGGGGCTAGTTTAACATTGCGGCAAGATGGGCAATTAAAATATCTCAAAAACTATGCATAACATGAAAAAACATTTAATGGATAAAGTTTAGGGAATTAGAATGTTAACACAATGCGTAACAAAAGGTTGCAGTAAAGCAGTTGAGTAAGATACACCAGCAATTTTTACTATCACGGACTAAAAAAGTAAAAAAAATCTTTTTTCTATTTTTCTTTTAGATGCTTATAAATTTTTTTATCTGCCATCACTAAAGTGTTGATATTTTACCAATTTATCGGACTTTCGAATAAAATTTGTCGTTTTTTCTTAAGTCTTGCTGTTCTCTGTAACACCTCACTAGTTTGTTACCTTGTCTAGTAGGGGTAAGTTGAGCAGCTTTGAAAAAATAAATAATAAAATAAAACTTAACTATCGAAAACAAAGAACTTTAAAAGAAATAATTTAGCGGTATATTATTTATATATATTTTTAGAATTAGTAATTTTTTAATAGGACTTCAAAGTTCAAGATAGTTACATAAAATAATATTTTCATATTTCATGAACCTTTCTTTTTCTATTTAATTTTTGAATTTGGATGTCTAAATGTAACTAAACTTGCTTGTGAAATTCACTGTCCAGAACTTTTATGTGGTTTGTTTTTACTACAGATATAAAAATATCTGTATGTTTGTTTGTTTGTTAGATTAACATTTTGGTAAAAAGATTTGAGTATTATTTTTACTGATTTTTATTCAATTTTGAGAAAAAAAATACCTAATCTCATTATTTGAGTGAGATTTTTTGTAAAAGTGGGTATACTTTAAGCCGGACTCAAAGTAATTCCATATCATAAATAAAATCTTCAATCATTTTATTCATATTTAATGGATATACTTTTTGCTTATTCATTTTGGTGATATGATTTATTTCTTTATTATATTTGTTACTATTATTATTTTAATTTTTATTATTATTATTATTGTTATTATAACAAATATAATAATTTTAAAGTCATTAATATATATAATATTATATATTAATGACATTAATTTTTGTTACTTAAGTTGTTTTTTAAATAATTTTACTATATTGTAAAAACTGTTTTTTGTTTTTAAAATTTATTGATTGATTTATATTCTAGCTTATAAAGGTTTTAAAACACCTTTCGACTGCTTTTTAAGCTTTCAAATGTAGATATGATATCTTTTAGGTTGATGGAATCCAATACCCGATTTTCTGTTTGATCAATAGAAAGATCTAAAAGACATTCCTGAAAAAAAGCTTCAAAATAAAGAAATTTGGTCAATATGTAAAAGTTAAGATCAGTTGGAAATCGGTCAACAAGTTTTTGTGGATTTTTGTGCATCGGTCAACAAGTTTTTGTGCAAGTAATCTCCGAGATATCCATGCTGCGGACATTTACAAGAAAACCAAACAGAGAGTTCAATCCAGAATAGGCTTTCTTTCTTTTATCTACACCACTCATTAGTTTGTCCGTGATCTCATCGTCAGCAATCATTTAAGATCGCCCAGAAAATACTGTAGTTTTCACATTGTTAATTTCGTCTTCTTAATGCCTCTTGTGTGCTCTTGAGAGCCTTTAAACATAGACATATTCATCCGTGAGCAAACTTACTGCACGTAATGCTCCAGGAGTTGTACAGTTCTTTAACCATACCTAAATTAGATTTTACAAACTGCAGTTTCTTGTTAACATTGTTGAACCTTTCCATGATCATATAACAAATGATTATTAAAATAGCTGTCTCAAGTTATTGTGTTTTGGTCAAAATTCCAAAGACTTCTGATCTTGGTTTTGCTTTCTGATAGTCGTTAAGATCAAGAAGAGCCTATATAGAAAATAGTTTTTAATAGGTATGTACAATCACAAATAAAATTCGTTTTTATTTGATTTTAACCCTTTTCAATGGCTAAACAAGCATTATCACGAGCTAACCAACAAGTTTATGAGAGAGTCAAGGGAACCTTAACACGAGCAAGGATCTTTGACTTTAAGATGCATTGATGTGTTGGTGCAAGGAACTTTGACTTTAAGACTTTGATGTGTTGATGCAGAAAAAAATTTATGGCGAGAACGTTGATCTCTTTAATTCTTGCTTGTAAACCAAAGTAGATTCCAAACATATTACTGGCATTGTCGTATCACTGGCAACAGCAATTTTGAATGTTGATTGCTAATCTAACTTTTCAAAACAATTTCAAGCATGGAAACTGCCAAATGATTATGCATGGGAATGAATGCTAAGAACTGCTCAACTAGTTTCCGTTTTGTACACATTGGGAGTAGAATCAACGATGATTGAGAAATAACTAAGTAAACAAATTTCGCTAACTAAGTAAACATGTTACTTAAAGATGATCATATTACCAATAAATTCCATAACCTTGGTGGCTATTAAGTGTATGAGTTCTTCACAAATGTCTTTAGATAAGTACGAGATACAACCTTTATTTACATGAATTATCAAGTGTTGGGCAAGGAAAGGAAAATTTTACTAATAGCTTAATACTTCCAATAAAATTTGTGTTGCGTATTGATAGTTATTTGTCTGACCCGCTGAATGATAATCCTCTGAGAATGAACAATGAATAAAACTATTATTATAAAAAAAACTATTATTTCAAATTCTAAAACTAAAGGAACTTTTAACAATATTTCATATTAATCAAATGCAAAAAAATACTTCAAAGGAGCACAAATATATTAAATAATTCAATAATGCACCATCAAAAGCATATAATTAGGGATGTAATTGTATGCTTTTGAACGGAATGACCAAAAAGCTACAAATTCCGGCCGGAATTTGTAGCTTTTTGGTCATTCCGTTTCCGGCTGAAATTATAAAATTTCAGGCCGGAATGCCGGAATTTATTTTTTACCTTTTTTTGAAGACATTTGATTTAAAGACCTTTTTTTGAAGACATTTTAAATTTAATTTACACAAACTGTGTAAATTAAATTTAAAACTCATTGTCCTACAGGGCAATGAAAAAACATTTGGGCAACAAACTAGCTATTTTTTAATCAACAATGTTACCGACCTCTGAGAATATATATATATATATATATATATATATATATATATATATATATATATATATATTATAGGTTATAATTATATATTATATAGCCACGATCCTTAGTTGCAGGCTTTCACTTTCAATGGTAAAAGTATAAAATTACATAAATATAATTCTTATTCCGGTCGGAATTTAATTACAATTTAGGCAAATCCGGAATTTCATTAACAATTTCGCTAAATTCGGTTTTGGTCGAAATTCAAAATTTCCAATCAATTACACACCAAATATAAAATCAATAATTGATAGCATATCTATCGTTTTTAATAACCTCAATACATCTATGAGGCATAGAATCTATAAGTTTATCAATTTCAACTTGTTTCATTTGTAACCAGGCATTATGAAGTCTTTTATACGATTCTTTTGCATTGCCGTACGTTGACAAAGTAGCAAACGTACTTTGTCATCAAGTTATTTCCATAAATTCTAGATAGGATTTAGGTCAGGAGGTTGTGCAGGTCATAAGATTGCATTACATCAGCTTCATTTGTTTTAAGCCATCCTTTAACTAGTTTCGATGTGTGTTTTGAATCATTATCTTGTTAGAATGTCCACTTCAGAGGCATTGTTTCTTCTACAAAAGGTAACATGTGATGCTTTAAAACTTTGTTATATATGTGTTTATCCATTATTCCTTGAATTCGACATAGCGGTCTCAATCTAGAAATTTTTGAAAAGCACTCCGAAACCATAAAGCTTTTGCCACCTTCATTTTTTAAGGTTCCTATAGTGTATATTGGTTTTAATCGTTTACCAACAGGCCTTTGAACACTTCGTTAACCATCTAAAACATTTATGTTAAACTTAGACTCATTTGATCATAATATTATTCTCGATTGTTCTTTTATCCAACTTTTGTGAGCTTTTGCAAACTCTAAACATACTTTTCGGTTTTTTGCAGATATGTTTTTTTTGTTCACGATAACTATACTATCCTGCTTTATCCAAACGTCTTCGTACAGTACTTTCTGAAATATTTAGATGAAATTTATTAACTGTACCTCTCGCACTTGCAAATGGATTTTTTTTTCATACCTAATAAATTTACGATCAGTGTGTAGAGAACTTTTTTTCGGTCGTCCACCTAAGTGCTCAGTTTCAACAATTCCTTCGTTTTACATTTATTAAGTAATTGTAACTGCTTTTAATTTTATTATACCTTTTACATAAATCACTTCTGTAATTTCATTATCATAACCTTCAATGATTTTTTGTTTAAAAATAAAAAGTTCCCTTGGTTTTGAAACAGTACAATTTTACAAATCTTTCATGTTCATAAAAAAAATAAACACAGACAAGAGTCAAACAAGTGAGGACAAAATATAAATATATTCTCAATTCACCTCTAATTAACATATCTAAAAATTTTTAGATCACAATCTTTTTATAATTATTTAAAAAAGTTTTTTATTTTAGGAAAAGCGTTTTTTCAGAGCTTTTTTGGTTATGGGGGACAGTGTATATAGACAACTACTCTAACGCTATCCTTTAAGGTGGTACTTGGGTTAAAAACCCAAATTCTTTATTTCTTACTATTTAAATTTGATATTTTGGTAAAACAATTATACACAGGTGAATAAGCCTTTAAAAAAAAATTTACAGAAAACCCTTTTTTGGGTCTCAAAATTGTCACTTTGCGGTGCGTCAAATTTAGAAAAAACCACCTGTAGAATGATAACAAAATTTTCAGTTTATTTATAGTAAAATTTTACAGGTATGGGAGCAAAATTAGCCTGATTGTATAACTAGATTTAAGATAAATAAAATTTAAATACCTGACTTATAAAAAAGCTTCAAAATAAAACTTTGGGCTTGGGTAACTCTGGACCGAAAAATATTTTTTCAAAAAATGTTGGTACCTGTATCTTATAAAATGTAACCACGATATAAAATTTCAAGTGTAAAACTCGAATCAATCAAAAGTTATATGACACACCGTCTAAAAATTTCAATTTTGAAATAAATGCAACTTACGTAATAATATACTAAAATATCACTAAATTTCTTCTATAGATTCAATAAAAAAAATGGTTTCCATGATTGATCATCATAAATAAAAATTAATAGAAATCTTTCTAATATAAACCATAACCATACTTCATTTCATTAGTATTTATGAAACCTTTATGAACTCCATGAGTACGCTTTCCTTGTTACTTAACAATATCAAGCCATTTCCTTTCCATCGACATTCCTCTTTGGTTGTTGTTTGAAAAACAAAACTCATTTGCATAAAATTCTGGAACAACACCTAAGCCCTCTAAAAACTTTTGAATTCCAGTTGAACTGTCATAACTGTAGAAGCTACACCTAGCTCAACAGTGGTTTTACAAACGCAGATATCTTTTGGACTTATTGTTATTTTGAGTTTTGCCATAAAGACATTTTTTTAATAAAATGTCATCGTTCAAACTTAAAAAAACAGGCTTTATTTCTTCAAGGACAACAATTGGTATTCCTCCCTTATGTTTGTACGTTGCTGTGCCATTTATTTTGTCAGTCTGATATTTACACCAACTATTAGGAGTACGTGGGCACATTTGATGCCTTCTTTCAATATCTTTTGCTTAAGAGCAATGGAAAAGCACTGGTCAAATTGCTATTTTCATCCACAGAGATTTTTTAAACTGGTATAACCTTTTCCAATTTTCCTCATAGCAATAACTAGACGTACATTAACCTCAAACAGAGGTCTACACGACTACTCTTGCATTCCCATTCTTTACTAAAATGAAAGACTGCACACCAACTACAACTTGAACATTGTAACAATAATGGTATAGACAAGCCTTGCTTTCTCAAGACGTCAAATGTTAGTTAATAGTCTTTTTGTCATCATTTTTGTCAATCAGGGCATGTTGCAAATAAACTAATATTTTTCATAAAAATATCAGTAGAAAAAAGTGTAAAAATTTGATAATTTACAGTTGGGTTTGAAGAATTTACACAGGTTAATAACCTGGTGTCATCGGTGAATGAAGATGATGCAAAGTTTATTGGTCTAGCTTCATTAGTGATTTTAGAAGATAATAATATACCTGATGATAAATATGATAAGTTTATTTTCTTTCCAGAAGAAAGAATAAGTGGGTTAGAAGGAGAAATCTCACCTGGTTCTTCTTGTTTATTTGTTTGTTGGTTACTTTTGATTGTCCGTTTAGAAAATGCTTTTGAGTAGCCAGACTTTCTTTATAACATAGGTCTACTCTTTTTTATTATTTATTATTATTACAACTAAAAATAATAACAAAAAAGTATAACTAAGCTCCATTTTTTTTCATTGTTGTTGTTCTTTAATAATGAACATTATAATTAAATAACTTGAACAAAAAAAGAAAATAGTAACAAATAAAACCCAATTAATTTAATTATAACAAAGCTCAACTACAATAGAAAAAGATAAAAACCATTTAACTAAATCAAATAAAGCATGATTAAAAACATAAAAAAATATTATTTCACTTGCAGCATTTCAATTTTTAAACAATTAAAACCTCATATAACACATCTATTAAATTGGTGACTTTTTGCATGAAGTTTAAATTTCTGTAAAATATTTTAATGACTTTAAAGCAAACCAACCAACCAACAAAACCAACCAACAAACCAACAAAGTTTCTACACATATTTTTAGAAGCTTTCAATAAATCAAAATTGGTTGCTATGGGCGTTACTACGGAAGTCGAGTTTGGAGTTAAAGAGTGCCTTTTTTAAAAATGAAAAGTTAGGTATTATCTTAATTCTTTTAAATGAAACAAATTACATGGTCGTTTTCTACATAGCTCAATTGACTTCAAAACATTCACTTTGAAATTTTCAGTTTTTACATTTTTTTCACCCAAGTACCACCTTAATGCTATTATTTAGTCTGGTATGCAATTAAATGGTATGCAATATCATTATCATTGTTATATCTGTTCAGGTTGTACTTTGCTGTAAACTATACTTTGCATTACTTTTTGAAAAAAGGATTTATTATTTTTTTATTTATTTAGCTTTTAAAAAGCTATTTTGCAAAATTTTCTTAACAAAAATTTTTAATTTTTATAATATTTACTATATATTTTTTAATTTTTATAATATTTACTATTTATTTACCATTATATGTAAATTAGAACAATAACAAAATACATTTTTAAAGAAGTTTACAAAGAGGTTTGCAAATCTCATCGTAAATCTAGATTACGAAATAAAAACATTCTCCGTTTCAAAAAAATAATTTTTTTCACTTTTTTTTTACAAAATTAAAAATATATAAAACTAAATAATTTTTTTTTAAAATGCATATTTAGTTAATGCTATAAAAATTGATAAGGCTTGAGAAAGAGGAGTAATTTAGTTATTTACGGTTTTATAAGTTTAAAAAGCAGAAGATTTTATTAAGAAAACAACAGATTATATAAAAACAGAGCAGACTTAGTAAAAAAAACAGAGAAATTTAATTTTTTACATACAGTAGAACTTTTTTAATATCAATTACAAGTGTTGGGAGTACTTAAAAACTTCAACTTTCTCATTAGCGACGATTTTAGATAATTTTAAGAACTTTAGGAATCGGCTTTATTGATGACAAAGAAATCTTAGTTAAGATTGTCGTTAATGAGATTGAGCAATAATTGAAAAAAACTCTAATATTTCTTCAATTGTCACTGGAAGTTTTATATTTGAATTTGGATAACAAAGATTAACAAGCTCTTGGTAACGCTCATATTGGCGAACAAAAGCCTCTTGCAGGTTATGCCACAGTACCTATGAATATAGTATTTAGTACGTATACAAATGTAGAAATCTAATTGTAATCAATCAATAAATTACACAAATTGCTACCTGAGTCAGTCCAGCTTCAGTCACATACTTTTCAATTTTTCGGTAAAGAACTTCTAAACCCTTTTTGACCTAAAAGGAAAAAAGTATAGAAAAGAAGAGTTAAAGAAAAAATAATATTGCTATGTTAACTATGAATACCTCCTTTGGCGGATATTCTTTTATAACGTTTTTAAGTTCTTGTTGATTTAGAGCGATCTGGTAACCAATATCTTCAGTTTTGACACCAGAATTGATACACGACTCCACTCCCTGAAAAAATCTCTGAAAAAGAAAACCAATACACCATTTAATATGAGACCATAAGTATTTGAAATAGGTGAATTAATGAAAAAAAAAGTACACTCATTCGATCCAGAGGTCGACCAAGTCTAGTTGCAATATATTGATGCATTACGTCATAGTACTTTTGCTCAACCCCTCGTTTTTCATTTTCTAAATTTGCATTTTTCAGCCCTCTTATCATGCCTTTAAAAAAAATTATTTGTATTAAGCACTTCGTTAAAAAGACAACTTGATATTAAAAGGCAAGTATAGAAATGTATGAGAACAACACCAAGAAATTACTGTTTGAGTCCAAAAAATACAAAATGCTTAAACATGTTCAAAAATGACTTAAAATATTAAAAAGAAATTATTTGTATTAGTATCGGCTGTCAGAATATAAACCGACGCCTAATGTATCACTCTAAAGACAACATAATAATCACTGTTAATACTACTAGAATATTTAATCAATCTTCACCAGTGAATTACTTTATATGAACAAAAGAGCTACATTATATGCACAAATGAATTACACTGTCAAAAATCAAAATTTTATTAATTTTTTTTTTTAATTTACTTTAAGAAAATAATTAATCAAAACAAGAGTTTAAGAAGTTATTTACTGAAAATATAAAACTTCTTGTATATAAACTAATTTATATAATATGATGAATAAAATATTAGGAAATTTTTATTAAAAGATTTTTTGGTCTTCAAAGGTTCGACTTGATTATCGTTTTAAACCATTTATTGAACAAGAAAATATTTTCTAATAAATATTTATTTTACTAAACAACTATTTTTTTTTTGCTTTGGGATTTTTCTTTAAAAAATCTTTTTTTAGAAAAAAACTTACTATACAAGTAAACAATTTTAATTTTGTAATAAGAACTGGATTTTTTTTCTGAGCTGTTATGAGAACACAATAAATTAATACCCACACATGTTCATTTACTTTTTAAACAGTTTTATTATTTCTTCAAAATTTGGTTCCAGTCTACCAGTGATGAGAATTTTAAACTTGAGTAATAATAATAATAATAAAAAAAAAGATTAAAAATGACATCAAAAAAAAACTAATAACATCAATAAAAAAACTAATAACATCAATAAAACATAAAATTGAATTCACTTACTATGAAGATAATGATAATTTTCTAGAGAAAAAAAAAATAGAAATAGTAAAATACACAAAAGATATTATTAATTTAATAAAAATTATTAAAAAACAAAATCATTATTATTAAAAAAATATAAAAAAAGTAAAAAAACTGACATCAGAAAATTAATTTTACGCTGCAACATTAAAGATAAAGGATCTAAATTTATTTTAAAATGTTGAAAAGAAATATCTTTTGGCAACAGTCCTACCTAATGGAAAATAGGGCGCATATGTAATATATAATTTTTTTTGGCTATACCTTGACAAAACCAAATAAAAACGAAAAAAATATTGCTATAAAAACCTTGTACGAACTTTTTAAAAGTATAATTGTGTAATTAAAACATATCTTTTTCTCGCTTAAAAAGCAAATATTCACTATACCCTGGCATATTATAACTTTTATTGTTTTGTCCCTCACCATACCTCGGTTGGACACACCAATAACACCAAACCATAGGCAAAGGACATAGTGATGCTTAGGACATAGTCATGCTTAACTTTTAATGTTCTATTGATTATAAATAGTCACCAACATGTATGATACATTATTGTTCAATTGGATAAATATCATGCCAGTGGGCCCAGAGGTGGAAATAGACAAAAAAATATTTATTAGAGAAAGTCTAAAAAAATTATTTATTCAGTAAATCAGATAAATTTGTGGATAAAAAAAATTATGTTTCTAGCTTATTTCTAAGTGATGAAATACAATTTTGAAGTTGATGAATTTCCAATTTTCTAAAAAAATCTAAAAAAGTTTAGCAAATTCGGTTGGTTTCCATTCAAAATGAATTTACCGACATAAAAATTCGGTTGGTTTCCATTCAAAATGAATTTACCAACATAAAAATTGATAAACCACTTATGTAAAAGTTATTTTTAATTTAATACGGAATATATATATATATATATATTTTTTTAATTTAAAATATTTTTGAATAAATAAATTAAAAATATGCTGTTTTTTTTTTAAATTTTTTTCTTCAAAGCTTTTAAAACTTAATTATGTAATTATGTTATATATTTATGTTGCTTTTTACAAAAAATTAGATTATATCTTAGAATTTTTCAAAACATCCCTCTACTGTGTCATACATTTATAAAATATTTAACATTTCTTTTCAAATATTTTAAATAGAACTGAGGCAAGTTAGCACTTTTTTTTATTTACATGATTTCAAAAAGTTGAACAGTGATTATTATTTTTTTCTTAAAATATGTGAATATTTTATTTTTGGTTACAAATATGAAAATTTTATATTTTTTATTTGATTATTTAATTTGATTTTGTATTTGTTTCAGCAGAAGTAAATAAAAATAAAAAATAAATGTAATGAATAAAAATAAAAATGTAAAATACATTCACAGAAATGGATTTATTCACACAATTTATTAAAGCTAACAAAACTGTTAAGACAAATTCAGTAACATTCAGCCATTAAAGAAATACTTTATAAAAATTTTGAACTATCAGTTAGTTCACTGGAGTTTGAAAATGTGTGTGAAAAAACATGAAAACGTTATAAATGCCTGAAAGATAAACATTTCAAGAAAAATGGATATGCATTTATACTTTTACAAGCATCAAAAGATATTATTTATGAAGTAGAGGATGTTTACATAGCAGAACCGTGTTTTTCAAAACAAAGAAAATCTTTTATAGAACTGGATGATAAGATGAAAAAGGAGAGGACACAGGAACTTCTCAATTATATAAACAACTTTATCACTAATGAGTGCGCAGAGTTACATGTTAACCAGTTGGGTTACCTCTTACATAGAGTAAACACACAAAATAATAAAAGTATTGCTCGTGTTGAAAATGCTATTTATACAAACCGTATGGATACAACAGATATCTTTAGCATAGATGAATCTATTGCTCTAATGCATTAAGTATTCTCTTGCATTAAGTAAAGAGCAAATGAGAAAATTAAGATTTCTTTTTGTTTAAAAGGACATATATTTTCCAACAACTAATGAATTGCTTGAGAAAGAAAAAACTGCGCCCTACAATTAGTAATGTTTTGACTCGAAGAGGTGTTTCTGTTAAATACTTGTAAAGCTTAGCTTGTAAAAATGACAAATGATTCTGTTTTGAATATAATTAAAGATTCTTTTATTCCAGTAGATGGCGATGAGTATCAGATGTCTTTTAAGAATGGTTGTGATGGAGCAGGGCAACAAGTATCAATGAAATCAAAAGAAATGATTGAAAGCAAATCAAATATGTTTCAATATGGTCATATTCCTCTGAAACTAATATGCCATCTAGATAGTAAAAATATGACTTTGTGGCAAAATTATTCACGAAATGCATCAAGATCATTACGTCCTGAGTTTTTGATAAGAGAAACAGAAACTAATCAAAATTTGCTTGATCTTGTTGTCCCAACTACTGATAACGCATGAGAAGAGTTAAATGCTGAAGAAATGTGTTGTCTATTTGGCAAAAATTATATCAATGTCAAAATTTATATTCAAGATACAATGAAGGATTTAATGTTTAAACAACTCATTAGCGAACTAGGAGGTGCAGATTGTATACTTTGTAAAACAAAAAATACTGAATGGACAGATATTAGGAGAGTTAGTGAAAGATTTCCAATTAATCAATCATCAGAAGAAACTTGGATTCTGTATGAAAAGCTAGTTGATAAGGTTGGTATCATTTTAACTAAAACTGGAGATTTTACCACATGAAAATGACTTACTAAAAAACCACAAACCAAATCTGATCAGAAAAGCATATATATTACATATTCATATATAAATAGCACTACCTGGTTTTTAAAACTAATTTATTGGTGTCATATAGATTATAGACTTTAGGTTACAAAACTAGATTACTTAGTGAACCAATACATAATGCAAAAGACATGGTTATTACTAAAATAAAAGAAAACACTGGGCTGCAATTAGATATGTGTTGCAACTCTGGTGAGAAGGGAAGGACATCTACAACAGGGTCACAAGACTGTAGATTTTTTTCCGTAGAACAAATTTCTAGCATAAAAGATCTATGCTCTCCTATGTACAAAGATAGACATGTTACTACTTACATGTTACTACTACATTCTCAAATCAGTTTAATACTTCATATAGTTTCTTGTCAGCATAAAATTAAAATAGACAAATTTCAAGAGTTACGCAATAATGCTACACATAACATTATTACAAATATGCCATGGGCACAAATTAATCACACTCTTCATGGAGTCCTTTATCATACAGCTGAGTTAATAATTCTTAATGATGGGTATGGCCTTGGCAATTTATCGGAGGAAGGTCTTGCAGCAAACAACAAAGATATTAAAAACTATTTAAAAATTCTCTCTTGTAAGACATCACATCTAGAACAACTTACAAATGTAATGAGTCATCTTTTAGAGAGATCAGATCCTTGAGTTTACACCGAATTTTCCATTCACATACTGCAAAGTTATACCAAGATTGTGGTTCAAATGAGCATTCAAGTAAATCTCATGAACATATGTTTTTAAAACCAAAGAGATATTTTGATATGTTTGAAAACCTTCTGGACCCACTGTGCATACATGCAAAAAACATTAAAAACACATAGCATGACAAAATATTTGACACGCCTGTTTTTCATATACTTATATATTAACACACATATTTTTCTTAAAACTTTTTTTAACTAAATTATCTTGAGACATATGGTTTATGAGATTTTGTTAGACAGCATAAAGACAAGGGCAACACATAACACAGCATAAATACCAAGGATACAAAGTAACAACAACTAATAGAATAACACATGTTACATACCAATTATTTAAAGTAATTTATTAATATCTAAGATTCATAAAAAATTTAATAACTTTAGTGTAAAACATTAGCAAATGTTAATATAATACACAAAGGACACATGATTCAACATGTTACAAAGGACACATGATTCAACATGTTCAACAAGTTTTTTTTCATTCATATCTATATTATTTGATATATATAATAACATTCATTTCTATAACACATGTTTGACTTCCTGGTTGATTAATTAACATCATCAAGGACATCAGACAAAGGACACATTTCATAAATAACTACACAAATATATTTCAGTGCATATACTTGCACAGTCAAAACATACAACAACATAAAATCTATATGTAATAAAGGTTTTACACCAAGATTTTAAATAACAATAATTTTTTTCAATATTTATATATATAACATTTTTACTAAACTATTTAAATAATACTGAAAGACTCAAGTAATAGCCAAAATAGTAATGAAAAATTTGCTGGTGTGAATAAACAATCATCTTGCGAAGATTGCATCCATTTGTCTTCTTCTACTAAATGTATTTTAAACTTGACCAGTCAATTCATTTCAGCTTAAAACTTGTTATTTCAGCTTTAGCCGACTCTGTAGTTTCCTTTTGATATTGGAGACCAAGGAGTCTACAGTAATTTGCGTTAAAGAGATTCTTAATCGGTCATACTGCTTCTATTTTGTTTAATTTAAGTAAAAAAATAGCTGTCTGAAATAAAATTCTTTTGTCAACTCAACCCTTGCAAATATTTATTTAAGTTTTTTTGTTTTTACACACTTTTATAACAAGATTATATTAAATATGTTAGAACAGGAACTAAATGTATTCATGAATGTAAGAAATAAACTATTTAATAAATAATAACTATTAAATGTTATTTTGAACTTAAGTTTTAATTTTAAACATTTAATTTAAACAAAAGGTAATCAAACCATGCAAATTTGTTTACAGACATGGAGTTAGGGATGGCAATCTTGGGATTTTGTAGAAATTGTTCATCCTGAAATCCTGGGATTAGTCTCCAAAATTTCCCGGGATTTCGAGATCGTCAAAAAAAAAGGAAAAGCTAATAAAGTTTAAGCTTATAATTGTAGCTTAATAATTTTTATATCGTCTTTGGTATAGTAGCTGTTTGGTTGTGTATATATTTAGCTGTTTGGTTGTGTATATATATATGTTTATATATATATATATATATATATATATATATATATATATATATATATATATATATATATATATATATATATATATATATATATATATATATATATATATATATATATGTTTATATATATATATGTTTATATATATATATATATATATATATATATATATATATATATATATATATATATATATATATATATATATATATATATATATATATATATATATATAAACATATATATATAAACATATATACATTTTGCAGACAAGCAATAATGTTCTGAGTTTTTTTGTTCTAATAAAACACAGAAAAAGAGAATTTTAAAAAGAAAACATTGCAAAGAGAATAAATATATACACAACCAAACAGCTACTATACCAAAGTTTATATATGTATATATATATATATATATATATATATATATATATATATATATATATATATACAAATAGTATTGCGTACTAAGGTAAGCAACCTGACGTCATACTGAAATAGCCTGTTGCTGGGGGCTTTGATACATACATCGACTGACAAATAGCCTGACTCGCAGTGGAGTGCTGCTACATTGACTGAGGGTTTGGGATGGGGCAATCATTTCATTCATCATTTTTCGATTTTTTCTTTTTTTTTTTAAAAAAAGCCGTATGGATTAAGGTAAGCAAAAAAAGTGAGCAAAAGCTTATAAAAATACGCTTTAGTAAGTGCATATATATATATATATATATATATATATATATATATATATATATATATTTATATATTTATATATATATAATTAAAATTAAAAATATATAAAATAAAATTAATGTATAACTTTTATTAAAAACTCTTGCTTTTTCCACCAGCAAGCGCTTATATTTTTGTTATTTTTTATAATATATTAGTTTTAATATTATACTATATATAATATATAATATAATATTAAAACTAGTACATCATAAAAATAAATAAAATTTAAGCGCTTGCTGGTAAAAAGAATTTTGAGTTTTCTGCATCCAAAAGTATGCGCGATTTTAATTCCATTTTTATATTCATTCATTTTAATTTTCAAATTTGTGATTTATGAAAATCCGTGATTTACGAAAGTTTTTGTTAACATCATGCATATTTATATTATTTTTTAATTTTTATTTATACTGTGTTACCATTTTAAAGTATTGTTTTATAATTTACAAAATTTAGGTTTATTAATTTTTAAAAGTCTTAGATAAGTTTTAATTAGGGATTGCAATCCCGCACACTTTTCAATCCTGCGGGATCCGCGCGGATTTTTTAATTTATGTGCAGATCCCGCAGGATCCCGCGCAGGATTGGTAGATTTCTTATGCACGTTATAAAAGGCAAAATGATAATTGTATTTTTCTTTCAATTATTTCAGAAAAAATATACTCAACTTATTAAATTGATAAGATGAGGTAAATGAAGCCAAAAACACAATTCATTTGTAAATCAATATAATTTTTAATTTAATGAACAAAAGGATAAGATAAAAATACGTAAAACGTCTTTTAGCTTTATGTAAATCGTCTTTTAGCTTTACGTAAATCGTCTTTTAGCTTTACGTAAATCGTCTTTTAGCTTTACGTAAATCGTCTTTTAGCTTTACTTATTTTTAAAAATAAGTATGAGAAAGTATCATTATAAGAAATGCGCTCTTAAAAAACAGACCCTACTCAAAGTATCATCACATAATCTACTCCTCAAAGGACTGCATATATAGCCAGCAGCTGAAAAAGCTTGCTCCGCCTCTAGGCTTGTTGGTGATATGGTCATCAAGTAATTATGAGCTATATCTAGAAACTTGCCTTTTACTCCGTTATTTTCATAGGCAGACATTTCCTGCTTCAATAATTTATTCAATAATTAAGTCTAAAGAATCTAAATTTGGTACCTTTACATTTTCTATCCAGCTTTTCTTGTCTTTCTGTATATGATTTTCCAATTCTTTTTTCAGCGATAGAATTGTAGGAGTAAGTATTTGGGAATTGTTAATAGAATCTACAGCTTCTTTTTCTTCGAGTTCATTTTCTTTGTCTTTATTTCTTTCAATTGTATAAACTCTTGTCAATATTTTTTTTATTTCTTGACGCATAACAGTTCTCTTTGGCATTGAAAAAGTATTTTCATTTTTTTTAATTTCTTGTTCATATTTTTTAGGATTTTATAAATAAACCAGTAGTCCATTTAAATTCTTATTACGACGTTGTGTAAACCTCTCACGAAGTGCCGCGGCTAAATCAATGCTCAAAAGTGATGATTGCTTTTGTAATTTATCTAACATAAATTTAAAAGTTGTTTCCGCAGTGACAAGGTTCAATTCTCTCCTGCATAATAGTTCGAGACAAAGTTTTAGTGGTGCTTGACAAATAATTAAGTTATTTGGGACCAATTCTTCTTGGGTCAAACGAATTTCTGACCCAACATCAATACAGGCTTTTTCAATACACACTTTTAGTCTATGAAATCTTTCTAACATATCGAACATACTGTTCCACCTAGTTTTACAATCAAGAATCAACTTAAGCTTTTTGCTGTGTTCATGTAGGATATACTTCTGTAAATGTGTATCATTTTTGACAGGAGAGTTTTTAAATATTTTCACAACCTTTCTCACTTTTTTCATGAGATCTTTGTAATTGCAAACCAATTCAGCAGATGGTCGGTCCAAAATTATTGTCAAACCATATTCTTTATTTATAACTTCATCATCATCAGTGTTCTCATGTTCATCTTCTTCTTCGCAATTTTCATTTGTAGTAAACGATTCTTTGACTTCTCTATTGTTTTTCTTGTATAAGATATCAATAACTGCAAGTTGTATTCCATGAGCATAACATAGTTGATGATAGCAAGACATCATTTTACCAACTTTCACCATCACACTTGCTCCATCAGTGGTCATGGCGATGTCTTTTTGGAGGTCGATATTGAAGCTATTTAGCCTTCCTGCAACTAACTTGATGCAATATTCTGCATTACACGATCCATGGATTCGAATCAATCCAAGATTAAAGTGTTTTGCCTCCATATGTACATTTAAGTTAAGGTATCTCTGACTATTTTGTGATGTCCATTCGTCAAACGTTATTGAAAACTTTTGATTTTGCTTTTTTAGTGATATAAATTTTTGCATTATATTGGCTTTTACAGAATCTGAGAATTTTACTACCATTGATCTTATAGTATTAGGTAAAGTAGGGAGCCGGAAACCACTCTTTGAAAACAAATACCGCAAATCTGAAGATTTGCAAAAACTACTAAATGTAAAGCCATCTTTAGCAACCATGCGCGATACCATTTTTTCCATAGAAAGTTCTTTTACGAAAAACGTGTCTATTGTTTTGACCTTTTTTGATAGAATTACCTCTTCGCCTTCGCAGTCGATGTATATTTTAGACTCTAATTCAACTGATTCATGCTGTTTTGAAGTTGAAGCTCCGTCTTGTTGTGAAACGTTTAATTTTAAACCAGTTCCATGTTTAGTTTTTAAATGGATTAATAACCCTTTTGTTGATCTTTGACTAATTTTTAAAATAGCCGAACATAACATGCACTTGCATGCGCATTTCTCCTTCATTACTTTTTTTAAAATAATTCCATATAGTTTTAATTTGCGACATGCTTAGTAGGTACTTTTGTTTTAAAATCTTGATGTAAATAATTTTTGAAGTCTTTTTAAAAAGTAGTGCGCTTTTTATTAATCACGTTTTCAATTTAACTCATCAACAAAAATTTCAATATACTCATTAACAAAAATTTCAACATAGTCATTAACAAAACAAAAAAAATTTGAACGAGTTTCTCAGTATACATTTCATTGTGCACTTAATAACTATTTTATGACTAATCATTAACAAAACAAAAAAAAATTTGAACGAGTTTCTCAGCATACATTTTATTGTGCATTTAATGACTAGTAAACATTTAAATAAATTTGTTATGCAAATACATTAAATACTTTAATTTGATATCTTTTTTGTCTTTGTTTATAGAATTGTTTTTTTTTATTTAAAAGCAATAATTTCAAAACGCAGCAAATCCTGCGGATCCCGCAGTAGTTTTTGCGGGATCTCGCATGCGCTAAAATAATGTGGGATCCCGCAGGATTGCGGGATCATGCAATGCGGGATTGCAATCCCTAGTTTTAATACAAAATTAAGTTAAAACATGATTCAACTTAATTTTAGAGGTTCATTTATGTATTAGATATTTTAGTTATATTATCATTAAATTAATCGTTTTTAAGTGTTTGATGAGTGCTTACAAAGTATTCAATTGTGTTTGCATTTTTTTCTATTCAATCCCGGGATTTCCCGGGGACAAATTTCTCAATCTCAAAATCCCAGGATTAAAAATTTTCGGGATTTTTGCCATCCCTACATGGAGTTTGTAAATTATATGAAATACAGTGTTTTGATGTTCTAAATGCAGGTGAAACAGTTATTTGAGTAAAAAATTAATGATATGATGTTTTTATGGTGTTTGGAAAAAAAAGCCAACCACAATCACAAAAATGTTTAACACTTACTTAACTATAGCCATACAAAGATTTCTAACAAAAAAGATTATGGCTCCAAAATAAGAAGTTAATCGTTTACTTTACATTATTTTAAATTAAAAATATATTGAAAATAATAATATCAAAAATTAATAAAGCTAGTTTATAAAAATCAGAAGAAAAATCTTATTGAAAACCTTTATACTTAGGATTAGGAATCTATATTTAGAACTTTAGAACTCAAGAATAAAAATAGTAAAATAAACATATAATTGAATTATTACAAAAACAACAAACTTAAAAATTATTAGTTACCAAACATCACAATTTCAGGAGGAGGTTTGTCATTGGTCTCCGCAACTGAATAAATCTTGTCAACTAATACATTAATGAGCTTTTGATAAGCTTTGTCAATTTCTCCACGCCTTTCGGAGCCATGAAATATATTTTCAGAAGATTTGAAAAATTGCTGCAAAAAACAATTGTAAAATGTTTTGCAGACATTAAAACTGAATTAGTAGATTAACAATATTATAAATGTTTAGATAAAGTAAGTTTTGGGTTGTTCTATATTAAATCATCCAACTATGTCACCCTTTAGCATCAAAATTAAATCATTTTTGCCTCATTTGGAGTCCCATAATAAATAAATAACTGCACATATATTAATTAAAATCACACACAGTCCTTACATTTTAAAAATATAAAGAATTAAAAAATTACATTGACATCGAATATAAATTATCAGTGACATTTTATTTGGTTGCCGTGGGCTCCATATTGAATAGTAACAGGACTAATTACTTACAGAAAACTTTTTTTGTTTTTACTTTTTTTCTTTATTTTATTTATGGTATGTCTAAGTTAAATTTAATTTCTAACAGGATAATATCTAACTATGTTTAACACTCTAAAATTTAAATTTAAACAACAAGCTTAAAATCTATATTAAAAACTACAAGTTAAACTATACACATGGTTTTTATGGGAAACAATAACAACTATACATTTACCAAAACATAAAAAAAATTTTAATACTCTAAAGTAAAAAAAAATAAAATAGTCAATATTAAAGATTCACATGATAAGCCATGTATAAGAGCATTTTTAACATGAATCAGCAAGACAAACATATGAACATATGAAACAGCAAGACAAGTAGGAAAATAGCAGAAAAAAAAAAGAACAGACCACAATTAGAATAGCATTGCAGCAACATATATATAACCAAAAAAGTTTTAACCAAATTCTTTCTTTAGTATAACTTCATCAATTTTGTATTTGTATTTAGGGTTGTTATTTCCAAAATGCATTACTATACATTTATGCGTACCAAATTTTATCTGCCAGTCACCTGTCTATTCTTTTAAAATATTAAGATTGTTTTGTAAACTAATGTTATCTCATTCTATACAAAAATCGTCTCTCTATATATAAAATAATAAAGTCCCATGAGAATACTTTTAATTACAACTGAAATAACGCGTGACTTTCAACACGTATCTACGTGATTTTCAACATACACAATTCACCAACATAAAAAAGAGAATACGCCCTCTTGGTGAATTAACTCATAAGTCTAATCTTTGTGGGGGCCTTCCTGTTCATCCGGAGCGTGTTACTTGCAGCACATGTTCTTCAGAATCATTTTGAATTTGAGTAACATCATCGTGATATCTTCCTTAAGTGTTATCATTTTTATCTTTTAGTCTGTAAACTGATTCATTAGTCTTTTAGTCTGTAGATTAGATTCATTAGTCTTTTAGTCTGTAAACTGATTCAACTCTGTAGGTCTGTATGGCAACGCAGGTGTGAAATATGACACGGATATACCCGATTTGCATATTCGACGTCAAACGATAAAGTATTTTGCTTTCACACTACACTTGGTATCCACAGTTGGTCACATTTTGTTTCTTGAGTTGGCTTTACCCACACCTTGTCTCCCTCTTTGAATTTCGTATTTAAGCCTTTCTCGTCTGTTTTCCTCCGAATATCGATACCTGGGATGAAACAAGTTGGTTTTTTCTTGAATTGCTCTGATGGACTCTCAATATAATTGGATGATATTGTCTCGTTGTACAGCAAGACTGCCAGAGCGATTGAACAATGTGAGTGAGCAACTGTTCTTTTTATCGTCCTGTGTATGCGTTCAACTATACCATTACCTTGAGTTCGATGTGCTGCTCGATATTCCAAATTAACATTCCATTTATCAGCAAAGCTTGTTAACGTGTTGGACCAAAATTCGTTGTCCATTAGAAGATATACCGGCAGTCCAAATAAAGAGAATATTTCTTCAAGTTTACCAACAACTTCAGCAGCTGTATTAGTTACTAGTTTACGCCATATTGTATATTGTGATGGACCACAATCAATCATCGATAAGTACAGTTCAGCACCTACATGTGTCACGTCAATGGCAACCCGATTCCAATTTTTTTCTACGCTTAGCTGACCATGCTTCCACTGTACAGAGTAAGGATCGATGGAGTTGCACTGGTTACAATTTGCTATTACTGCTGAAACCTCCTTACGTGATACATACTGGTTATTGCAAGCAAAGTTGTAATGTTCGAGCAACACCAAAGTGACCAATCGAATGAATTTTCCATGTCTTTTTGTTCAGGTAATCCAACTGTTCACACTGTTCTGCACCATTTTTGAGGGATTCGTGAGAGTCGACCAGCCAAATTTATTTTGGATGGAATCCATTGTACTACAATCTGGATACCTTTTGTTATTTCCTTAATAGTATTTAACCGTCTTTGTACTAACAACAGAGAAATTCCACGAGTTTTTATGCGATATTCTTCCTTTAAAACTGCGTTTAACCATCCTACGGTGCTCTTGCTATCACTGTATACTGTTAACTCTTTTATGTCCCACTTACTAGCTAAGTTTAGTCCTCGAAGTATCAAATCCACTTCACTTATATTGATATGGTGTGTGTCACTTGCTGGCCGTAGCCATGCTGCGTCTTCAACAACTTCTCCACCAATGAGCAGAACTACCCCAAGTCCTATGGATGATGCATCACAATAAAGCTTGGCTTTTCCATTCACTGGTACCAACCATTTTCCACCAATCGGATCCTCCTTTTCCACACGGTGAAGCAAATCATTCAGTTTTTCTTTACAATCTTCTGAAGTAAAATCACACCAAGGAATATTTCCAGCTAAACGTTTGATGTATGAAGCTTGTTAATGCAAACTTCCTGCCACTGGGTAATGTCCAATGAGTTTACCTAACTTACTAAAAAGCTGTGATCGTGTGACTGCATTTAAAGGTTCAAATTGTACTTCATTGTCTCGTTTCCATATCAGTTCCCCATTTTTATTTCTTTCGACTCTCAATCCTAAGACAAGCCCTTGTTCAAGATTTTGAGGAGGTTTTCATTGTAACCTGAATTTATGCAGATGCTTCGCTACATTTTATTTCGTTTATTTTGTTTTTGTTTATTATCGTTGTAGTAACAGCCCATTTTATTTCATTTCTTTTGTTTTCTTCATCGGTATTTTTGACATCACATTTTATTTTGTTTATTTCATTTTTGTTTTTTATCGTTGTAGTAACGGCACCACATTTTGCTGTGTCACATGCTAACATTCGGACAGTACGGTTTTTATTACCATAAATGATGACTCCTCCAAATTTTTCAATCGCATTCATTCCAAAAATCAAATTAAACCCGAATGGTTTTTTTTTTACAACCAGAGAATTGACAATCCGGTGTATTCCATCAATTTCCAATTTGATTACCGTTTCACCCAGCACATGCACAGCTCCTCCCAAATTTGTGATAATTTTTTGACTTTTTAAAACAAGACCATGCGTGGAATCCAGAATCAATTAATGCTGTTCGGAGCATTCCATTTATTTTCACTTTTAATGATGACAATGTCATTTCTGGGAGAATACTGGATGCCATTAATTCCAAATTCTCCCTTTTCCTTTTAAACTTTGCAATCGTTTGAAGCAGTCTTTAGCATGATGATCGTGTGAACAAGTCTTGCATTTTGCTTCGCAGTCCCGTGCAAAATGTCTAAGTTTCCCACAATTGAAACATGTTACTTTGTTCGTGTCGGACACACTAGATGTCCGCGGAAGTAACGATGTTGCCCCAATCATTACATTATCGGAACCATCTAACTGTCGAGCTTCCTGTGTTACTCATTCAAGGGTAACAGCAATTTCCACAGCCTTTGCAAACATAAGTTCTTCAGATTCCAGTAATAATCTTTTGATTGTAACACCATCGTTAAAACCCGTGATGAATTGGTCGCGCATTCGATCATCTCTATCTGTGAATTTGCATCCTTCAGCAGCTCTTGCGATTTGTAGTGAAAATTCTGTCACACTTTTGTTACTTGCTTTTTTTATAGTTGCAAATTCAAAGCGTAGTATCAACAATGACTTTAGTTTAAAAAGCTTCATGATATTTTCCTCGATGTCTTCGTAGGTAACTGAGTCATCTTCTGGGTATGCAGGCAAGCATAAATCTTCCAGTGCAGAATAAATCTGTGGTGGCAAACATGTTAATATTGTTGTTTTCCTTTTGGATTCGGGTACGTCCATCGCAGTTATGTATGTTCGTAGTTGGCGGACAAACTGCTGATGGTTGCCATTGAATACCGGTGGCATAATTGCCGAAATAGCTTGTTGGTTCGTCGCATCCATGAATTGAATAAAGAAAATGTATTACTTTATAGCTTTCTTTTAACCTCACTCATTCTATACAAAAATCGTCTCTATATATATAAAATAACAAAAAGTCCCATGAGAATACTTTAAATTATAATTGAAATAACGCATGACTTTCAACACGTATCTACGTGATTTTCAACATGCACAATTCACCAACATAAAAAAGATAATATACAGGGGATAATGTTTGCTTTTTTCAAAGGTCTGGAACAATACTTGATTTGTGAGACTTGTTAAATAATATTGATAAAGGCTTGCAGAGTGATTTAAAACTCATTTTAAGGACTTTAGGGAGAATGTTGTCTACTCCAACAGTTTTTTGGCAGACTAAATTTATAAACAAAAAAAAGCAGATTCATTTTTTGTCTGACAAAATCCTAACATCATGGACATTCCACAGTAGCAATAAGTGCTTTTAAAGGGAATCTTTTTGATGAATTTTACTATTTATTGTGGAATTAGCAATGAAACTTTGTGTGTTCAATCCACATTGATATGTGACTTACTAGACCATAATTTTTAGGGAAATTTCATTAGTTTTATTGTTTTAAATTTAGCCTTTACTTTTTTCTGGAGAATACAATATAAAAATAATGCCCTGGAATTGGTTAAAAATTTTGTTTCACATAAGTTTAATCATCCATACTTACACTTTTTTTTTCAACACAATACCCTGTATAATTTTCGTGCACAACTTCTTGCCACTAAATTTTCTTCAGAGAAAATTTAGTGGCAAGAAGTTGTGCACGAAAATTAAAAAAAGTTGTGCACGAAAAGGGCTTTATACATCTTGAAGGACTTGATTTCATGCTTTTTCTTGATAGTACAGACCATTTATATGTAGTTTTGTATTTTAGTGCATCACACATTTGTTGCTGTTTTGTTGCCATTTTGAACAAAAATAAAAATTAAAAAAAAAAAAATATTTTAACTGAAATATTAATACATAAATAATTGTTTTTCTGTACGATAACATTCTTTATGACTTTTTTACCGTCCTAATCATAAGAAATAGAAAGTGTCTTATGGGATGCTGCTATGATAGGAGATTATGTATGGTCTCCGGTCAGAAAAGATGAAAGTTTGCACTCAAAAAAATTGTGATCTTTAAAGCGCTTCTAATGTTGAGGAGTTTATAGTAAAGAACTGTATTGCTAATAACCTTTTGTTAATAAATTAATAATGACTAAATATGTTTCAATATATTAAAAAGTGCAATATTTAACTATCCTTCTGATATTAGTTTGAAACTGATTATGCAAAATAAAAAAAAATAAAAAAAAAAAGTAATTTTTGAATTTAATGGCAAAAAAAACATAAACAAACATTGAAAAACTTAAGTGTGCAAGAACTTAGTTAAATTTTGTAAACTTCTTTTTATGTATTCTTTTACAAAACTACTGCATTTTAACACTTTAATAATAAAATTTAT
Organism: Hydra vulgaris; assembly: GCF_022113875.1. Classification (NCBI taxonomy): domain Eukaryota; kingdom Metazoa; phylum Cnidaria; class Hydrozoa; order Anthoathecata; family Hydridae; genus Hydra; species Hydra vulgaris. Next base: position 46,031,410 of record NC_061157.1, on the reverse strand, counting down.
CAATTCATTCATATTGTTTTATCCATTAATTCTTAATGCATTAATCTATTCATTCATATTGTTCTATCAATTAATTCATAATGTATTTATCTATTCATTTATATTGTATTTATCAATTCATTCACACTTTATTTATCTATTCATTCCAATTGTTTTTTGTTTTTTTAAATAAAACAAAAGTAAACTATTTTTAAACTGATTTAATTTTAAATATATTTAAATCTTAACAATACTGAATTATTTTTTAGTTTTATTGTTTCAAATTATTTTTTATTTCATCATTACATGCAGCGATCAACCGAAACAGGAAATTCGCTGAAACTGAAATAAATCCAAATTTCTGGGATACCAAAACAGGTTCAATACCAAAACTGAAACAAACATTTCAGCAATCATTTTACCCAAACTAAAACTGTAATTTTGGTTATACAAAATTATTTTCTTCAGAAAATTTTATCTAAAAATGCAATTTTACATTTGATGTTTATTTAGATTTGCTGTTATTTTACTTTTGTTGTTACTTTTTTTGACAAATACTTTCCATCTTATATAAATAGTAAATTAATACTCATTAAAAGAATTTATAAAAATAAGTAAAAGCTTACATCCATGAAATATTATCCTTGTTCATATTCTATTTAAATTGTTAAAATCAAATTTGTTTTTTCTAAACAAAAGGTTATTAGTGCAAGATTCAAAATATTATGTGCAATCTAATGGTTTGGTTATTTGATGTTATGTGAGATTTTTATATTTTTAAGAAGCAGATGAATATATGTTATTTACTAACTAAAAAGTTAGGTAATTTGCAAGTGATGGGCTTAATTTTTCATTTAGAAATGGTGAAATAATTTGTGGAAACTGTGAAAAATAACTATTTTTTTAAACTAAATAAAAATTTAAATTCATACAAAACTTTTGATTTCGATATGTTTCTCAATCAAAATTTATAAAAGGTGTCAAAACTAAAATTTATGAAAGGTACTAAAACTAAAATTTATAAAAGGTACCAAAACTAAAATTTATAAAAGGTACCAAAACTAAAATTTATAAAAGGTACCAAAACTAAAATTTATAAAAGGTACCAAAACTAAAATTTATAAAAGGTACCAAAACTAAAATTTATAAAAGGTACCAAAACTAAAATTTATAAAATGTACCAAAACTAAAATTTATAAAAGGCCAAAACTTTGATACCAAAATAGAATTTCAGTCGATCACTAATTACATGCTCACCCTATTTGCATATTAGTTTTGAAAACTATTAATTGTTTTAAGTCAAGTAAATATGTTTGAATTATCAATTTCAAAAAAACATAATAAGAAACATAACATCAATGTTTGTTAGTATAATGTTATTTGAAACATGATTTTGACTGATATATCAAAAACTTTGTAAAAAATAAATTTAAAAAAGAATTTTAGTGCTTTGTTTAATTTTCAATTATAGCTAAATAATAATAAAAAAATAAATATGTTGAATATGTAGAAATGTGAGAACAATAGAAATGTGGCAGCAAAATTTATGCTTAAATTTTTGTCTTGTGACAATAATTTCTGGTCATTAAACAAAATTTCTATAAAACAAAATTTTAATCAATTCAAAAATTTTATATATAAACAACTATCAAGTTATAAGATTTTTGAATTACATGATCTATTGGGGTTATGTAAATGTTGTTTTTTAGGTTCTTTACAATAAAATCACTGAATCACCATAATTTGTATATTTAGTTACAATTGCAGTTCAAAATATTTATCAATTTTTTGAACTGCAAATAAAAATCAATGTATTCTGAGGCATAAGCATGATGAAAATGTTTTTGGGAATGATTTTATATAAAACAACCCTAATGAATTTTTTTTCATTAAAGGTATCATCTGAAATTTAAAAATTGATTTATCATTATTGTACAAGAGTACCTCAACAACTGTAACATCTGTAAGAATTCCTGATCGCTTTTTTTTTGTTGACTTGTTGCCTTCTCTTATCTTTTCACAAAGAGAATCCTAAATATAAATCTGAAAGCTTTTAGAAGTAACTTTAAAAATCTATATTTCAAAAAATCACCAAGATCGCTAATGAGAATGCAATTTAGAAAATCACAAATAATAATATTAAATAATAATTAATAATCCAATTACAAACTATAAAAACAGTTTAAAATGGAAATTTCAAACTGTTGTTGTCTTTATTTAAATGCAGTTTTTTATATGCATTGAAAGTAAAAGAAAACAATTAAAAAAAAAACAAATACCTAAATAAATACAAAAAATTATTTTACCCATAATAACAAATTTAATTTATATACAACAAAAATAATTATTTTAAATTATGATTTGTTACTTTAGAAAAAAAAAAGTTCAAAATTATGTACCACATATTTATCAAATAATCTCTTTGTAAATACAAGCCAATTGCCAAATAAAGTTCCTAAAAATGTGGGAGGTGCACCAGTTGCTTGACTAATGACCAAATGCGTTGCTTGATTCTGTATGCGATACATAGCATAAAGGATGTGCCTGTGATACAGTCATTTTAAACTATATATATATATATATATATATATATATATATATATATATATATATATATATATATATATATATATATATATATATATATATATATATATATATATATATATATATATATATGTATATATATATATATATGTATATATATATGTATATATACATATTTATATATATATATATATATATATATATACATATATATATATATATATATATATATATATATATATATATATATATATATATATATATATATATATATATATATATATATATATATATATATATATATATATATATATATATATATATATATATATATATATATATATATATATGTTGACAAGTGCCATTTTGCAGCGGACAAAACAAGTGCAACTTTTTTAGTTTGTTTCATTTTCTTAAGTCTGGTCCGTGTCAACATCACAAAGATTTTTAATAATTAAAGGAAGTATCCAGAAGTTTCCAGAAGTTTTTAGAAGCATACAGAAGCTTTCAGAAGTTTCCAGAAGAAGCATCTGGAAGCATCCAGAAGCATTCAGAAGCATCCAGACACATCCAGAAGCGTCGAAAAGAAGCATCCTAGAATCTTCCAGAACAGGTTCACACAGGTTCATTTTACTATATAAGAGACATGTAAACCGACATGTAATTCAGTCAGTATATGGAAGTCAATCAGTCACTATTATCAAGACAGTTTATCCAAGTGAGTTTTATCTAAGTGTTTTATCGAAGAACATCAATACAAGAAGTGAAATACAACAAGTGTTTCATTACATCAATACAGTCCACATCCAACCAAGACGTTGTGTTCCACTGAGCATTATTCTATTATCGCAAGGTAAATGTAACACGTTAAGCCTTGAGAAGCGTGATTATATATTTTTATTATTTTTATGACTTCAAGTGCAAAAATGGCTCCCGACAGTCTTGGATTGGAACTTAGAAAAAAAATTATTGGTGATTATGTAAGTAGAATGTCACAAAAAATATTTGTGATAAAAATCGCATGAAAAAATGGACCGTTTCAAGACTATGTTCCAAATATTGTTCTACGGGGAAGTTGGCAGCAGATAACAAAGGTGGAAGACTGCGTTCCACCACTTCTAGAGAGAAATCTATGATTGTCAGATCCATCAAGAAGGATCCCTGGATATCATCAGTCGAGATACAAAAGCAATTAGAGCTGCCTGTATTGGACCGAACAATCAGATGATGTGCTGTTGAAGCCAGATTGTTTTCTCGACGCACTGCAAAGAAATCGCTGATTTCACTAAAGAACCAGAAGAAAAGACTCCTGTTTGCTACATCTCATATTGACTGGAATGTGCAGAAATGGCGAACTGTCCTGCTCACTGATGAATCAAAGTTCAACATCATTGGGAGCGATGGCATTTGCTGTGTACGTCGACTGTCTGGAAAACGCCTCGATTTACGTTACTTCCATAAGACCGTGAAGCATGGTGGAGGCAATGTAATGGTCTGGGGGTGTTTTTCTACTAACGGTCTAGGTCCAATACATCGAATTAATGGAATAATGGACCGCTTCATGTATAAAAATATCCTGAAAGATGTTATGTTACCTCATGCTGAATGGAATATGCCAATAAAATGGGTTTTTCAGCAAGACAATGATCCAAAAACACACTGCAAAAGTAGTTAAGCAGTGGTTTCAAGACAACCATCTATCGGTGATGGATTGGCTGTCTCAATCTCCGGATCTCAATCCTATCGAGAACCTGTGGGAGATCGTCAACCGCAAAATTAATCGTGAAGGTGTTTGTAATGAGGATCAACTGCTTGAAAAAATCCAAAAGGCCTGGGCAGCGATTCCACAAAGTTTGATTGATCACCTGATTGAATCTATACCTCGAAGATGCAAGGCTATGATCGACATCAAAGGACTTGCCACGAAATATTGATAGTGAAATACAGCTTGGTCAACATTTTGTGGAGTTTCACTTGTTTTGTCCAGAAGGAAATCAACTTTTTTTAATACTTTTGATTAATTTATTAATTTTCGTGTACAAATAATGAACTTTGTGATATATATATATATATATATATATATATATATATATATATATATATATATATATATATATATATATATATATATATATAAAGCAATCCAAAGAAATCTTAACAACTTTTTAGAATAAAATGATTAAAATTGACATTCAGTTTAATAGTATTCAAAGTTACCTTAAAACTTTGTTTTCCTAAAAAATAACTAGCAAATTTAAAAAATTTATAAAAATCTAGAAAAAGGATATCATCAGAACACCCTTAATGCAAAAATATTTATTTGGTATGTAAAAAATTTTACGTAGAGTTAAAACTAGCGCAAAGCATTCAGAGTTACCCAGAATAACTGCATCTGAAACATCATAAACAATCTATCAAAATGGTAACAACTTTTTTTTTAAGACAAAAAAATTTAATTTTAATTTGCATTACCTACAAAAAAACAAGGTTTTTTTGTAGGTAATGCAATAAACTGTAATAATAAATTAAGTTTATTATTACAGTTTATTGCATTTGTTTTCTTAATTTATTAAACACAGTTTATTGAGTAATAAACTGTGTTTAATAAATTAAGAAAATTAAAAAAAAAAAAAATTTGTCCTTAAAGGGATCCCAAACTCCCAACACATGTTGTGTTCATATTAAAGATAATGTTAAAAAAAAAGGTTTGAACCAATTTTTTTTGATTAAAAATAAATAATGAATGCATACCGAGAAAAACAAATGTTATTTTTGCCGAAGCTCGTCTTCTCCATTTTTTTCAACTAATCGGAGTCTTCAAATTATGCGTCGCAATCTACAGACTTTGGCAATTCCTTTGAAGCGCGTTTAATTCATAAAGGTTTTAGTATTTGACGTCACGGTAGACTTTTAACAAAAGAAACTCTGGAAATATTTTTATTTATTTTTAGTCGAAGTTTTTTTGGTTATTTTTTTTTATCCATATCCAATTTAGCAAGTTCAGCAATTTAAATTTAATCAGCGTAATCAAAAAATTTTTATAATAAAAAAATTTAACAGTTCATCAAATATCTCTAATTAAATGAAAGCAATTGCTTGTAATTACTTTTTTTCGACAGAAAAACAAAAAACTTGACCAGAGAAGTTAGAAAAGAGTTTTGATTGTTTAATGAAGATTTAGACTATATAATACTGCGCTCTTATGCACAAAAACGAGAGACCGTTTATATAATGTTCTATATAATGTAAAATACTTGTAAGAAAATCATAAGATTGGTAAGTAAAGCTTTAATATTTGTTTTAATTTAAAAACAAAATAAATATAAGTAAGATATATAAATCGAAAAATTATTAAGATATCTGTAAAAAACAAGTTGCTCCTATAAAATAAAAATAATTTATCATTTTTTCTTTTTACAAATTTTTTTTTGCGATGTTTAGAAAAATAATACAAATAAATTTGTTTTGCTGTAAGTTAAAAAAATACTACAGTAGAAAAACGCAGCTTAGTTTATTTTCTTTTGTTAAAAGTCTACCTTGACGTCAAATACTAAAACTTTTATGAATTAAACGCGCTTCAAAGGAATTGCCAAAGTCTGTGGATTGCGACGCATAATTTAAAGACTCCGATTAGTTGAAAAAAATGGAGAAGACGAGCTTCGGCAAAAACAACAACATTTGTTTTTCTCCGTATGCATTCATTATTTATTTTTAATCAAAAAAATTTGGTTCAAACCTTTTTTTTTAACATTATTTTTAATATGAACACAACATGTGTTGGGAGTTTGGGATCCCTTTAAGATTAAACCCAAATCAATTATGAAGATTGTAAATGTTGGAATGACCTAGTAAAAGTATGTCAAATTGAGGTGGAACCTGTCACTACATTTAGTTTTTCATTTGTTGATCTGATGAACACAAAAGAGTCTGGAGAGGTTTTGCCACTTACATATCTTCTAAACTCTCAATCAATTGAATCTGCTGTAAAATCTGTAACCAAAGTTACAGATTTTAAAATCTGTAAATCAAGTAAAATCTGTAAATCAAGTAAAATCTGTAACAAAAAAAATCTGTTCTTACTAAATATCAGAGTAAAAAAAACATATTTAAAAAAAAAGGCCTCAATTTTTAATTTGAGCGGCAAATTTTAAATATGTTTGACACTGTCAGAAACGGTTTAGAATAGCCCCTGTATTTATATATATATATATATATATATATATATATATATATATATATATATATATATATATATATATATATATATATATATATATATATATATATATATATATATATGTATATATATATATATGTATATATATATATATATATATATATATATATATATATATATATATATATATATATATATATATATATATATATATGTATATATATATAAATTAGGATGGTCCAAAAAAACAAAGTAACAGATTTCAGTTCTCCACAGTGTTATATTTGTTCTTTGTTATGATTATAACAATTGTTAAAAATTTTTATGAAAACAAATAATATTTAGAGGTTAACCCATTTGACAGTTTTTACTTAATCTCAAGTAAAAAAGTTATTTTCAAATGTTGATTATCGATTTAAAACTAAAAATTGAAATTAAATTAAAATTAAGAAATTAAAGTTATAATTAAAAATTACAAATTCAAAATTTAGTTTTGAAATTTGACAGTATTTATAGAATTTTATATGCAGTTTTTATATAAATTGTTTCGCAGTGGATAATCTAGAACATAAGTGATTTTTTTGATGAAGTTTGGAAATTCTTGTGATGGTTTGAAATCAATCGAATAATAAACTGCTTCTGTTCCTTGTTCTTTCTCAGTGTGTCATTGTAATTTTCAATAAGACTGATTTCCCTTTCAGCTATATTATTTACAACTGTCATGTGTGTAGCCAGTTCATAAAACTTTTAGAAGACTTGATCAGATGTCCACTGTCCTGATGGTTTTTAAATGTCTGAGACTTTTCTTTGCCTTTTTCCATGACAACATCAAATAAATGTTGTTCTTTCTGTTACCAGTTCCTCCAATATTTACTGTTCAGATTTACTTGTCAACTTTATATGCTGAGTGTCTGCCAATGTCAGTCCAAGTGGTCCTTCATTCCACTGTTTGACATAAACAGAGCCAAATCTGTAATATTCTAGGACTCACCAGCAGTCAACTAGAACTGATTCTTACATAGAAAGAAATTCAGTAAATAAATACTTTTTGCTATTCATCACACGTGATGAGTTGGACTTGAAGCTTGAATTTTCTTGCTGCCTTTGTATCCACCAAGAAAAACCAGTATCCACCAAGAAAATCAATTTTTACATTTATCCAGAAGTATAAATGTAAAAATTCCTGATAATTGTCCCTTGGCTGCTGTGTTTTAAGAGCAGCTAGTAAATGGAAAAGCATTTCCTGTTGCATGTTCCTGAAACAGTTCATTGGTTGCTGTACAATAAGCATCATTGATGACCATTGTTTTCTGAATACGCTTGAATAGTGCAGTTGATGGACAAAACAGAGACGTGAAAAACTTCCATGACATGATGATGGCATGCAATCCAGACCACTTCAGTTCCCAAAGCTTGTTCAATTCAAACACATGTGCCATTATGAAGCCCTGTATTGCCAGCTGTTGTGTTGAATACAAGGCCTTTGATCTGTAAACACAGATTCCATTTTTCAATTACTTTAATACAGCCATATGCTTGAAACTCTCCTGTACCTCTATCCGTTTTTGGAATAACTAACAGTTTTTCTTAGTCATTTCCAGTAATGATAACAGCTATGCAATCCATTTTCCTATGGTTGGGCAATATATGGTTGGGCAATATAATATGGTTGGGCCGTTTCAATGAAACAATAGTAGTCCAATTAAAATTCTTTTTCATCTATTGCAGCAGCCCATTGTCTTTTTTTATTCTGGATTGTCTGATTGAACTTCGAGATAATGTTTTTTTAAATATCATGGCCAAGCGCCTGTGCAACAGCTCTGGCAACAAACACAGCTTTATGGTCTAGGAGGCAAACACAATCTAAAGCACCTACAACTTCAGGTAACTGGAAGATATTTTTGAATTTCTTTTTCGATGATGAAGCAGAAGCTGTTGAATCTGTTGATATTGACACTGTTTGGGTACATGGTTGAGTTTGAGTTGGCTAATACTCCTTAACTTCTTGTGATTCCAAACTACATGTGGAGGAAGAAAGTTCATCCTTTTCCTATTTTCTTTTGCTGCTGTCTTTACATCTACTCTACTCATGCTGCAGTAAAAAACATCTCTTTGCATGCAAAGGAAGTTCCGATCTCCTTCATTCTGTATTTCTGTCATCACATCCTTTGTCGCAAGATCAAACAGCTATTTAAGATTACCTTTAAACATGTCTTCTTTCATCCTGACGCTTTTGCATTGTCGTATTCTGTGTACCTTTAAAACCAGATAGATCTGATGCAGCTTTGACAGTTTTCTGACACAACCTACTATGCTGGTATCCTGGCTTACATCCAAATACAAATAACTGCATTGCAAGACATTTTATAACTTTCAGGAAGGGTTTATCCTTCACTTAAATGATGAAACTGGAGCAGTTGAAGTAAATGCAGCATACATTGTAATCTTGCTACAGATAACTGAGAGATTGGCTTAAAAATAAGCCAGTGCTCTAAAGCGAATCTCAAACTGAATGATGCCATTTTATAGTTTATTACTTGAAGAGTTCAATAGTTCAATTTTAGTTTAATGTCATTTCATTATTAATTCAATAACAATAACACGTGTAAAATAAAATAATAACATGCACATTAGAATTCAGCGCACAAGTAATTAAATAATATATAATGCGTACCATCAAAGTAAAACAGAAATAGCAAGCGCAGACACCAGATAAGTATTGTTAATAATGGGTTGACTTAAATAAATGTTGCTCAATCAGCCTGAAATTTTTCAGGCCAAATATCTATAGCCAATGAACATGTGGAGTAATGATTCAACAAGCTTAACTTTTCAGTATGGTTTTTTGGACCACTCTTATATATATGTGTATATATATATACACATATATCTATAAGAGTGGTCCAAAAAACCATACTGAAAAGTATGGTTTTTTGGACCACTTGCTATTTCCATTTTACTTTGATGGTACACATTATATATTATTTAATTACTTGTGTGCTGAATTTTAATGTGCATGTTATTATTTTATTTTACAGGTGTTATTGTTATTGACAAAAAAAAAAGTGTTCAAAATTGGACTCTCAACCCTTTATTGTGTTCCTTTTAACTAAAAAATAAAATATGCAAAAAATTATTAAGATATTTTGATATCTAGGGGTTGCTCAATGAACTTGATATTATCTGATTTTATTTAAAAACTTTGGCATATAAAATTCGCCAAATGGTCACACACAAGCAGTGAACACCTGAGGGAAGAAATGAAGTACATTAGAATAAAGGAGAACTATTTATTAGACAAAGCATATTTTGACAGTTGTCAAGACAAAAATAAAGATTAATAGAGGAAAATTTAAAAATAAATAAGACAAGCTATACAACCAAAACAGTACTCAACCATAATAACAATAAAAAAAAAAAAAAAATCAAAAAAAATTAAAAACAAATAGTAATAAATAATAATAAAAAAATATATATATATATATAAATATATATATATATATATATATATATATATATATATATATATATATATATATATATATATATATATAAATAAAAAATTAAAAAAAAAAAAAAAAAAAAAAAAAAAAAAAAAAAAAATTGTTTTATAATTACCAATATGAACTAAAATATACAAGAAATACATAACCAGTCAAAAATTTGTAAAACAAAAAACTATTCAACAAATTAAAAATATGCTAACGACAATGAAAGGACTAATAATGGAAAAAAAAAACATTAATGCTAATGTGTAAACATAATTAGTGTAGTGATAAGTAATAAACATCTCCTCAGAGTCGCGTCTATTATTACTGGCGTTTCGATGAGGATCAGCATTTATAACTAGTTTATCCCGTCAGACAAACGTCATCGCCACTTATGCTTTACCCCGCGACTTACGCCTATTCCATACTGCAGTAAAAAAGGACTCACTACAAATAGCCAAAACCCAACCAACCCCAAATTTGTAAAGCACCAATATTTTTCTTGATGATATGATATAAAAAGTATAGATTTACTGAACAAACAAAAATAAAAATAACTAAATAAAACACTTACCGTACCACCAAAAGAAAACATGAAAACAAAATAAATTAAAATTCTAATAGAAACATAAAAATATTAATCAATTATTTTAAGAAATAAAACCAAATAGGTATTATTAGCATAAACAAGCCCAAGATAATCAGAAAGCAGTATACGTCATTAAAGATTTTTTTTAATAAACAAAATAATACCCTTAAATAAACTCTAACGCTGTCATAGATACCTCATTCGAAATATGATAACCAATCAAAAGTGTAGGAAAATGAGTAACCCGCGAAAGCCAAAATCATAACAATAATAGAATAATATATGATAGCGAAAAAAAACGTTGCACAAAAACCTTAAAAATGTAAGCGACATATATGTAAACATTAAATGAAGGATATAAAAATATTCTCTGAATAATAATAAAGATAAAAATTGTGAAAATTAAAACAAAGTTGAGTAATGATAGCAAGATAACATGAAAGTTTCTGTAAACAGTAATAATATGAAAATCAGGAGATAAGTAAAATAATTATAAATATAGCAATAAGACTAAATAAATATTGTAATAAAACCAGATAATTTTAAGCCAAATGAGTGGTTAAAAAATTAGTTGTGGGTATTATAACAATGATATAAAAATGAACTTGATATTATCTGATTTTAGGGTGTCAGATTTTTTGGATGCAAAGTTTTAATTTTTTTATTCAAGTTTGTTTATTTTAATCAAATTTTGATACAAATTGTTCACTTGTTTTCACTTGTTTTCATTAAAATAATATTCCAGATATGCAAAAGTTTTGCATATCTGGAATTCAATGCTGATGTTCTTCTACAGTTTGTAAAACATATTGCATTTGAGTTTCAATTTTTGTCAAGACTTTTATGCAATCTGAAACAAGTTTCACCCCTCTTTTGGCTGCGTCATTCACAACTTTCGTAGAATTAACAATTTTGTATGCTTCCTGGTATTCGGTTACTGTACTCAATGTGTCTAGCCAATGATCCTTCATAAATGTTCAATTTATTCCAAGCACTTCAAATACATATTTTTATCTATTTGTTTCAAAGTCATGTAAGTTCATTTTTACAACTGTATCCATTAATCCTTTACCTTCGAGCCTTTTAACCTGTTTTTTTTTTTAGTTGGCTTTTTAAGTGCAATCAACATTTTTCCTTTAGCTTGGTTATCAACATCATTGCTAAAAAAAGAGAGACTCGCAAGTTCTTTAGTTAAATACCATAAATGTCCTGCAATGGTTTTTATGGCAGATTCAGCAACTTCTTTGTCAAAAATTTTGAAATTATCCAACTTCTTAATCAGTGCCAGGTAATTGTGAAGAGCAGATGAAGGGATGGGAGCCCGAAACCAGTGCACGGTGGGCCAGATATTAGACTTATGGTAGACAAAATTATTTCCTTGTTTTTTTTTTTACTAAAGATCTTTTAATGTCCAAATAACTACCTTAAGTTAAGGAATTTTTACTTTTATTATAAATTTTAGTTAACTTATTGCATAAACAGAAATTAATTAAACAAACTTTAAAAAACTTTATTTCACGCCTCTAGGGCATTTTCTGACATTATTTTTCTTGTTTTTTGATGTTTTATCAATAGACATGGTTTTTCGCAAGCAACTTGCCACATGTAATTGTGTTCTTGTAGTACTCTTCTAATTGTTTGAGCACTAGCAACAACACCAGTAGCATTTTGTCCTTTTCAAATAAGATCAGAAGATGATAAATTTCTATTTTTTTATCACTATGCAAATAAGTGAATGTTCATTTATTTTATTTGAAATGCTGAGTCAGGACATGAAAGATTTTGAACTTTATTGCATCTTTAATATCAGCTGATTATTCTGATAAAAATGCATGTGTTAAAATGTTTTGAAGTTTCTCTCATTAAGATGTTTTGTTCATTCATTACTATGATTTTACATTTTGATATATCATCAATAATTTTTCCGGTCAACTTGATTGTTTATTGCTGAAATATTGTAGTTAATTCTCATTTTTCTATTTTATTTTTACGGAAATTTTTCAAATATTTATTACAATTTAAATAAAAATTATCAAATAATTATAAATAGTATGCAAATAAGTGCAAAGTTTTAATCAAAGACAAATGAAATTTTGAAGGAAGTTTGAAATAATAGAGTGGATTGTAAATTTTGGCCATAATAATTTTTATAGATTATGAGATATATGTCAAAAAAAAAAGCAATACAATTAGCACATCAAATAATATCTTTATTTATTTGAAAGAAAATAGGATGTTCATCAATATAGATTTTTTATATTTAAAAAAAATAAAGAAAACAATCATTGATTTAATATCAATAAAAGTCCAATGATATCAAAAAAAATATGATGGATTGTTATTAATGGCCAATAATGTATATATATATATATATATATATATATATATATATATATATATATATATATATATATATATATATATATATATATATATATACATATATATATATATATATATATATATATATATATATATATATATATATATATATATATATATATATATATATATATATATATATATATATATATATATATATATATATATATATATATATATATATATATATATATATATATATATACACTTAGATACAATTTTGTTTTTTTTTCAGTAGGTTTTTAACATTATGAGGTAAAACTACATTTTTTTTGGAGACAAAGATGGCATATTTTTATTGTTAGATTAAAAGGTTTGCAACGTTTGATAATTTTTCATTTTATAATAGGCTTTATGTTTTGGTCTTTTAAGCTCCATATTTCCTTTGAGAGTTCTGTGTTATTTTTAACTAATGCAAATGATTTGAGATGGTTTGCATATCTTAATTTAAATGGTGTATGACTAATGCCAAAATATAATTTCTTATTATGTTCATGATCACTGAAACTTACCTGCTTTTTTTTATTATGCTTGGGAGGTGGTTAGAATTAGAGAGGATGTACCTTAATTGGTTATCAGATTTATAATACGTTTGGAACCTATTGTAATTTAGATTTAATGAAAATTGAGGTAGTTATTAGATTGATAGTTAATTGAGCTAGCTTATTAGATTGAATGGTGATTTAAAGATCATTTCTCTTAAAAATATGTGCTATATGCTTTTTGATTTTATTCATTTGCTGACTGTTTTTGTTCTTAAATACGGCAAGATGGTTGCCATGATATTCTTAAATACGGCATGATGGTTGCCTCTGAAATCTTCTTTGTCATGCTGTGAAATTTGATACTGTATGAAAATACCTATTAACTCGCAAACTTCAGCACCATCAAAAAAATGTTAACTACCTTGATATTACATTAAATCTAAATAACAATACATTCCAACCATATTGTAAAGATACAATATATAATGTATTAAATATATAATGATTTAGTTAACATGTGTATATATATATATATATATATTTATTATATATATATATATATATTTATTATATATATATATTTATTATATATATATATATTTATTATATATATATATATACATATATATATATATATATATATATATATATATATATATATATATATATATATATATATATATTATATATATATATATATATATTTATTATATATATATATTTATTATATATATATATATTTATTATATATATATATATATATATATATATATATATATATATATATATATATATATTTATTATATATATATATATATATATTTATTATATATATATATATATATATATATATATATATATATATATATATATATATATATATATATATATATATATATATATATATATATATATATATATATATATATATATATATTATATATGTTATATATATATTGGAACATCTACACATGTTATATATATATTGGAACATCTACACATGTTATATATATATATTGGAACATCTACACATGTTATATATATATTTGAACATCTACACATGTTATATATATATTGGAACATCTACACATGTTATATATATATTGGAACATCTACACATGTTATATATATATTTGAACATCTACACATGTTATATATATATATTGGAACATCTACACATGTTATATATATATTGGAACATCTACACATGTTATATATATATTTGAACATCTACACATGTTATATATATATTGGAACATCTACACATGTTATATATATATTGGAACATCTACACATGTTATATATATATTGGAACATCTACACATGTTATATATATATTGGAACATCTACACATGTTATATATATATTGGAACATCTACACATGTTATATATATATTTGAACATCTACACATGTTATATATATATTGGAACATCTACACATGTTATATATATATTGGAACATCTACACATGTTATATATATATTGGAACATCTACACATGTTATATATATATTGGAACATCTACACATGTTATATATATATTGGAACATCTACACATGTTATATATATATTGGAACATCTACACATGTTATATATATATTGGAACATCTACACATGTTATATATATATTGGAACATCTACACATGTTATATATATATTGGAACATCTACACATGTTATATATATATTGGAACATCTACACATGTTATAGAAATAAGTGTAAAGTTGCAAATAATGGTTCACAAAACATGTGATAAAGTTAGATGTAAGTTAACAAAGCTTATTGGAACAAGAATAACTTTATAAGAACTATCAACTTTAAAAGATGTTTCAAGAAACGGTCTCTTTCTTAAAAGAATTGAAGAGAATGACACAAATTGTGGTCCTTAGTAAAATATCTTTTGTCAAGATTTTTATGCAACCTGAAACAAGTTTCACCCCTCTTTCGGCTGAGTCATTCACAACTTTCATAGAAAAAAGTTAATTTACTTATACCTGTTATCTCTGATAAAAGAGAAAAAAGAAAATCATTAATGAATGGAAGAGAGCATATAATACAGCATTAGCTAGGGGAACTTCTAAAAAATTTCTTACCATAAAGAGATAAACTGTTTGATGGAAGGTGTAAACATTAAATAAAATCATGTGAAGAAGCAAACTGCTGCAACCAGAATCTTTATATTGATTGGAAATGTTCTCTGGAAAACAAAATTACTGTTTTTAAACTTAAATTTTTAAAGTCACAAAGGAATAAAAATGGTTCCAAAAGTGCTATGCAAATAGGTTCAGCTGATAAAAGAGAAAATTGAGACAAAAAAAATATCAAAAAAAGCAGAATAAAGCAAAGGTATTTAGAACTGAGAATTCATAATATAGAAGTATAAAAATTCATAGATTAGAAATCAACAGTATTCTGATGAATCATCTCAACATAATATGGAGACCATTTTGACAATGATTATAAAGACAATATTCACTAAAAAAACAAACAAACTTAAAGCTAATTACATTAAATGCAATTGGTATTGCTTTTTCAGCATTAAGATTTGGTACAAGTAAGAGAGCAGCTGCATCGATAGGCGCTTCAAAATTAAAAGCAGCCAAGAATGCATGTTTTTGAAAGATAACATTCCTGCTACAAGTCTTGTTCTAGTTCATAAAAAAATTGATAGATCAAAGCAAAGAGTAATGGAGGCCTTTAAAGAGAAGCATAAGAATGAAGTTAAAGAAAAGGATATATAATGTATAATCTCTGATGGTAGGCCTTTAAAAAACTGTTGTATATGGTAAGCAGACTCAACCATTCTTAATACAGGTTTCATTTTTACTTCATTAAAATA
>NC_061157.1:45977425-46009925 GCF_022113875.1 Hydra vulgaris | reverse complement strand
AAGTATACAGAAAAACCTGGTAACTCTTATCTGGTTAATAATTTTTAGAAAAAACCTCAAGAACTTATTCAAAAACTCATTATTTATTTATTTTTTAATCATATTATTAAGTTGAAAATAAAAATTAAAAACTAGTTTAAAAAACGGTTTATCACTGTTTGTTTATGACTTTTAAAAATCTACTTTTTTTATGTACTTATATAATTTTTAAATTTTTTTTTGTTTTTACCCCTTTTTTTATTTGTTGTTTACTTGGTGCTTCTTTATATCTTTGATATTAATATTCCTTTTTTTCTGGGAAATTAATTTTATCAATATATATATATATATATATATATATATATATATATATATATATATATATATATATATATATATATATATATATATATATATATATATATATATATATATATATATATATAAGAATCAGGCTAGGTCGGGAAGCGGGAGCGATCGCTCTTGAATATTGACCACGGAAATTATATTTAGTTGCAAAAACTGGACAGGTTTTTCAGTCATTTTGAGAACATTTAAGTTTATGCACGAAACAAAAAATTTTTGTTTTACGGACATACATGGAAACATCAAAAACTTGAATGTTCTCAAAATATCTTGGTTCGAAAGAATAAAAAGAATATTTGCGAACACTAAAAACCCGCCAAATTAATGAACAAACTAATTCTATTGGTTCAAAAAATACGCTGACTAAGCGAAATAAAGTTCTAGAGTATTCTGTTGAAATGTTTTAGAAATTGTATTATTCACGATTTGTTACGTTTTGAGATTTCTAGCATAAATTGTCTTAAGAATATATATTATTTGTTTACAAAAATCAATGTTTTAAATATATATTAATTAAATTGTCAAAATTTTAAAAGCTTATTATAAATTATAGATTTTGTTAGTATATTCTTATTTTTTATTTAAAAAGTATGTATTCTTTATGTAAATGTAATTGTGTGTATCTTTTATCGTAATGTATCTTTTAAAGCAATTTTTATGATTTAAACAAAGATTTGCAAAAATATTTGCGTTTTCAATGAAGTTATAATCGTCAAAGTTAATAAAACTAATTATGTAACAAACATATAAGAAGTTTCTGGTAACTAAACACAAACAATGCATACAAAGTAACTCGCGGATGAACAAGCACCGCGCCTGAGGTCACGACATAACAAACATTTGTAGCAAATAATTAAATACAAAGAAAAGTTTCTAGATATTGGTTTACTAACTCCTATTATTTTTGTTTAAGTTGCCATTCTTAAAACACGTTTTTCTGCTTTAAATACTAATTAAAATTAAAAAGCCCACTCACTAAACATCATCAGCGATATTGTGAAGCAGTTTCGCTTCCTCGTCATTAAGTATATTTAACCTTTTTAGTTGAAATCTATCTTGTTAATTTAATTTCTATAGTAACTCAATGATTTAATTATTTCATTTGTTTATCTCACTAAGAAGAATTGCTTCAAATATGTTAAACTTTTTAAACTACGCGAAGCATAAAATAGGTATTAAAAAAATTAACTTTTTTATTTATAAAATAATTTAGCTTATATAAAACTTTTTTAATAAAAAAATATTTATTTCCTTTTTAAACAATCGCAAGTTGTTACTTTATATAAAAAACATCGCTTAATTTTATAAAAAAAAATTATATTTGTTCTAAACGTAATTTATTTAGCTTTAATTTTTTTTTTTTTGTAATTGTCTCTCATCGGTCCAATTAATCTTTATCGCTTTTTTTTTTGCTTTTAAAAATGTTCTCAAAACAAATAAAAAATCTGGCCAGCTTTTCCCAACTAAATATTATTTACGTGGTCAGCAATTGAGAGCGATCGCTCCTGCTTCCAGACCAAGCCAAGAAAGTTTATGTAAAGAAAAATAAAAAATAATGAAAAAAAGTAAAATTGTATGCTTCCAAAACTAAAGTAACTTTAAAAAATTAACTCAAAACCTTGCTAATTGTACTTGTCTATAAGATTTATTTCTTCAAAATTAGATTAATATCAATAATCAATAGCATATCCTTTGTTTTTTATAACTTTTCTACAACGACATGGCATTGATTCAATCAATTTATGAATTTGTAATTTATTTGCTTCCTGCCATGCTTTTTTAAGCTCGTTGTACAACTAATCAGCATTATTAAATGTTCCTTTCAGTTGGATAGCGTCGCCTAATTGCTTCCAAAGGTTTTCAATGGGGTTGAGGTCTGGTGAATTAGCTGGCCATTTCATTAAACTGATTTGGTTAGTATTAAACCAGGTTTTAATAAGTTTAGAAGCATGTTTGGGATTATTGTCGTGCTGGAATTGCCAGGAATTATCATCAGCAAAAGGAACCATTTGTTTTTCCAAAATATCTTTATATACAAAACGGTCCTTAATGCCGTTGATTTGAAATAATGGTCCTAAACTAGAAAAACCCGAAAAACATCCCCAAACCATCACTCCTTTACCACCACCATGTTTAAAAACAGCTCTTGTATACTTTGGGTTTACTTGCTTGCACTTTGGGCATCTTTTTTTTTTTCATCTGAATGATGCAGGTTAAATTTTGACTCATTACTCCATAAAATGTGACTCCATTGTTCTACTGTCCAATTTTTATGAGCATGGGCAAATTCGAAATAGCTTTTCTATTTTTTTCTGAAATAAACGGTTTTTTGGCAGCTCTGTAACTAAATAGCCCTGCTATATCAAGATGTCTTTTTACAGTATTTTCTGAAACTTTTAGTTCTAATTCATTATTTACATCTCGAGCAGTAGCAAAAGAATGCTTTTTCACAAATCTCACTAATTTATGATCAGTAACTTTTGATGTTTTGGGGGGACAACCCCCGTTGTGCCTTGTTTCGATAGTGCCTCTGACTTTGTTTCTGCTGATCCATCAGTTGATCACTGATTTTTCCACATTATACTTGACAGATAGTTCATGTTGTTGAACTCCATCACTAAAATCAGCAATTACTTTTTGCTTAAATAAGGTACTATGTTTATTTTTTGCCATTATTTAATCCTAAAATGTTAGAATTATATATCGAAGTTTATTGTTACAACAAAATTAAATTTTAATAATAAAGTTGCACTTTCAAAACAAAATAACTAATAAAAAAAAAGAAGTTTATCTACTACTGTGATCAAAAAGTAAGGTGAATTTTTTTATAAAAATCTTTATTTATTCTTCCAAATCTGTATCATCCCCCTCAAAATAATCCCCCCCGGCCCCAATGCACTTTTGCCAACGTTTTTCCAGTCTTCGAAGCATGCCGAAAAGTCCTCAGTAGGGATAGCCTTCAATGCGCGTGCCGATTCACGTTGGATCTCTTCAATGGACACAAAACGATTTCCCCGGAGTGGTCTCTTGAGCTTTGGGAACAGCCAGAAGTCACACAGTGCTAAGTCGGGCGAATATGGTGGTTGTGGAGCAACATAGGTAGAGTTTTTGGCGAAAAAGAACCAGTACTGTGTGCGAAGGCGCATTATCGTAGTGCAAAATCCAAGAGTTATTGGCCCTTAATTCCGGTCTCTTTTTGCAAATAGCTTCACGCAAACGTCGCATAACACTTAAATAATATTCCTTGTTGACAGTTTGGCCAGTTGGAAGGAATTTGTAGTGCACGACACCACAATAATCAAAGAAAACAGTCAACATGACCTTGATTTTTGAGCGACTTTGACGTGGTTGCTTCGGTCTTGGCTCGCCTTTTTTACGATATTCACTCGATTGGTCGGTTGTTTCAGGGTCGTATGCGTAGACCCAAGTCTCATCGTCAGTAATAATTTGTTTGTAGACGTCTTGATAGTCAGAAAACATTGCTTCACACGCTTTAACGTGACGCTCTTTTTCAAAGAAATTGAGAAATTTCGGCACCAAACGTGATTTGAGTCTTCTGAGGCCCAAATGATCCTTCAAAATCGCTTGCACCGACCCAAATGATATTCCAACCATGTCAACAAGGTCTCGAATGGTTAACCGACAATTCGCAAGCACCAATTCTTTGATTTTGTTGATGTGGCGATCATTAATCGAAGTCGATGGTCGTCCGGAGCGTTCCAAGTCATCAACACGTTCTCGGCCTTCTTTGAAGTCTTTGTACCACTTGTAAACATTTTTTTGAGACATAGTCTCTTCACCGAAGGCCTTTTGCAACATTCGATACGTTTCAGCAGCAGAAATATCATTCCGCAAACAAAATTTAATAGCACTTCTTTGCTCAACAAAATTAGACATCGTGAAAATCGCCGAATGCACTTTTGGTACTTCAGAAACAAGCGTAAACAAAAAAAAATAATTATGAGTTTGACATGTAATTTGGCGCAAATGTTAATGACATTCCTACCAACTTAAAAATAAAAAAGATTGGACGATTCGAATTAGGCGGGAAGTTTAAATTAAAAATTCACCTTACTTTTTGATCACAGTAGTACTTAAAGTGATTTACTGAAATTAAATATATTTCTGTGGTTAATTTATTGTTTACTTTGGTTTTATTTTTAAAGTTGCTTTTATTTTGAAGTTTATTTAAATTTTTTAAATTACTAATACTAGTATTTTACACGCAATTTACTATACTTTTTTTGTGTTAAATATAAAATTATTTTAAGAATTTGTTTTAATTGTATTAATAAGTATGATTTTGCAAAGTTAAATGAAAAAATAACATAATTTGTATCTATAAATAAAGATTTTTCAATTTAGTCATGTTGTTTCCAAAGAAGTTGCTTAAGTTTTGGAAGTCACTGTATGTGTAATCATATTTGTATAATTTTATGATGATAATATCAACTAAGGTAAATAGTTTGTAGAAACCCCTTCATGGCAGAAGATTGTTCCAGATCAACTGTTTATAGTCATATCTGATCCTAAAAATCAGAAAAACTGTTCTAGATAAACAGGAAGTGGTTGAATACCTTTAACTAACAATCCGAAAAAACAGGAACTTTAAAAATATTTGATCACTAAATAAGGAGTCCACCCTGCAAAAATGTTTAACTGTAGCCACAAAATCATTGAGGTGTGTCCTACTCTTACTGAGGATTTGTGGGTAATTCTTTAACAAGAAGCATACTTAAATTGTTGGACTGTTGATAAATGCTTATCAACTAGAAACCAGGATTCAGTATTCTTTGAGAAAAATAATGTCAAGGTTATACTTAAATTAACTTTAACAACACGCAAAAACCTGACTGAATACACAAATGTCAAATATGTTGACGCTAAATACACTTGTTATAGAGATACTCTAAAATATATATTTTTTAA
This sequence comes from Hydra vulgaris, assembly GCF_022113875.1. Classification (NCBI taxonomy): domain Eukaryota; kingdom Metazoa; phylum Cnidaria; class Hydrozoa; order Anthoathecata; family Hydridae; genus Hydra; species Hydra vulgaris. Next base: position 46,004,651 of record NC_061157.1, on the reverse strand, counting down.
CTTTCTGAGTGCTTGTAGTTTGTATGTATATTTTTTTCTTTTTGAATATTTTTTGAAATAAAGTTTTATAATAAAAACCAGTTGCATCAATTTTTTTTTAATGATAAACATTATTGTTATTATTATTACAACAAGTGTTAGCTGTGTTGTACCAATAAAAGTTAATGTCTCTATACTACAATAGTATATCTGAATACTTAATTTGCCAAGTTTTGCTCAATTTGCAAAGTTTTACTCTACTTGTTAAAAATGCTATCAAGCAAATAATTATAAAAACTTTTAAAAATATGCATGATAAAAAACATCATCAATAATATTTAAATTCAAAAAAAAAATTATTTATAGCCTAATCATTACAATTGATTTCAAAGTAAAGGGAACAGCATTTAAGCAGTAGAAACTTCAATAGTTATGCAATAAATTATGCGAAATCCGAAGTTTTTTATTCAAAACCAATGACCCTCAATTTTAATTGGTCACCTTTTTCTTTACAGGATGCAAATAATTAATAAATAAAAGGTTTCTTTCACGATTTAGTTGGTTTTCATGATTTAGCTTGCAGTAGAGCAATCTTTTACTAAAACAGTGTTATCCATCACACTTTTAATAAAAAAAGACAAAAAAAAAGGAGGGGAGGGGCTGGCTTGTGGAGCAAACTATATATAAATTCAAATGCAATTTTACCTTTCACTTTCATTGATGCTTTCATTCTGGCAAAACCAAGGTATTCAGAAAATTCTTTTTCATATACTTTTGAGAAAGATTCTTGGTAGCGCTAAAAAAAACAATATTAAAATTGAAATTAATTCTAAAAAAAAAATAGAAATCTAAAACAAACTATATAAGAAAAGAAAAAATTAAATTTAATTTTATACATTAAGGAAAAAAAAATTCAAAATCAATTGTATACATTAAAAAGAAAAAATAATCAAAAACAAATAAAATCAGTTATATGCATAATGAAGAAAATATACTTAAAAAATTCATTTTTTAAATTAACAACTATTACCGTTTTAATTTCTATATATTTTTCATTATCAAGATCCTTCAACCATTTCATAAGTTCGACATATGGCTGGAAATCTTCATGTACAGATTCATGAGGCGGTAATGAAAGTTCGTTATTGGGTTTGTATGATGCTTGATCAACACTACTCTAAACCCATAATTTTTTTAGTTGAATAAAAATAATATATATAAAAATATATTTAATAGCATAAATGTAATAATTACTAAGGTTATATTTTAAAACAGATATATTCTGCTGACCAGATTTGCTCATCCTATATTATATATTTTTATATGTTTATATCCTTAAACATTTAAGTTCTTTTATTGTAATATAAATGATACTTATGCTTTATTTTCGAATCATTACAACTACATAAGAAATACGCTTGTACTGAAAATGATTTGTAAAAATAAAAACAAGCCTCTTTAGCTCAATGTAACATTTTATATTAAATGATTTAGTGTTGTGAGCCAAATTGTACAAAACATTTGTCAAACCTAACCTGGAATACACAATATGTGCATGGTCACCTTATACAATAAAAGATTATATAGAAAATACAAAGACAAGCTACAAAAGTACCAACCATATGTAAACATTTTTGTTATAAAGAAATTTGACATTTCAATAGATTGTTGCCTATAGTCATTTTAAGACTTGAATATGACCTATTTCCTACTGCACCTTAAACACTATTATTATAATTATTATTATTATAAAAAATACCTTAACATTTTTTAGTATCTAACATTCTATGAAACATTAGATGTTTAATTTCTCATGCACAAACTCTCTGAAATTTTTTAAATAAATAACATACATATTGTAAAATAAATTTTTCAAGATGATTGTAGAACCGTTGTGCAAACTGAGATTTTAACTTCATTACTTCTTTAAGCTGTTCTTGAACAGCAGTCAACTCTGTGATACCTAAAACAAAATTTTAGTTGTTAATATTAAATGTCCTACTACTTCAATTTAAGCATTGTCAACGTGTAAAAAAAAAATTTAATGGATATAATAAATGAAAAAATTTATCAAATAAAAAAATTCAACCAGGATTAAATGGTGTATGATATGCATCTAACAATATTTTTGCAGCAGAGATACACTCAGCAATTCCCAATGGGTTGTATAAATCTCCTTCTTGTAAAGAACGAATATGACGTTGTGAGATATCTAACCTACCCTGTAAATAATTTTCTTTTAAAAACTAGAAAATAAAGATATATATATATATATATATATATATATATATATATATATATATATATATATATATATATACACATATATATACGATGACGATGATGATGATGATGATGATGATTATGATGATGGATACATATATATGCACAAAAAATATATATATACAATTTTCACTGTACTAATGTAATTTGCTCTCTTAAATTTTAGAAATTCACATTTTGTTCCACATGAAAATAAAAAGATTATTTTTTGTAAAAATAAATGCCCTTAATACGCAGATCCTCAAGCCCTCAATGGATATATGTACTGAAGTTACTTGCCTATGGCTGTGTCAGGCTATGACATCATCAGTCATGCTTTATGATATAAACTATACATTTATTGGTATATTTATATATATACAAATATATATATATACATATACATATACATATATATATATATATATATATATATATATATATATATATATATATATATATATATATATATATATATATATATATATATATATTTATATATATCAGAGCCATATATATACATGCATATTATATTTACAATTAAATAAATTAAAATTAAAGTTAAATTGGGTTGTTAGCCTATTTTAAACATTTTTTTAAACAATCGCTTATAATTAATACTTAATTTAACGCTGCTGCTATTACCTATTCGTGCGCCTTTGGCACAGATTTTCTACCATATTTGGCCTTTTAATATTTATCTTTATATTTTTGATCACGCAATGAGGTATTCTTAAATCTTTATAATCTGTTAATATCTGCTCAATAAGTAATAAGATCGAAAACTTTGCTTCATCAGCTTAATTAGTAATAAGATCAAAAACGTTTTAATTTGGAGACTTCTGTAGTAATGGATAAACCTTATGTTATTTTTAAATTATAGTAACTTTTGAAGTCAGGAAATTTATTTGATTCATGCATTTTAATAATGCAATTTAAGTCCTTTGTCATTGTATTTAAAGTATATTATTCTGTAATTTTTATTTATTGAGACGTAACGTAATATAAAAAAAAAATCTGTAGTAGACGAAGATGACTCTAAAAGATTATGCTCTTTTCAAAGGTCAAAACGTCTAATTCTTTATAAAGTTGGTGTTTATCTCCTTAACCCTTGCACCTCACACGGTCAACTCTATGTTGCATGTTAAAGAACAAGATTGTTCAACATCTTATTTTAAAGAAAATCTGTTTACTTTTATAATATAAAAAACCAGGTCGTTTAATTGTTTTTTTTTTTAAAGTTGTTGAATATTTATTACGAAGTATGTCATTAAACATTACAAAAATGTTTTATTGTATAAATGTTTCTAATTTATATATTTTTCTTAATTTATATATTTAATTATATGTTATTTATGTTATAATTATGTGTTGTTTATTACGTGTTTGAATGTTTTTATTTTGTAAGTGTGTAAATATCTTTTATATATGAAGTGTTTCTATGTTTGCGATGTATTATGTTATGTGTTTATAGTTTGTAAGTGGTTATTATGTTGTTTGCATGGTTTCAAATTGCTATGACTTACAGCAAGAGTGTTGACCTTGCTAGCAAAGTGATGTACTTTGCTATAATGTGACTTTTTTGAGAGCAAGGATGTTGTCCGCGCCAGTTAAGTGGTGTACTGTCATACTAAAACATAAATTAAATCTGTTTGTAATTAGTGTAATCATAAAATGTGTAGAAAAATATTGTTGAAAAAATGTGTTTAAAAGAAATGTTAAAAAGATATATAGTTTTTTAATACTTATAATTTTTTTAATATTTATAATTTTAAATAAGTTTTGTTGAAAAAATATATAATCTGTTCCTTTTCCGTAAACTATTTGTATTTTGTTAATTTAAAAAAAAGTTGTTTTAAGATATATACTCTGTTCTTTTTTGTTAACAATTTATGCTTTTGACAATAAATAAATTTTATTTAAAAACAGGCTTCCTTTTTACTAATAGCTCCGCCCCATTTAAACATTTAAAAGTTTCTATTGAAAGAATTATGATTTTTTCAGTTTGCTTTATTTATGAGTGCTTATTAGGGTGTCCCAAAAACACACTTTTTTTAAAATTTCAATGTGCTCTCAACTGATCCCCATTCTATAGGTCCTAAATAGCTACCAAAATCTTTTTTTTAACTTTTTAATGACTAGAAGTGATAGATGTAAATTCTGAGTTTTATGGTTTTATACACATATGTGTATTTACTAAAAAACAGCGCTATCTAGTATTTCAATATTTTTTAATGATGTAATAATTAGTACACAAATAATTCCCATAGGATATTATTAAAGAATAGGATCATTCCCTATGAACATTGTTAGCGATTGATATTTTTCCCTCTGGACAATATTATTAGTTGGTATAATTCCCCATGGATTGGTTCACAAATAACTCCATTTAGAAATTTTTTTTGAAGGAAAAAATTTCTAAATGGAATTATTTGTGCACGACGGAATTCTAATTTGTGCACGAAGAAATTCTCGTGTAAACGGTTATAAAAGCCGTAACGGTAAACTTAGATAAAATATTTTACGAAAGGGAATAACGACTTCATGGATTTTTGATGCAAGTGTAACATTTAGTAAAAATTTAGTTAAAAAACTGATTATTTCGAAATTCATATAAAGATGGGTAGAACAGCTAAAAAAAAGAAGATGATAGGACAGAATAAGAAAAAACAGAAAAATACAGAAAGGTTGAGGTATATTTACCTATTGAAGTACCCACTGAGGGAGTTACCTCAAAGACAGCTTCCATCTAATGGTGATATTCTTAGATACTATCAATTTATCCTTCGCGAGTCACAAGTTAAATACAAACCCACTTCTACTAATGTTGGTTGCAAATTGAAATCGAAATCCAAGGTTTGTGAAAATGGTGTTTGTACAGATCCTGATAATTCTTGCTTGGTATCTAGGAATAAAAAAATTTGGGATAATGCTGGGTTTGGCAAGAAATTTGTGATTTGTAGGTACAATATAAAGACCAAAATCATTCAACTTAATTTAAAATACAAGAAATTGATTAAATTGTCTTCTCTAAACTGGAACAGCAGTCTTGATAAGCAATCAAAGTTAGAGAAAGATTTTCTCACAGAATCCTATCAGCTTTTTGACATCTCGACTAAGAATTTTAAAAAAGATATTCTTGCTGATAGATTGAGAACAGATGATGCCAAGCCGGAAGATATAAAGTAAGTTTATTAAATAACACTTTTTTTAGTAGTGAGATTTTTTTTCCAATTAAAAGTAACTTAAGTAATAGCATATTATTTCCTTTAAAATATTTACGTTTAACTCTTTACATGGTTTGGTCATCTTCCAAGAAAAACTAGAACAATTATTAATTTATTTATAAATAGCTTAACAGATTTAAATATTTCTTAGATTTTTATGAAGACCAGAAGTTACATAGGAAAGGATATATGGAAACAAAAGTCGATGAAGACTACAGTAGAAGAATACTGGATGCAAACAGGAGAAAGAACAAGCTAGATAAGTTGAGAGAGACAGAATTAGAGAGACAGAAAAACTTAAAAGATATCAATGATGTTTTGTTGTCACATGACTCCAAGACAGAAGAGATTCAATTCAGCAGTGAGGAAGAAAAGTCAAACGAGGACTCTGAAATCAGCGAGGAAGATGATTTCCTGGGTAACGGTCGAAAACGCAGGTATAGTATTATTTTAATAACATAGTTGTAATTTTCACAAGCTAAAACTGTTTTATTGAAAAATATATAATTATAAATAGGTAGAAAAATATTATAAAATGATACCTAGGTACAATTCTGGAGATAGGATAAATCTAGCAGTGAATGTTGAAAAGTTCATTGAATGTACTGCTATTCCAGCAACAAGGTTCAATGTTGGTGCACGACATCATCTGGCAATTTTAAGTGAAGTATTTAAAGCTGGAGGTATAGAAATTAATGATATACTACTTTCACGAAGCACTTTTCACAGAAAAAAGCTCAAATATGCAGAACTTGAAGGAGATTGGAGTGGATTTCAATAACTAATCATCTTAAAGGCCAACGGCTTATTCTTCATTTTGATGCCAAACTGTTGGAGCAAATTACCCCTGGGCTTAACATTTTTCAAAAAAATTGAGCAACTTGCAGTCTCAGTGAGTTCCCCGGAATGAAATACCATGGAAGATCATTTTTTAGGTGTTGTTCAATGTCCCTCTTCAAAGGGAGTTGACCAAGCAGAACAAGTGCACAAGCTTCTAGAATATTATGGATGTAAAGAGCAGATTATTGGTATATGCTGTGATACAACTGCAAGCAATACAGGCGGAGTAAATGGAGCAGTCCAAATTCTTACAGATATTTTGAAATTACCAATTTTGTGGATAATGTGTAGGAGACACATATATGAAGTACATGTATCTCACTATATGGCTGCCCTTACTGGTGAGAAAACTAAAGGTCCAAGAAGAGCTCTTTATGTCAAGCTAAAGAATAAGTGGCCTGAAATCTGTGAGAAAATGAATGAAGTGAAAAATTTATGTTATTATGAAAAATTGGACTGGCAAAGAGATGATCTGAAGATTGGCTCTGTTCTTTGCACTGTTGCAGAGGAAGCTAAGACATTTTTGACTAATGCAACTACTGATATAGTGTTCTCAAGGAATGATTATGGTATAGTTTCTAAGCTTGCCTCCTTCTTTCTTGGAGTGGAAGTACAAGATTTTAAGTTCCATCAACCTGGCGCCTGCCATGAGACAAGGTTTTTAGCAGATGCGATCTACATCCTGACTCTTTATATGACTAAAGATATCAGTAATATCTTGACAGAAAAAGAAATGCTGCAGTTGAAGGATGCAAGTTTGTTCATTGCAATTTGCTATGTTCCATGGTTTTCAAAAAGTATTTTAGGATTTCTGGCTCCCTACAATGATTTGAAAGCTATCCAGACAGCCTATGCATTGAGTAAAGTTAGTAAGAATATTGGAAATGCTTTGCTTCTCAGCATGGGACGCCATACGTGGTACTTAACTCTGCAACTCTGCGTTTTTTCCTTTGGGGATAAAGAAGTTCCTTCTAAAACAAAGCTAAGAATGCTGTTAGCTCTGATTGAGTTTGAAGAGCCAAATGAATTTCAGCATTGTAAACCATCAAATGTACAAATTGGAGAGACCACAGAGAGTTGATTTCCAAGCAAAGCTACCTTCTCTTCAAACATTTTAAAATATCAAGAGCAAGTATAAAAGAATGGCTTAATAATAGTCTTAATACTATAGATGTTTTTAACCATCCTCAGTTGCTAGATTTTATTGCATGGATCAAAAACATATCTGTTGTAAATGATGGTGCAGAAAGAAACATTAAGCTCATTAAAGATTTTATTTCAGCTACTAGAGATGAAGATCACCTTCAAAATGTACTTTTTGTAGTTAAAAAGTCTAGAAAAAACTTGACTAAGACTATGACTAAAAAGGAGCTTGGGAACTGTTCAAAAAGTTGTGTTTTTTGAGAAATGTTTCACCGCAATAAAATCTTTAATTTACTAATAAATATTAGTTTTTATGTATTTTTTTTGTATTTTCATATTTATAAATTTCATATTTAATCTATCAAGTTAAATAGTAGAAAACAATTGGAAATGATTTATACTCATCTAATTGTTTTGTTTTAATTTTCTAAAATGTGTTTTCTATTAATGTTAAGCTAGCTTAACATTAAAACAGTAAAACTCAGATTTTACATCTAGCACTTCCTGTCAAAATAAAACCGTCAAATTTTTTTTTGTACTTATTTAGGTCACATAGAATGGGAATCAGTAGAGAGCTTCTTTTTTTTTTTTTTGGGACACCCTAGTGCTTATCTGTAAAAATTTTGTAACTTTTATTAATTACTTTTTATTATTTTTTTGATTAAATAATAATGATATTTTGTCAATAATTATTAATAATTACCTTAAATATTTACTCAGATATAAAGAATATTTTAATTTATTTATAACTTTAGTTTAAGTTCTTTATAGAAATATGTTATCTTTACACATTGCTATATTATTTTAAAACATCAAATTTAAATATGACTAATAGTAGATGTAGAATATAATTAGATTATTAAATTATGCTGTTTTATTTGCTTACACTTTATTTAAGATAAGTAAGAAAACTAAAAGTTCTTTCTTAAAATAAAAGTGGAACTTTCATTATATTAGGCATCATTTTTACACACTCCTTTGATGCTTAGTTATATCTGATAAATTAAGAAGTAAAATTATTAGACTTTGTCAAAATAAAAGAAACCGGGCTAGGCATGATAAATTAAACAATGGCCAAAATAAAAGAAATGAGCTTAGGCTACCTGAGGTAAATTATTATTGAAATGAAAAAAATGAACTTAGGTGAGCTGAGATAATTCCTCTTTACCATTTGCTTCCTTTACAGCCAAAATACCTCCTCCCCCAAATAATTACCCTTTCTGTTTTAGGGTTTGTGGGAAAATTTTACATTGTGTTGGAAATTTAAGGCCTGAATAGGGTTTTCTACCCACATTTTGTCAGATAAACATATATATGATCCTAATGTAGCAGTGTCACTCAGAATGGAGCAACCTGGTAATGATGGTTGTATAAATGAATTAATGCAACTCTTACAAACTTTAAATAATCAAGAAAACCCATTTGCTTCTGCGTTTAAAAACATGACAGAAGTAGAGGATGAAAAAATGATGATGGCATAATCAACTGTAGCACTGTGTTACTTTGTCCCAGTATTATAGTTATAGGCTTGCAAACAAAACTTTAGTCCTAAATACAAACTAGTTAATCCTATATAATTAATGTTTAATTTAATGCTGCTGTTGTTTCTCATTCGCGCGTGATTGAATTTATACGCTTGGCCATATAATATATCTTTTTATATTTTTGAGCACTTGATAAGGTATTCTCAAATGTTTATTGTCTCTATTACAAATTGTTAATATCTGTTGAATCAGTTATAAGATTTTAAATCTTTATACTAGATAATTTGATGTGATCCTAAATTCTGCAACATTTCTACCCTCGACTGTTCACTGCTCATGTGTGACCATTCGGCAAATTTTATATGCCAAAGTTTTTAAATAATTTGATGTGATCATAAATTCTGCAACATAAATGTGTAAATACCTGTAATATATAAGGTGCTTCTACGTGTGTTTTGTGTATGTGGTTATGTTGTTTCCATGGCTTTAAGTGTGTGACTAGGCCTTTCCATAGATTTAAAGTGTTGTGGCTTGTAAGTTTAGAGCAAGAGTGTAGTATTATTATTGTACTTTTTTATATATAGCTCTAGCAGCTACTTCTGGTACAACAAGTATGTTGTTGTACTTATACTTGACTTAGTACATTAATAGATTGCTTTTATTGTACAATTTTATTTTTTTAAAATGTAGGCATTTTTTAAAACATGTCAAAGTATAAAAGTCTGTACTACTTTTATGCCTTTTGGCCCATAATCACGCCAAGCTAATCGTGTTTAGATTTTTACACCAACCTATTGTTAGTGTCTTACGTATTACCGGCCAAAAAATCTCAACCCGATCAGCTTGGCGTTATAGTTATCTGGTAAATCTGGTATCTGGTAAAAGAAAAAATTTATTTTTTTATTTTTTATCTAAAAAAAAAAATCTAAAAACAAGAAAAATTGTTGTAATTTTATATATTTAAGCCAAATAATAAAAAATAGTATTTATATTATACATTTTTGGTAGTTTTTTGTGACAATAAAGATGAGCACCATATAGCCAACAAAAAATAATCAATTGTGCAAATGTTCTGAATGATAATACTTTGGTATAATTGACACAGCAAAAAATAATCTGTATCCATTTTAAAATCATCTTTATTTAACAAAATACAGCCGCCCCATTTTGGTAAATGCTTTGAAAATGATCTAAAGTTCATTTCATTAATTATTTTTGCAGATTTCTTATTCAATAGTGAAATACTTAATTCAGAATCAATTATATTCAATTCTACATTAGATTTAGCTTTCGGTTGTATGCAACTCGTTGATATATCTCGTTTCATAGTTTCATTCCATTCTAATATTTCTTTTTCAGATTCGCATTCTGATTCATTTTCACTTCGTAAAAAAAACATAAGCATTGAGCCTGGATTTCTAAATACTTTTCACAACACAATTAAAGTATAATGCTAGCAATGTGACTACAACAACCACATGTTCTTAAACCAGAAAAACACCCACATGCCCAAGACAATACTGATTCTGGACTATCGATATTTGGCAAGTATTTAATAAATAACCTATACTTAGTAGCGTTTGAATGTCTTGACTGAATTTCAGCGGAAATCTATTTATAATTTTGAATTTGTTGAATATTTTTATCAATCAAAATAATATATTTTCCATTTTTATTTAAATGTTCTGCTAGATAACTGTAACTTTGCTTTATTTGATAGCTAGCAAATGTGATGTATTTTCGCATATCATCTATAGAAAACTTTGGGAAATAAAAAGTTTAAATCTAACGTGTCGATTGGTTCAAAATGCTACTTACTTTTATTTTTTGTGTTCAAAATATATGATTCCAAGTCATTTTTGAAATTAATTTTATTTTTCATCAGAATTGCAATATCTTTACCGTCTTTTTTAGTGGATATAAATTTTACATGAAAACAGTTTATCAAAGAAGCAGCTATTCTAACATCAGTCATTATATGAGGAAGCATTGTATTCCTTTTTTTTTCCAAAAATTTAAAAGATTGTTTAAATGTACCATTAACAGTCTCGATAACCCATCTGCATTTTGTAACAAACCTAGTATGGTTTGCTTGTAAACTAGTTAACTGACTTTTAGAACATGTTGGCATCTTCGTAAACATTTTATATGTAGTTTTCAATTCATCAACAATATCTCTAAAACCTCTATCTAAAACAAATAAATCATTGGGCTTAACTAGTTCTCTTATATCGTTTTTGGTTTTTAAAATATTACTTAATATAGTTGCGTCATTCATAGTTGCAGCAAAAGGTCCATAAACATCAATAATAAAACCATTTGCAGTGCATACTACAAAAGGCTTAACTAAATGTCTTTTTTTTTGCCCACTGTACAGTTTTCGTTGTAAAGTATTATTAGAACTTTTTTCACAAAATAAATAAGTACTATCGGCTATAATTGCTAGCTTTTAAGTCAAGCAAATCTTTGATCATGTCTGTGTTATTTAATAGCCAATCTTTTCGTGATCGTGATTTTGCTCCTAAATTCTTTTCAACAAAATCAGCACTAAGTGAGGTTCTTATCTGATGGTATTATTTCTGAACCTTTGACTGACATGACAAACCAAATAACACGCAATTGAATTTTGATCAAGACCAGTCTTTAACCAAAAGAGATAAACTGCAAGAGCTTGCTCTTTCAAACGTTTGAAAGAGTTTTTAATTGTTTTTAATTCACTTACCAAATATAAAAATTCATCTTTGGTAAAACCGATATTTTAGAAACAAAACTCAGTTGTTACGTTATTTATTTCGCTAAATTTTGCAAATATAGATGCAGTTTTTGAATCTCTAGACCGAAAACTTTTAAATAAATCTTGTATCATTGTCTTATTTAAATTTACAGAGTTTTTGAAAGATGAAATATTATCTAAATATTCATCTTTAAGCCACTTACTGTCTGTCAAATGAAACTTACAACACCGACTATCAATAGGTATAAATAAATTTGTTTTAATGAAAACATCAATTATCCCTTCATTTGTTATTTTACTAAATAGAGTCGAACCAGATTCAGATTTACAAATAAAACAGAAACCATGTGAATTTGAAATTCTATCAATTTCTATATTGATCTTTTTCTTTTCAATAGATTTATTGCAATAATCATTGTCATTGTTGTCATCAACATTCTCGAACTCTTCAGAAACCTCATCAGTACTCCTAGAATTGAAATTATCATAGTTTTCAAGAACATTAGGATTTGACACATCGTTAGACATTAGGATTTGTCATTTCAACAAGTGTATTGTTAGAAATAACATTTATATTTACATCAAGCAAAAAAAATGGCTTTGTTCAAAGATTTTAAGTGCTTGTAACACATTATCTGATCCTGTATAAGATTTATTCGATCAAGTTTAAAATGATGAACAGCTTTATCATATTTTCATTTTTAATTTCAAAAACTTTTTTTGAGCAAATACCATCACCTCTCTTTTTACAAACACAACAATATCTATTTCTAAGACTATTTAATACCATTTTGTAATATTATTATATAATTTTTTTAATTTTCAGTTGTTATAATAAAAATCTTTAAAGGATTTAATTTACATGAAACAAAAAATAAAAATTGCAAAACTTTTTATCAAGGAAATATAAAAATGAAATTAAAAACCGTTACTGTTTTAAACTTTATTATTTAAGCTCAATTAAAATAATTGTGGGGTAGTTAATTGTTGTTGTAATTCCTTTTATATCGTTTTAAAATGTGGAATTTAACCATACCAGATCAATTTTATCAGCTGGAAGTGCGTATTGAAAAGTTAAAAGTCTTTTTTTCAATTTTTGTTTAAAATAAAATAAAAAAATTCCTTAAATTTTTTTTTTAGGGGGAAGGGTGGGTTAAAAATATTTTTAAGTTACTTAAATTTTTAAGTAAAAAGTTTTTTTTAATATCCTTGAGCGTAATTATAAGTTTTAAAGAAAATTTAAAAAAAAATTATTTTTTTTGGGGGAGGGAGGGGGGGGGGCAAAGAGGGGGAGGGGGCTCAAATTTATTTTTACGTTGTAAAAAGTAGTTTTCTAACATCCTTGAGCTTAATTATGATTTTATAATCATTTATTATTAGTAGTATCTTTATTATTAGTAGTATCCCTCTAAGTAATTATATATATATATATATATATATATATATATATATATATATATATATATATATATACATATATGTATATGTATATGTATATGTATATGTATATGTATATATATATATATATATATATATATATATATATATATATATAAAACAAGACATAACATTTACATAATTTATTATTAGTAGTATCTTTATTATTAGTAGTATCCCTCTAAGTAATTATATATATATATATATATATATATATATATATATATATATATATATATATATATATATATATATATATGTGTGTGTGTGTGTGTGTGTGTGTGTATGTATATGTATGTATATATATATATATATATACATATATATATATATATATATATATATATGTATATATATATATATATATATATATATATATATATATATATATATATATATATATATATATATATATATATATAAAACAAGACATAACATTTACATAATTTATTATTAGTAGTATCTTTATTATTAGTAGTATCCCTCTAAGTAATTATATATATATATATATATATATATATATATATATATATATATATATATATATTATATATATATATACATATATGTATATGTATATGTATATGTATATGTATATGTATATGTATATGTATATGTATATATATATATATATATATATATATATATATATATATATATATATATATATATATATATATATATATATAATATATATATATATATATATATATATATATATATATAACAAGACATAACATTTAAATATACACATCCATAAACAAGGTATGTCATTGAATGAAAACTTCACAAATGTTATATTTGTAAATGTTCTTAATTTATAGTTTTTAACAAGTATTTTTATGAGTCATATGATGTGGTAATGTATGTTTTTATTATGTGTTATATAAGGCTATATGGGTTTATATATTGTTAGTGTTTCTACGTGTGTGCTGTTAGTAGTAAAAATATGAACAATAAACTCTGGATAACTCAATTACCCTTAACTTAAACTTTAAAAACTTCATTTGAGCCTTATTATACTCCCAATAACTCTAACTTTCTCTTACAAGCTAATTTCTTGGTCGATTTAAGGTTTAAGTAATTTAGAGTTGACTGTATAACTATTAACTGACTACATATAACCATTAATTAAAAGCCAAGGCTTCAGTTTTCAAATAAAAATTAAGGTTTATCATATTGTGATCATTTATTTTGAGCCTTGCTTCTTTAAAAAAAGTTGTTAATCCAAACTTGCAACAATAAATCTTGAAACTTTCACAAAAGATAAACAACCTCACAAAGTAAGTATCTTATTTGCTATCTGTTTAGTCACATTTTTGAGTTTTCAAATAAATAAATAGAGTACATAACAAATTAATGTGTATTGAGTGTATTTAATAATAATTTTGTTTCATTTTTAGGTCGAATTCCTTCTTTTGAAAGTTCCTACATATCAAAATTTAAGAAATGTTCTGAATTCAAAAAGTTAAAACGAAGCTTGACAATCTTCATACCATTTAATAAAAGATATATAATAATGAAAGAATGTTTTAATTTAAATTGTTTTTATAAGTATTTTTGATACTTTTTTATTTTGAATATAAAGTTTTTTGGAGTTTTTTTTCAAAGTTTATATTTATATTTTATTTCAAGAAAATTTTTTTGTTTCTCAAATAAATTTCTATTTTTTTGAATAGACATATTGGCTATTTTTGCTTTTGGTTTTTTTATATTTCCGTTATCTTTTTAAATGTGAATGTGAAACCATTTATACTTTTATCACCTTTTGTAAAATCAAAACAGTTTCCATTTGCATTAAGTATCGATTGCACAAACAACAGGTTTAATAATTTATTTGTCTAAATATATATAGTTATTTGATTTTAATAATTATGTATTTAAAAATTTGTGAATGGATTTTTAAAAGTGTTTTGTTTTACCCCATTTTGTACATAAAATGATTTACGCATTACGCATTTTACTTATAAAACAGGGTCAGAGCAGATTAAAAAAAATAGATAGTTAAATATTTTTTTGTTTAATTAATCAACTTTATATTATAAATGGTTTTTAAAATTAAATATTTAAATTTAACTTTGAAGGAGTGTAAAATGGTTTCTTTAAAAAATAATTATTTCCTTTTTTATTTGCTGACTCATGTAAAAATGTTAAGGTATTGCAAAAGTCTTCATCAAAAATTAAAATGTGTAAAAGCAATTATAAAACATTTTTTGTGTTAATGTTTTTTTTTGTTTAAGATTTTTTTCACTAATGGAATTAAAACTTTTTGTTTGTTATTAGTTTGAAATCATATTATGTTTGTATGATATAAGCTTTATTTATGAACACAAATTATGTTTACAAATATCTTATTGGTAACTGATAAAATATATCTGAAAATTGTTTACAAACTTATTTTAAAATAACTCATTGAATATGTAAAAAAAAAAAAAAAAAAAAAAAAAACTAAATTGTGATAAAGCAAACAAAAGATTATCATGTTTGATATAAAAATAGCTTAATTGTATGAATTTGTTAAGACTTTTTTTACAGAAAGGCTTTTATAAAAAAAATCAAACAGATAAAACTAACTTATTTGAAATAACTAGGTCTCTTGAGCCCATTTTTTTAATGTCCAAATTTTGCTTTTTAAATAAATCTTAATGAGAGGGTTAAAATATTTATTATCATTGTCTAAGTTTTTAAAAACACCTGAAGAAATGTTATGCAACTGTCTTATATGCTAAAAATACTTTTATTATGTAAAAAATATTAAAGTAAATAAGTAATAATGCAATTATTAAAAATACTAAATAAGTTCTAAAGTATAGTAAATTAACTAAAAGGCAAGAACTTTAGGTAGTCAGTAAAATGCGAACAGCAAACATTTTAGCAAACCAAGACATTTTTAAGGTCATCACGTAATAACATGGCAATACATTATAAGTGAAAGTTTTGTAAGCAAGAATAACACCTTTAAAAAAAAAAATTTAAATTGAGAAATTATCTTATAATCAAACTATATACACTCGATAGATTGGAATACTCTTTTCTTGAACAAAATTATAAACGATTATTGTGAATTTTTCAATTATTATTACTAAACAGCTTGTAAAAAATTTATTCCATTAGTAAAAATTAATCATAATAACAGAAAAATATTCCTTAACAAAGAGATTATAAATGATATCAAAAAGAAGAATATACTATAGTCTATCAATAGATTTTCTTTATGGACAAATAGTTTAAAAAAATCCCAATATAATAAAGCAAAAAGAGAAGTATATAAACAAGTTAAAAAAGCTACAATAGAGTATGAAAAATACATAGCTAAAAAAGCAAAATGAGATCAATTTATTATTTTCTAATCAGCATGGTTTTACAAAAAGGCAAAAGTTGCACAACTAATCTCCTAGAATACATGGATATAGTAACAACAGGTGTTGCAAATGGTAAATCCTTTGATATCCTTTATACTGATTTCAAAAAAGCCTTTGACAAAGTTTCACATAGGAGATTAGCACTAAAACTTGAAGCATATGGCATTACATCTATGTTATTGAAGTGTATAATTTATTTTTTAACTGATAGGAAGCAAAGAGTTGTACTTGGAGAAAGTGTATCATCATGGGTAGAAATAGTAAGCGGTGTACCACAAGGTTCTGTGTTTGGTTCAATTTTATTTTTAATATACATCAATGATCTTCCAAGTCAACTTACAAACCAATTGTTGTTGTATGCAGATGATTGTAAAGTAATAGCTGAAGTTAATAATGAAACGAATGCACATGCTTTACAAAATGATATTTCTATGTTAGAAAAATGGGTAATAAACTGGATGACTTGGTTTACTTTCAATTTTGAAAAATGTAAAATTATGCATATTGGTAACAAAAATAAAAATTATAAATATTTCAAGACTAACAATAATATAAAGCAAGAATTAACTACAACTAAATTGGAAAAGGATCTAGGCTTATTAATTTGAATGACTTAAAACGGGAACCACAAATCAAAATTGCATCATCTATTGCAAACTATAAATTTGGTATAATATGCAAATTATTTAAGTATAAAAATAGTGAACTAATAAAATTGTTGTATTGTAGTTATATACGGCCGCATTTAGAATTTGCAATACAAGTACGGAGTCCTTATCTTGAAAAAGATATAAATATATTAGAAAAAATTCAAAAACAAGTAACAAAATCTGTACCTGAGCTACGTCATCTATCATACAAAGAAAGACTAGAAAAAATGAAATTAACATCTTTAAAACAACAAAGAATACGAGGAGATCTCATACAAATGTACAAATGGTATTATGATATAGAGAAAATAACTTGGAAAATACCCCCTCAACATTCGTACTCTTTAAATTCTTCTGGTTCGTGTTCAAACATTCAAGGTAATAAACATCATTTATTCACCGATAAGAAACATTTAAATCGAAATCGTGAAGGTTTTTTTACAAATTGCACAGTCAAGTTCTGGAACAATTTACTAATTGAAACAGTGGAAGTTAAAAATCTCAACTTATTTAAAGCTAAACTAGACTTAATTGACTATCCTTTACTTTCTTGTTATGTCTGTAAAAGATTTAACATGGCATTACATCTCAACAGTATTGTATATTATATTATAATGACTACAACAGTTATGATATTTAAAAAACATTTGCTCATCAATTTTTTAAATTAAATTTAAAAGTATTTGATATATTTTATTTAAATTAGACTGCTTTCTTTTAAATTAATTATAATTTAACAACCAATAGACCAATGGTTTGCAAAAAAGTTTGCATTTTACCGACTACCAGAACTTTAAATTGATTTATTTTTTGCCGTTTACTAAAATAAATTAAATTATAACAACTAAATTAAGAATAGACTTACAATGACACGTATTGTACAGGTCATGACAGCTAATATAAATTACTAATGAAATCTAATTTGGTTATTTAAAAAAGACTGTATTTATTTATTATTTATTTTATTATATACTATTTTATATAAAACATGATAATCTTTTGTTTGCTTTATCACAATTTAGTTTTTTTTTTTTTTTTTTTTTTTTACATATTCAATGAGTTATTTTAAAATAAGTTTGTAAACAATTTTCAGATATATTTTATCAGTTACCAATAAGATATTTGTAAACATAATTTGTGTTCATAAATAAAGCTTATATCATACAAACATAATATGATTTCAAACTAATAACAAACAAAAAGTTTTAATTCCATTAGTGAAAAAAATCTTAAACAAAAAAAAACATTAACACAAAAAATGTTTTATAATTGCTTTTACACATTTTAATTTTTGATGAAGACTTTTGCAATACCTTAACATTTTTACATGAGTCAGCAAATAAAAAAGGAAATAATTATTTTTTAAAGAAACCATTTTACACTCCTTCAAAGTTAAATTTAAATATTTAATTTTAAAAACCATTTATAATATTAAGTTGATTAATTAAACAAAAAAATATTTAACTATCTATTTTTTTTAATCTGCTCTGACCCTGTTTTATAAGTAAAATGCGTAATGCGTAAATCATTTTATGTACAAAATGGGGTAAAACAAAACACTTTTAAAAATCCATTCACAAATTTTTAAATACATAATTATTAAAATCAAATAACTATATATGTACATATGTATATATATATATATATATATATATATATATATATATATATATATATATATATATATATATATATATATATATATATATATATATATATATATATATGATATATATATATATATATATATATATATATATATATATATATATATATATACATACATATGTATATATATATATATATATATATATACACATAGACATAATATATATATATATATATATATATATATATATATATATATATATATATATATATATATATATATATATATATATATGTATATTTATATATACATATATACATATGTATGTATATATATATATATATATATATATATATATATATATATATATATATATATATATATATATATATATATATATATATATATATATATATGTATATATATATATATATATATATATATATATATATATATATATATATATATATATATATATATATACATATGTATATATATACACGTAGACATAATAAACTACTGAAAAACATACTACAATATATTTGATCTCCTCTAAAAGCTGTTTGTTACTTGATCTTTCAACTTCCATTCGGTTGTCTTTAAATTCCATTTGTCCCATTTGATCACTTACTTTCTAAAGTAATATAAAATAATATTTATAACGTAAATTTAATTTGAAAAAAGAAAAAAAATTTTTAGTATTATAAATAAAACCTGCAGGCAATGATCATACAACTGTAATCGTTTATCAAGTATATTTAATTCGTCTGCACTTTTATCAATCAAGGATAGGAGATCCTTAGCTTGCTGCTCTGAACCCATCAATGATGTTATGTTTATCTAAATGTACAAACTCACTAAAACAAAAAAATGTTTAATGAAGTAAAGTTGTATTTACACCCTTATAACATAAATATTGTGATATTAAACTATTAATATTGTGATATTAAACTATTAATATTATGATATTAAACTATTAATATTGATATATTGACGCTTAAATAATAACATTGGTAATTAAATCAATTTATGCTTAAAGGGTTTTAATTACACAAACAGCAATAAATAGATTTTTAATTTTCATACTAAAGGGTGATCAAATCAATCCTAGACATGTGTGAATGTTGCAGAATGTTACTTATGTTAAAAAATATTATAGTTTTTCTCTAATCCATTTGTAAATAAATGAACCCCTATTATAAACAGCTATTCAAACAGCTATTCAATTTAAGTAACAATAACTTCAAAAAGCAACTCAATTTAAGTAATAATAACTTCAAACAGCTACTCAATTTAAGTAATAATAACTTCAAGCAGCTACTCAATTTAAGTAATAATAACTTCAAACAGCTACTCAATTTAAATAATAATAACTTCAAACAGCTACTCAATTTAAGTAACAATAACTTCAAACAGCTACTCAATTTAAGTAATAATAACTTCAAACAGCTACTCAATTTAAGTAACAATAACTTCAAACAGCTACTAAATTTAAGTAATAATAACTTCAAACAGCTACTCAATTTAAGTTTTAAAAAAATCTCACTTTAGAATTGATAAACTTAAAGTACGTTTGAAAAATTATTATAAATATTGAGCAGGATATTGTCTTCAGGCATATTGTTTTATTATATCATGTTGAATATAATCTTACATATTCAAGTTGTTGCAATTCTGTAGATAGCTTTTCAGTAAAAATCTCAACTTTTGTAAGTGCTCCTTCAAATTGGTCCAATATTTTGTTAAGATCATTCTCTTCTTTTGGAGTGAGTTTTTGATAATCATCTTTAAAAATTCATAAACAAAATATTAGAAATATATGAGTTAAAAGAAAGAAAGTTAAAAGAAAGAAAGTTAAAAGAAAGTTAAAAGTTAAAAGAAAGAAAAAAAAAACCATTCAAATAAAATATTTATAAATTATGAATAATTAATTAGAGATAACAAATATAAACTTAAAAGATTTTTATTTTTAAAAAATTTACACACAAAAAAAAAAAATTAATAAAACTACCTTGAGTTTCTTGATTTTGTTGCGACCCTTTCAAAACACTAGCACAAAATGCATCAGGTTCTAAACAAACATGAAAATATATTTTAAATAAAACAACTACTTTTAGCAGTTTAAGTCACGAAATAGAAGAAATAGAACTACCTGCATCAAAAATATGGTGACTGACATTCTGAAATTTTGGTTTGGACTCACCACCATATCGGCGCACAAGCTAAATTTAAAGAAAGAAAACAATAATTAAACACAGAAAATCTCAATCTTGAAGAACTGATTATAAGTTAAAATTTGTTAGTAACACTTATAAAATAAATAAAACACAGCATACAGTCCAAAGAGTTTCAATAAATTGATTCCGATCAAGTGTTCGACTAGCATGCCATTTGTATATTTTCTCAAAGTGTAAATCAAATTCTAGAGAATCCTTGAATTAAAATTAAAAGCAATATATATATATATATATATATATATATATATATATATATATATATATATATATATATATATATATATATGCATTATATATATATATGAATACATATTTATATTATATAAATATATTATATTACAATATATACATTATATAAATTATGTATATATATAATATATGTATATGCATATAAATATACATATATACATATACATATACTAAAGCGTGTTTTAATAAGCATTTGCTCACTTTTTCTGCTTACTTTAAGCTATACCGTTTTTTTCGAAAAAGAAGAAAAACAAAGAATTATGAATGAAATGATTGCTTCCCCATCCCAAACCCTCAGTTGATGTAGCAGCACTCCACTGTGAGTCAGGCAATTTGTCAGTCGATGTATGTAATGAAGCCCTCAGCAGCAGGCTATTTCAGTATGATGTCAGATTGCTTACCTTTGTACGCAATACTATTTGTATATATATATATATATATATATATATATATATATATATATATATATATATATATATATATATATATATAATATATATATATATATGTGTATATATATATATATATATATATATATATATATATATATATATATACATATATATATATATATATATATATATATATATATATATATATATATATATATATATATCAGGCCTTGTTTTAAATAACAAATGCTTAATGCATTAGCTTAATGTGAATTTGACGTCATAAAATTCTCTTTATCTTTTTATTTTTTAAAGACATTAACTTTTTCAAATTACTGCAATAACCGCAAAACGAGTTAAATATTGTTAAACTCGCTTTTTAATAATACTATTACAAAATGTTTGTTTCTTTCATTTTTTTAATATTAAATAATAAATTTGATTTACATTAAAAAAAAAAAAAAAATTTATGTAAAAAATTGCTTTTCTCAACATTTGTATAAATGAATTAAAATATGTTAATTTTTTTAAAAATCGTTATTTCTTAAACAATCATTAAAAAAAAATTGTGACTAAAAAAGATTTTTTATTTTAAAAAAAATTAGCAAGAACAAATAAAAAAATTAGGTTAATTTATTCACCTTTATTTATTAAAAGTTTATTATTTTATTAGCGATTTTGTTTTGAAATACCATTTGTTAAAATTATATCGTATATATCATGTATCAAAAAATTATTGGTGCGCTCTACTTGCTTTATAAAAATAGTTTAACTTACGTTTAGCCTCGGAACACCTTTATTTAATATTTAATTTTGAGTAAAAAAAAATGTTTAGGAAAAAAAACCGAAATAACAAATGCAAGTTAATTTTTTTTTAAGAATAAAATTTAAACATTTAACAATATTTAGTATCATCTTTAAATAAATTTAACAGTTAAGTTAAAAATAAGCATTAACTTTAATTTTATATATTTAAATCAAAATTAAATTGCATATTTTTTTATAAGAATAAAATTATATATTTTTGTTAAATTATTTTTGAATTAAATCATTTATTTTTTGATCAAAATTAAATTACATTATAATGATCTTTGCTTCAAGGTTAAAGTATTAGCGTTTTTCAAGCAAAAAAATCGATCATTACAATATAAAAAAAATTAAGTATAAATTATTTATTAGTATATAGAAACTTAAGTAAATTTTTTTAATGCAATCAAAAGTTGCATAAATAATACTTTCCTCTCAAGATGATAAATAAAAGTTTTTATTATATACATTTCTTTTATGTTTTTTTGTTTGTTTGTTTTGTTTTTTAATAACTTCGAATTTAAAAAAAAACTATAAACGTTACTATAAACAAATTAGTTTTCTGTTCAATAAAATAATTAGGTTAACAGAGATTAAATTTTTGCAGTTTTTAATTTTTTTTATAAGTTAATAGCGCTTACACCTAACATAATTGTCAAAATCGTTAAAGTGGTTTTTTATAAAATTAATTACTTCTTTCATTCTTTCATCCTTGTTTTAAAGTGTTTGAATGCTGGCAGTTTAACACTTTAAAACAAGGCCTGCATATCTACCTATACATATATATATATATATATATATATATATATATATATATATATATATATATATATATATATATATATATATATATATATATATATATATATATATATATATATATATATATATATATACACATTGACAGTAAACAAATGAGACATAGCTGAATGACAAGCCAAGCGAAAATCAGTTTTAGTTTATGGAACTAGAGATAAAAACTCCTTTTAGCAGCAACCATGATCTTATTTGCACCATCTGTTACAGAATTCAAGATCAGCTGTCTATTCTAAGCAATCAAAAAGAGAAGAATTTTGTCAAGACAGGAGTATAAAGTTAAGCCATCAGCAAAGAGAGCTATTTAGAATGTAAGGTTGTCAAGAACATTATCAATGCAGTTAAAAAACAAAACAGGACCAAGGACAGAACCTTGAGGTACCCCAGCAATTACTGGAAATGAAGAGAATTGGGTTTTGAGGATGACTTTAATAAAGAGGTTACAAAGAAACGATTTAATTTTCTCAAAAACGTTTCCAGATACACCATATGAAGCAAGCTAATGGAGAAGACCAGCATACCAAACTTTGTTGAAAGCTTTAGATATGTCAAGAGCAATAGCCCTAGCTTCCCCACCTCCATCTAAAGTACAAAAAAATCATTCAGTCATTGAAGTTAGCAAGTCAGCCATAAAATGAGTAGATCAAAAACCATATTGATTGTCTAACAGTAAGTTATTTGACTCAAGATGGGATGTGAGAAATTTGGTGATCAAAAACTCAAAGACCTTGAGTCTTTGATCAAGAAATTAAAAAGAGTTCTGGAAAACAATTTTGTAAGACTATGACAGGAATGTTGTCTGGACCACAAGACGTAGAAGAAGATTGATATATGATTTTAGCAACAGAAGCTGGAGTGATTAAAATAATATATATATAAATAATAGTGATTAAAATTATATACTGATTGTAAAAAAAATTAAAATGATATACTGAGTGATTAAAATAATATACATAAAAATAATATATATATATAAATATTCATAAATTATTTTTTTTAACCGCTTTTTTATTAAGTTTTTGTCTACAAAATGAAATACGTCATTATATAATTATTATTTTGTCGTGTTGATTTGAAAAAGTACTAGCTGAAACTTTTTATATTAAGGGAATTTAAAAAGAAGACTCTTTTTTAATAAAAAATAAAAATAAGAATTATATAAATATTTCTATTTAGAGAGAAAAAAAAGGGATTTATTTGCCTTTCTCTTAATTTAAAAAAAAATTAGTTAGAACCTTTTTTATTTTTGTTTAAGTAAAATAAATTGTTTGGTCCGGGGGTTATCCATAAACACATCACCCT
Source organism: Hydra vulgaris (assembly GCF_022113875.1). Lineage (NCBI taxonomy): Eukaryota > Metazoa > Cnidaria > Hydrozoa > Anthoathecata > Hydridae > Hydra > Hydra vulgaris. Next base: position 45,980,121 of record NC_061157.1, on the reverse strand, counting down.
ATATTTGTCAATTCTTAAACCTTTCCTTCATGTCACAAATATTCACATATACCCCTCTCCCTCCTAAAGTGTGATAGCTCTCACTCCTAAACTGTGATTGATTAAATAATTTAAATGTAAATACTTTGCAGCGTTTTAAAAATCTAACCTAATGAAAATAAAGTAATAGGCATAAACGTAAGAAGTGTAAATAAAAACTTTGACAAACTAATTTAAATGAATCAATTAAGTATGAATAGTTGTAATACTTCAATAATTTTTAAAAATTGCTCTTAGTCTTGTTGAAAAACTGTTTCTGATTTGATATCTTTCATGAATGTTTGGATAAATCACTCAAGAAGAGTGCCACCAGTTTTTAAAAATTTTCTTTGTTTATTATTTTAAATGAATGAGTTCAATACTTTTGTAATTCTTTTGTTTCGTAATTCTAACTAATTATATAAGATAAAAAAAATTCACGATAATAATCGCTCGGTAATGTAAGTGATTTAACGTAAGTAAAATATACAGTATCAAAAAAATAAGTTTATTTTCGTTACCCGGTCAACTCTAGAAAATTTTTATATATTATTTAACTTAGTATAGAATACTCGACATCTTGTGCAAGTTTTTATTACAAACTGCTTTTTTTTTTTTTTTTTTTTTTTTTTTTTTAACATCTTCACTTCCAACAAGGCTGCAAGCAACCACTATAAGAGTTGGAAGTTACTGGAAGAGAAAAGACTAAATCTGTGGAGCAAGATAACGATTGACTGATGACTTAAAAGATTGCAAATTATATGAATCAGGAAAGCAAGATGAAGGAAGCGAATTCCAAAGAACTGATGTTCGAGGAAAAAAACTAGAAGAATAAGAGTTTTTGAAGCACTTAGGAACAGTCACAGAAAAAGGATGAGACTTAATTGAATGGCGAGTAACACGAGAATGAATTTTAGTAGATGGCACAAGGGACGCTAGCTCTTTAGAGCAGTGCCCATTATAGTATTTGTAGAAAAGAGAAAGAGAAGCAACATTACGACGATGTGACAAAGGTTGGAGTTTGGCTGCCAGAGCAGGTCCAACTATGTTTACAATTTGTTTTTGCACCTTGTCTAAAAGAGAAAGAGCATCATTAGAAGATCCGCCCCAGATGTGGCAACAGTATTCCATACAGAGACGGATTTGAGATTTATAGAGATAGAGAATAGAATCTGGAGTAAGAAAGTGTCGAGCTCGATAAAGAGATGCAACCTTAGCAGATGCTAATTTTGCAATGGATTTGATATACGGTTTAAAAGAAAGATCAGAAGTAAGAGTTAATCCTAGAAGATGAATGGTAGATGACTCATCTAGAACATTACCATTCATAAATATAGGAAGATCTAAATTATTACGATAACGATTGGCCAAATAAAATTGAGTTTTATCTGAATTAAAGTTCACCAGCCACTGTGAGCCCCATGCTGTAGCAGAAGTGAGATCCTTTTCAAGCTCAGATACCCCCTCCAAGCAATCAGAGAGTGTAGGCTTCTTATCATGACAAGAGTAAATGGTAGTGTCGTCAGCGAATAATGCCACCTTAGATGTGAGAATATCTGGAAGATCGTTAATGTAAATTAAAAAGAGTATAGGGCCAAGGATTGAACCTTGAGGAACCCCTGAAAATACAGGATGTGAAGAAGAGTGTTGTCCATCGAGGACAACTTTTATACTACGATTGGAAAGAAAGGACTCAATAATCTTAAAGACGTTACCAGCTACACCATAAGAAGAAAGCTTATGGAGAAGACCAGCATGCCAAACTTTATCAAAAGCTTTAGAAATGTCAAGTGCGATAGCTTTAACCTCTCCACCTCTATCTAATGCACGGTAAAACCTATCGGTTATTACTGTTAGCACATCAGCTGTAGAACGAGAAGACCGAAATCCATATTGATGATCAGAAAGTAAGTTATTTGATTCAAGATGAGAGATTAAGTGTTTGCTGATTAAAGATTCAAAAACCTTGCTTATGACAGGAAGAAGACTAATGGGACGGTAGTTAGATGAATCAGATCGCTCTCCGGAATTTTTGAAAATAGGGATAACAGATGCTGCTTTCCAGCATGATGGAAAACAAGACTCTGATAAGCACTTGTTAAATAGTTTAGAAAGTATGGATGAAAGCTCCGGAGAACACTTCTGCAAGACTACAACAGGAATGTTGTCAGGACCACAAGCTGTTGAAGAGTCTAAGCAGGAAATTACTTTAGATACAGAAGCTGAAGTGATGCGAATGTCAAGCAAGGGATCAACCTGTTTGACGGCTATGTCAGGTAAAACGCAACTAGTGGAATCAAGAGATGATATTGATGAAAAGTTCTTAGCAAACAATTCAGCTTTGTCTTTAGGTGAGGTGACAAAGTCTGAACCATACAAGAGAGAAGGAATAACAGATTTGCCCTTATTATTGATACTGTTAAAGATTCTCCAGAAGTCTCGAGAGCCTAATTTTTGTGATGAGATACGAGATTTAATGACCTGGGAATAGCGAGCTTTGGCGTCAGACAAAACCTTTTTACAATGGTTTCTGGCGATAGTGAACAGATGTCTGTTTTCTGGAGAATTGTTTTGCTGATAGATATGGAAGTAACGGTTTCGTTTAGAAATTGCAGCAGCGCAATGTGAGGAAAACCAAGGAGAAGAGTGAGGCTTGACCTGGAATCGTCGAGAGGGAA
>NC_061157.1:45917425-45972425 GCF_022113875.1 Hydra vulgaris | reverse complement strand
TGATAGATATGAAAGTAATGGTTTCAATTGGCAATTGTAGTAGCGCAATGTGAGGAAAACCACGGAGAAGAGTGAGGCTAGACCTAGAAATGTTAAGAGAGAACAAAAGTTTCCATGCCAGCCTGAATCCACAAAGTTATGTAAGAAGTACATTTGTCAACAGGAAGACAAGATTTCTACCCAAGGGCCACCAGGAAAATCACGGAAAGAGTCCCAGTCAGCTTTAAAGTAGTTGTAAGAGATACGTTGATAGGGGGATTCAGATGATGAGGAAGAATGAGATATTAGTTTTAGAGAGATCAAACTGTGATTAGAAGTACCTAACGGTGAAAGTGGAGAAACTAGCACAGACTAGGATCAGAAACAAGACATAAGTTGAGTAGAGAAGGTAAGAGCCAAGTCATTCAGTGTGATGAGCATAAAAGTCACTGACAACAATAATATTGAATGATGGATAAAGAGAGGGCTTGGTCAATATGATCAGAAATAACATGAAAAAGAGTGCAGTCTTGAGATGAAGGAGAGCGATATAAAACAAAGAGAAAGGCGACAGAGTGAAGTGGTGCTAAACGAAAGTACATAAAAGGATAGTCTGTGAACTAAACCTAGTTTCCCAACAAATGGGTGAATTTTTACAAATGTAAATGTCCAGGTCTAGCATGTGACTATTGGAGTCTTTACGAATTAAAGGAAGATAACCATCTAAGATCACAAGATGAGACAGCTGAACTCAAATTAGTCTCACAAAGAACAAGTAAGTCTGGTGAACTTTGCAAGAGATTAGACTCAACAGAAGAAAAGTTACTTCGAAGACCACGAATATTAGTAATGATAGGTTTAGAGAACTTGGCGATGATTTTAAATTTGTTAAAAACTTGACTCAAAGCATAGATAGTACTCAGTACACTGTTTAATAGCCCAAGCAATTGCCTCATTACCATTAACAAACTTCAAATCGTAACAAAGGGCTCCAAATGTGGCCTTAACAATGTACACCAAAAGTACAAAAAGGGACACCATCTAATCGCAACATGACACTGTTAATACATTGATATTTTTCAGCTGATGATGGAATAAGCCTCTCTGAGAGCTACGACAGAGTTCGGGAAACCTGACAACCAGCCGGCCTCAGAACCATAAAACTATGTTTTAGAGCTTTACCCTCATTAGAAAATAATAGAATGAGTTGCCTAGTCATAAAAACAGAGACACAAGCGAAACCCATGCATTTTGTCAAAAAGATCTAGCATTCAACATCCAAAACTGGAGACAATGTATTAAAAATACATCTGTGCCAGCCCAATAGATGATGAAGGGGTGCAAGGCTGGTCAACAGATAGAATCTGTTTACCCCTTAAGTCTTTGCCTAGGAGGCCTTCTACAAGACAGTAGCAGGATGCATTTACCATCTGCCCAAGATGAGTATTTTTATCGAGACACTATCTCTAGCCTTTACTCAAGCAAGAGTAACGGCTAGAGATAGTGTCCAGTATAATAGATTTTCTACATTATTAAAAGGAACTTGAAATATAATCTTTCTCTAATTTTCAGCCAATGCAATTTGTTAATTTCTGGTCATTTTCATAATTTTCTATTCTAGTTTTAAATACCAGTCTTGCTACACAATTTTGAACAGACTGCAGTTTTTTTAACAGTGACTTTATAACTCCAAAGTAGAGAGAGTTGCAATAATCTAGCTGTGCAAATATTAGTGAACATACTATGGTACACAAATCTTTGGACTACAAATGATTTTTCATTTAAAAAAAATTAGTGAATATCAAATAAAAAAATTACATTAATTTATTTACTTTATTCATCTAAAGTTTATTAGTTTATTATTTTTTTATTAAAATTACATCGCTGAATATATCGTTTATTAAAAAATAATTGCTGTGGTTTAACTTGCGATATAAAAAAAAAAGTTTAACTTACATTTTGTGCACTCAAAATAATATAAAGATAATCTTGCAAAAAGAACTAGCTTAACTATTACTGATATTCGCTAATTAATTGAATTTTGCTGAAGCCAATCCTACTTTTTACATAAAAACCTAATTAGAATTATACCGAATTCTGGCCCTATTGGACTAATGCATATGGTTGTTGTTGCAGAAGCATTTTTTAATATTTAGAAACAAAAACTTTGAGATTTGCGGAAATAAACTTATTCTCACTGAATTCATTCCAAAGGTATGTGGATGACAGCCATGCGAGATTTGATTCATTAGAAAAACATGGCAAATTTTTGGAATTAATAAATCAATAAGATCCCGCAATTCAATACACATTAGAAATAGAAAACGAAAGGCAGGAGTTAAACTTTTTAGATATAGCAGTAATAAATACAAATAATTTCGACTGTGATTTCAAAACCCATAGAAAATCCACAATTACGAATATACAAATACAACCGAATTTTAACATTAATCATGCAATAACTTCTGAAGTTTTTAAAGGTTTTATATTAAAAGCCTCAAAGATTTGTTCCCCAAAAATCTTCAAGATGAAATACAATTTATAATAAATATGTTTGTTGAAAATGACCTTAAAAGATCAAATGTTTTTTTTAAATCAATCCTGTTGGTGTAGTTGCAGATAAAATAGAAAATGGTTACATATAGGGCATCCAATACCGGTATACCAAAAACCAGTATCCTGGTATACCGGCCGTTTTTCCAATACGGAGCTCTCAATACTGGTATATCCCATACTTCAGTTATTTTTCTTATGGGACAGAATATATATTTGTAAATATAACAACAACAACAACAAATAAAGACAATGAATAAATTTAAAAAGAATAAATATATAACACACATGTATTCAAAGGCAAAATAAAAAACATAAAAACTTCTCTATATAATATAGAGATGTAGTTATGTTTTTTTTATTCGCATAATATAGAGATGTTGTTACGTTTTTTCATATAATATAATATATCGAGTTCATATAATATAATATCTTTATCTTCATATTTAAAAATTTTTGATATTTATATATTTTGTATTTCTAAATTATTTTTCACATTTCAAATTCTAGTATTCAAAAACTATGGCTGATTAAACAAAAATATTTGAAGATTTTAAAAAAAGACTTCGGAACAAAAACTCTGTGTGGCAATATATTTTACGCAAAAAGTCTGGAACTGTAGCAAAATGTAAAAAATGTGCTAGAGAAATCAAGACCTGTGGTGGCTCGACTAGTGGAATCCATATACATTTAAGGACATCTCATTAAATAAATTTATTGAAACGTTATCCAGTTAAAGTTTCAATTTTGCTATCAACTGCTGGTGTTTCCACTACACCTGATTCGCAATTCACTAGACCCAGAAATAAAATTTAACTTATTTTATGAAAACCGAAGACAAAGATACACAGCCTAATGTTTTAGCTAAAATGGCGGCCATGGATGGCTTGCTATTCAGGGTTTTTATAACATCCAATTAGCTAAGAAAATCGCTGATAGCTTGAGGTTTCAACATGCAAAAATTGTTCAAATCCATAAGCCAAATAGTTATGAAATGTGTTACTAAAATTTGAAACTGAATAATAAAAGAATTATCTAAACTTCAACAGCAAGGAAACCGATTTAGTCTTACATTTGACAAATGGACTTTTGTAAAAAATAGGCGTTATTTGAACATTAATGTTCATTCTTGAAACAGATTTTGGAATTTGTGTTTAGGACGAGTTAATGGAGATTTCATAGCAGAAATATGTGTTAAGTTAATTGACAACCTAATGAAAGAATACAACTTAAAAATTGACTGCAATATTGCATGTATTACCACAGATGGTGCTTTGTTTATGAAGAAAGTGGGACAATTAATGTATATCAACCAACAACTTTGCCTAACCCATGGAATCCAATTAGCTGTGGTTGATGTCTTGTATAAAACAACAGTAGTGGATTCGACAGATGATTATTTTGAATTTGATGAAGATAGTGCTGGTGAGATTTCAGATGAATATAAAGAAGACCATTTAGACAGAATAAGGACTTTTCAGAGTTCATCAAATTCAAATGAACTTACAAATAATTTGACTCCATTGATAAGCAAAGTTAGAAAAGTTGTAAAGCTGTTCAGACAATCACCAACAAAAAATTAAATCCATCAAACTTATGTAAAAACTGAACATGGTAAAGAACTGTCAATAAAATTAGATAATAAAACCAGATGGAAACAGCTTACTTTTTATGCTAGAGCATTTTTATAAATTAAATAACTTTCTTGAAAAAGCCCTGATTGACTTAAACTCATTATTAACTTTACAGATTCTGAATTAGAACTGATATTATCAACAGTTTCTATGTTGCTACAAGTGAAATTGGTTGTAGAGACTTTATGTAGCGAGATGCTAATGTCCTATGAGCTGATACTACCTTGGCATTTATGCTGCAAAATTTGGGCATAGGACCATTAAGTAACAATATAAAGACCTCCTTAATTAAAAGAATAAAAGAAAGACACAAATATTTATCTTATCTCATAAAATATCTTTATAAAGGAGATCAATCCTAAAGTAATTTTTGATCAGATAAAACTGAACCAAAATTACTAAAACTGCTATGGTAAGTTTAATTCTGCATCTTATCCAAGCCACAGAACATTGGAATGACTGCCACGGTATACTTAATTGGATGCGCCCCAAAACAATCGCACATAATTCTAACTACCATATAAGAAAAATAAGAGATTCCTTTGAGATTATTTATGCCTAAATGAATTATGAGATAAGGCACCTTCCATCACTTTTGAACAAGGGCAACAGTGTTAAAATTGTATAAATAGTTAAAGATTTCTTTTTAAAAAAATCATTGAAATCTTAAAACAATTTCATGTTACGTCAGTTTTTATCTTTATGCCTTTTTAACAGTTTTTACATATGCTTTTTGTGATACTATTATTTTATTTTACATCCGACGACAGTCTGAGCTAAAACTGAAATATTACATAAATAAATTAAAAATTAGTACTTAGCTGTATTTTATGTTTTATATATTTAATAATAGGAATAAAATTCCCTGACAAAATGAAATCATACAAATAGTTTTACAAAAGCTTTAATTATTATGAAGTTCTTTTATTTTGTTATTAAAAAATTACTAAACAGAGTATTATTTTTGAGGCTTTTTATTGTAGCTAATTATTTTTAACTTGAACTATTTCTTTAACCCTATGATTTTACTACTGATTAAGTAAAAAAAAACATTATATACAAAATTTCTATATACAAATCCTAAGTATCAAATCTTTAAAGAAACAAATAAATACTTGTTTTCAAGCTTGGTCGGGACGTGGGTGCGATCACACTCGATAATTAACTACGAAAATAATATTTAGTTAGTTAGTTAGTAGTTAAACTGTAACTGGACGAATCCAGCGAGTGTGGTTTATCACACTTTGACAGCATTAATCCAAATATATATTAAAAATATTTAGTTAAAGCTAACCAAAAAGTTAAACCAAAGCTTAAAATTGAGTCAATTTTAAGCTTTGGTTCATTAATTAAATCAATTTCCTTAAATCTGTTAAGTAATTTAAACACTTGTATCAAATCCCCACGTTCCCTCCTTGTTTTCAATGTAGATATATCTAACATTTCCAATCTCTTTTCATAATTAATTTTCCTTAATGATGGAACTAATCTAGTCATCCTGTGTTAAACTTTTTCCAAAAGTGATATGTTTCCTTTAAAATAAGGTGACCAAGCAGGTACTGCAAACTCAATAAGAGGTCTAATAAATACCTTATACAATGTTTTAACCAATTTTGCATCAATTCGTGAAAATGTCATCTTTAACATACCCATCATTGAATTTGCTTTAAAAGTACTTGATACAATTTGTTTTTTCCATTTCAAGTTTGTTGAAAAATATACACCTAAACCTCTCTCGCATTCAGAATCTTTCAGTTCAACACCATTTAAAGTATATTTCAATCGTGGATTTTTTATACCATAATACATTATAACACATTTACTAGAATTAAAACCCAAGAGCCACTTTTTAGACCATTTCTCTGCACTATCCAGATCTTTTTGCAAGCTATTTTCCACATTTATTTCATTCACTTTTGAAAGAATTTTTGTATCATCTGCATATAATTCTGACTTATTTTTAAATATATTTGATATATCATTAATAAAAATAACAAATAATAAGGGCCCTATTACGGATCCTTGCAGAACACCACTGAAAACTTTGCACCATGAAGAAACATCACCTTGGATAACTCTTTGGATTCTGTTTTTTAAAAAAGCTTTAATCCATTTTAATAATAAACCACTAATCATAAACGAGTGGTTCCGAGTTCGATCCCCACCACGTCCCTGGTAGTACCGCGCTCAACTTGTTTCTCCGCCCAGCGGCCTTGTTCGTCAAGGTTCGTGTTTTGAAGTTATAGAGTTGAGAGAGGGTTATAGTCACAAATAACTAGCCTCCTCGTCTGTAGTGGCCTTCTCGGCCTTGAGGAGGTGAATTAAAATAAAATTAAACAAAAAAAAAAATTCCATTTGAAGATAGTTTAATCAATAGTCTTTGTGAGCAACAGAATCAAAAGCTTTAACAAAATCTAAAAGTGCTTCATCTACCAAAATACCAATCGATAAATTAAATGAAATATAATCCAACGCCTCTAATAAGTTTGTTGTACAAGACTTCCCCTTAACAAAACCATGTTGTGACTTCAATATTAACTTATTTTTCATTAAATATGATTGTATGCAGTCTCTGACTATACCTTCCATAATTTTACAAGTAATTGACATCAATGACACTGGTCTATAATTTGCAGCTTCTAATTTATCTTCCTTTTTGAATAGTGGTGTAATATTTGCTGCTCTCCATTGAGTTGGTAGTTCACTTTTAACAAAAGATTCTATAAAAATTAAAGTTAATGGCAATGCTACAGAATCCGCACAATTTTTCAAAATCAACGGATGTATAGAATCAACTCCATATGTTTTATTGATATCAACATGTTTCAATCTACTTAAAACATCAAAATAATCTATATTAACTGCATCAATAATAATATCCCTTAAATTCTCAATTTGTGGAAGCTCTTCTGTAGAATTTTCGATGGTAAACACATCTTGAAATTGTTTATTTAAAATTTCAAAAATTTCATTTTGATCATTTGTTACGCAACCAGTTTGATCTCTTAATGCTTTAATTACTTGTTTAATCGTTTTTTGACTATTCGCATATTTATATAGCAGTTTCGGATTTACCTTTGAATTTTCAACAAGATCATTTTCATAGTTACATCTTGCTTTGCGCGATTTTATTTTCACAGTTTTGCAAATATTTTTATATTTCATTACTTTATTCAAATCTTTCCAGTTCGATGATAAATTTTGATAATGCAAACTTTGTTTTGAACGTACTAGAAGACTTACTTCATCAGTAAACCATGGATTATTTTTTCTTTTCTTTCTTGAATTTACGTCAATTATTGGAATAAAAGCATTACATGATTGACTAATTTTTTCAATAAACAGATCATACATAAAATGAACTGATAACCCATCAAATAAATAATTCCAGTCAATTTTATCAATACTTAGGCTTATTTGTGGTTAGTCACATTTGCTGTAATCAAATTTATACTTTGGACAATTTTCCATTGCAATAGCATCAAGGTTAAATTTACAAGTTAAAACCAAATGTCCATGATTTATATTTCCTAGAACTGGATTAGACTCAAGTTGATAGACTTGTTCATTGTTTTTTGTAAAAATAAGATCCAAGGTATTTTTTGTAACATATTGTGCATTTTGAAAGGTTGGGATTGATACATGTTGGTACAAAAAACATTCATATATTATATTAATAAATTCATTTTCAACAGAATCTTCACCTACTAAAATACCACTAATGTATCCATTCGACCATTTTACATTTGGAAAATTAAAATCACCAATAACTAACAAATCTGCAAAATTATTTTTTTCTACTAATTTACAAGCTTCTGTGAATATTTGATTCATTTCAAGCATATCTATTTGTTCGCTTGGTCTGTACACGCAACCAATGAAATATTTTTTATCATTTGCAACTATAATGAATCATATTTGTTCAATTTTACTTCTATTTAAAATACCTTCGTTTACATCATAAGATATTAAGTTGCTATCTATATATAGCGCAACCCCTCCTCCTCTTGCCCATCCCCCCTATTTCGTTTATACAAAGAATAACCTTCCAAATAAATTTCAGATGTCTCATTAAACTAGGTTTCTGTAATAGCAATTATTTGAGGATTTTTAAAACTGCATAAGATTTTAAATTCTTCAACTTTGTTTACTAAAGATGTTGCATTCGTATATGGGAGATTCCATGTGAAAACATCCAATTTTTTTTGAAAATGCAACCCTAAGTCTCAGATTTTACTGATTTTTACACCACTCAAAGATTTTAATAAATTATGAACATTCCCAAAATTTTATCATCTAATTCCAAACGGTTCCAAAGATATGACTATTCAAACTTTGCCTTGAACCAACAAAATTCCGCCATTTTAAAAAATGGTTTTGGTCTTTGTTTCTGTTCTGTATACAATGGAAAGCTGAAAATATGTATGCTAACATATTTTGAGGCAAGGAGTCCAATAAAACAACTTAGAATTTTTAAAAATAAACAGAACACCTGTAATGTAAACCTTAATCGCAATTTTACTGGGGCGAGTTTAATTACAAAAATGCTGATGTAGCTTGATTTTTTTTTTTTTCTTTTTTTTTTAGATGTCATCCTGAATAGTTTAGTTAGAGTTGTTACAAAGAATTGGAAAGTGGTCTTTTCTTAATGGAAAAAAATCTTTTCTTAATGGAATGGAAAAAAAACACGGTCAAATTTACTTAAATTTGTTACATATAAAACAGGAATTATGAAAAATCAATGGAAAAAAAAGGTTGAACTCTTATGTGCCTTATGCACAGAAGTTGGTATTTAATAATTTTCTGGAAATTTTTCCACTTACCCTGAGCTTATTATGACCCCCTCCCTTCTCCTCCTCCCCACTTTCCCTCTTTTATTAAACTTTTTATTCTTCTCCTCCCCCTCTCTCCCCCACCTTCCCACGTTTATTAAACGATATTAATATGAACAAAAAAACTGTACCTCAAATCTAAAAAAAAAAATTTCAGGTATTCTTTTTTAAACTTTAAGACTGGTTTAGGTCTTAAAAATTAGACAATATACTTATAGGGAAAAAAGTCTCCACTCACCTTTTTGTTAAGACTACCTTTCTCTCCTCCCCGCCCTTCCGTCTTTCCCATCTCCCCCATTTATTTAATATAGATAAAAATTCCCATGTATTAAGCATCTGATAGTAACTTGACAGTTATGAAACTGAAACAGCTTTGACCATATCGAATTGTTCCTTTAATAGTTGCTGACTTGCTTTTTCTGTTTTCTAGGTAATTTTATAAAATTGATCTTTAATTTCAAAAATTTATTATTATTTTACTGGGGATGAATTCAATTATGAAAATGCAGATGTAATTTTTTTTTTTCAAAAGTTGTCTTGAATAATTTAGTAAGAGTTAGATTTTCAAAAGTAAAAAAAATTATCAAATATATAATCATAATCTTAATTATTATTTAAATTATTTAAAAATTATAATCTTTATTATTTTTTAATTATTAAAAAATTTAATAAAATATTTAAAAACATTTTTATTTAATGTTTTTAAATATTTTATTACTATACTAAACAAGTTTTGACTTAATTTTAATGAATAATAAATAATTATTTTTTGATTGACAAGTGACCAACAATTGATTGAGACAATTATTGGTAAATTTTTAATAAATCAATATTTAATAAAGTTGTTTACCATCACCTATTGCCACATTATACGTGCCACAACATGCTTTATATGATGAGCATTTATTATTTTATTTAATTTGGCATTTAATAGTTTATAAAAATGCGTCTAAAAGGTAATTCATTGTCAGAATGTAATAATCAGTAGAATATCATAGCAGATATAACTCTGTTTGTTTACCTGAAAATAATTTAATTTATTTTTATCTACCTGTTTTTTTACCTGAAAATAATTTTAAAAAATAGTTCTCACAACAATAGGTAAGGAACTTCCAATTAGGCAACATAGTGCAATAGTGCTATTTCAGAAGGTGATTTTTATAATTTTGCGGTATAATTTTCAGAATTGTGGAGGAATTTGTAAATAAAGGAAGAGAAATGATAACAAAACATACTGGTCACTTGCACTCATAATTAAGCATAACAATCTTGCTGAACCTTTTCAATCAATTGACAATTTAAGTTTAATATTTTTGTCCAGATGTAATATATGGGGAGTAAAAAGGAAAGGGAAAGGATTTTAATAAACAGGTGGGTGGAAATTTTTATTTTTATTTCTAACGAGGGAAGGAAGGGGGGGGGGGGAGAAGAATAAAAAATTTAATAAAAGAGGGAAAGTGGGGAGGAGGAGGAAGGAGGGGTCATAATAAGCTCAGGGTAAGTGGAAAAATTTCCAGAAAATTATTAAATAACAACTTCTGTGCATAAGGCACATAAGAGTTCAACCTTTTTTTTCCATTGATTTTTCATAATTCCTGTTTTATATGTAACAAATTTAAGTAAATTTGACCGTGTTTTTTTTCCATTTTAAGAAAAGACCACTTTCCAATTCTTTGTAAAAACTCTAACTAAACTATTCAGGATGACATCTAAAAATAAAGAAAAAAAAAAAAAATCGAGCTACATCGGCATTTTTGTAATTAAACTCGCCCCAGTAAAATTGCGATAAAGGTCAATATTACAGGTGTTCTGTTTATTTTTAAAAATTTTAAGTTGTTTTATTGGACTCCTTGCCTCAAAATATGTTAGCATACATATTTTCAGCTTTCCATTGTATACAGAACAGAAACAAAGACCAAAACCATTTTTTAAAATGGCGGATTTTTGTTGGTTCAAGGCAAAGTTTGAATAGTCATATCTTTGGAACCGTTTGGAATTAGATAATAAAATTTCGGGAATGTTCATAACTTATTAAAATTTTTGAGTGGTGTAAAAATCAGCAAAATCTGAGACTTAGGGTTGCATGCCCTGGATGTTTTCACATGGAATCTCCCATATAAAACATTAAATGATAACAAACCTACTAATTTTTTATGTTGTTGTGTTAAGTTGTATTTTAAATTTGACAATTCCATTTCCACGGATCGCATATCTAAAGGGCGAGTTTGCTTTTCTTTTAATATTCATTTTGTCACGTTTCAGTTAAATCAGGCGAAATAAAAACCTCCTTGTAATCTTGCTTTTCTCTTAATAATTTAGATTTTGCTAAAATTGGATTTCTCTCAGAATCTTCATTTAAAATCACTAATACTGGTCCCGGTTTTCCAGTTTGTTTCGTATTTAGCCTTTTTTGGAATGTTGGGACAATTTCTACATTTATTTCATGAAATAGTTTACTAATTTGTTCTTTATCCTCCTCATGTTGTTCTTGCAATGTAGCTTTTTTAGATGCAGGGAGGCCATAGACAATAATATTTTTTCTTCTTTTTTCTCTATTTTTTTGCTCATTAATAGCTGCGTTTACAACAATTAATTGTTCAACTGGGGATTTTGTTTTAGAAGAAGAGGTAGAAATTTTTCGAAATTTTACCACACCAATCATGTAAGACTTTAGAGCCCGTATGATTTCCTGGTCCTAAATTTGGCCAATTTTCCTGCTTTAAAAAATCCATTTCCATGTTAGTTTTTCTTTGTATTTATATCTCTAATAATGATGAGTTGGTCTTTGATAGGAGGGCTACCACCCTAAATACCAGTGGATTACCTCCTGATCTCTGAACTTTTTGAACTTTTAACACCGTGTAAACACAGTGACGAGCAAAAAGATTTTGTGTTTTTTTTTGTTGCAAAAAACCGGCGAGATTTTTTAGTCGTTTTGAGAACATTTCAAAAACAAACAAAAAAACGCAATAAGATTTTCTGGACTGATGAGAGACAGTTAAAAAAAGAAAAATAGCTTTTAACGCAAAAAAACTTTATTAGAGAAAATAAATTTATTACAGCAATTATTTTTGAAACGCTCTTTTATAAATTTTTTTATAAAATTAAGCGACATTTTTTATATAAAGTTACAACTATAAAGAAACAAATGTTCTTCGATTTATGAAAGAGTATATATAATTTTTATTTACATACTCATGTCTTATTTCCAGTGCTGGACTGAGGAGGTGGGTGGGGGTAGTAGGGCTATAGCCCCGAGACTCACAATGTTAGGGGAAATAGTCAAGAAGACCATTCTGTATTATTTTTTAGTCATTTTTACCTGTGGCACATAAAAAAGGCTGCCAAAATAATGCCGCCCCCGGCCCTGAAAAGTCCAACAAGATTCAACCAATAAAACTAACGCTAGATGATTTATTTACAAATAAAAAAGTTTTTTTAATAACTGTTTTACGTTTCGCGTAGTTTAAAAAGTTTAACAAATTTGAAACAATTCTTCTAAGTAAGATGAACAAATGAAATAATTAAATCATTGAGTTACTGTAGAAATTCAATTAATTAGATAGAAATTGACTAAAAATGTTTAAAATTAAATTAAAATTATTTGTATTAACTTTGACAATTATTAATAATTTCATTGAAAACGCAGTTATTATTGAAGGTATTTTTATTTACAAAATTATTCGCACAAATTGCTTTTAAAGATTACATTTGAATAAAATGCACATACATAAAACTACATAGATAAAAATACATTACATACATAAAAATACATTACATACATAAAAAATACATCCCTTATATATAAAAAATAAGAATATACTAATAAAATCTATAATATATTTACAAAACGTTGACAAGTTAAAGAATATAAGTTTAAAACATTCATTATTGTAAACAAATAATATTAGTTTAAAACATTTATAGCTTTGTAGATGTGGCTTTAAGAATTAAAATAATACTTTGTTTGATAGTATATTCTTAAAATAATTTATGCTAGAAATCTCAACGAAAATGTAACAAAATTCAAATAATACAATTTTAAAAATATTTCAACAGAATACTCAAGATATTTGGTTAGCATTTTTTGAATACTCTAGAAATTTCGGTTAGTATTCTTTGAACCAATAGAATTAGTTGTTCGTAGATTTGGCAAGTTTTTTGTGTTTGTGAATATTCTTTTTTTTATTTTTCCATACTAAGATGCTTGAGAACATTCAAGTTTATGTATGTTTCCATGTAAAACAAAATATTTTAAAATTTACGATAAAATGAACTTTTTATTTTGCGGACAAACAAGGAAACATAGATAAACTTAAATGTTCTCAAAACGACTAAAAAATCTGGCTGGTTTTTTGCAACTAATTATTATTTCTGTGGTCAGTTATCGAGTGCGATCGCACCCGCTTCCCAACCAAGCCTGTGTTTAAAATTGAGGAAAAGCTATAATTGCTATTTCCACATAAACTCTTTCAAAAAACATTTCTTTTTTTCTATAAATCAACCTTAAAGTTTTTAAATGCTGAGAACTAAAAATATATGTATAAATGTTAAAGATTCCACATTCCATTAGATTCCTTTTCCCTTTTTTAATATATATGGAGATAAATACTTACTTTCAAACGCTTTGTTTGAAGGTAAGAATTTTTTGAAAAAAATGTTCTCACTGCAAGATTTTTGGTCAATAGTGGTCTCAAGACATGAGTAGTAGTATATAATGAAAACCATATAAAACTTACTACATTTTATATATGGTTGTAAAGAGGTTGAGTCAAATTAATTGATGTCAAAAATCTCAAGATTCCAATTATAAAAAAGGAATAAGAGAGTAAAGTTTATAAAAACTACGTGTTTTTTGTCAAACATCAAATTTTTTTTGTTGCGCTCTGGAATCGCTATATTTAGATATTGAGCATTGTGTTCTAATAATAGTTTAAGAACTTCGGAAAAAATATAAAAATAAAATTGAAAAGATAAAAAGCCCTTTATAATATAAAAACTGAGCAAGATTTCTGGGTTTATGTATACCCTAATCTTCTATTGTAAAGCTGTGTTACTTAGATATCTCCCCTTATTTATATAACTGACAAAAAGCAAGTAATTTAGGCTAGAAAAGATTTCTTAAAAATTTAAAGAAAACGAGGGATATTTTCAGTCAACTATATTTTTACAGCTCCAACTAAAACCCATAGTTATTGTATCTACAATTAACAATTTAATTGCTTTATTAAATATTTTATTAAAAAGATGGCTCAATACCAACAAAAAAATTATGGTAAATTTTTGTAATTTATATTTTTTCATTTTCTACGGGAAATTAGAGCATTTTCTGTTGATCTTTAGGTCTTTGTTTTTACTTAATTTCAAACCAGTATATAGACTTTTTAATCATCAAAAGACATAAAAAGATCTAAATTAACTTTGTATATAAAGGTATTTTTAATAAAACTAATTTAAATTAGTAGAAATTGTTAGAAGTTGCTAACGTTAAGATTAAGAACTTTTAAATATTATCAAAATGTCATTTTCATAAACTTTACTCTCTTATATCTTTTTTTATAATAAAGCTAGAACCGTGAGGTTTTTTGCATCAATTAGTTTGACTCATCTTCTTTCCAACCATATATAGAAAGTACAATGTTTAATATGGCTTCTTTTACATTTTATTCATGTCTTAAGACCACTCTTGATTAAAAACTTGCCGTAGGACACTTTTTAACGAAAGTAGTTTTTGAAGGTAAGATTTCTTAAGTACCAAAACATATCAAACTTGCTTGAAAATTTACATGTAGATTAAAAAAAGGATAAGACATCTAATGGAATGAGGAACTTTTTTAACATTTATACATAATTTCTAAGTTCTTAGCGTTTCAAAACTTTAAAGTGGGTTCATTAAAAAAAAAAAAACTTTTTATAAAAAGATAAAAAAAACAATTTATAGCTTTTCTTTTATTCAAATCAAGTATTTATTTTTGTTTTCTTGAAGAAATGGTACTTAGAAATTTCGCTTAGAAATAATGCATATAATAATTTATTCCTGTTTGTTTTGATTTTGGCGCTTGATTTTTGATGTTTTGATGATATTTTAGTGCCATTTCACGCCGAATTTTCCAAACAAAGCGTTTTGTCAAAAAATTATCAGTTTTTCCATGACATAAAATGCAATAACTTTGGATCGAATTAAATTCTAAAGGTGAAAGACCCCTCGTTTTTTAAGTATTTTTATACTCTATATAACTATGTTAATTATATATATATATATATATATATATATATATATATATATATATATATATATATATATATATATATATATATATATATATATATATATATATATATATTGACAAAAAAATCCTCTGGAATGGCTACCTATTGTCAATAGGTGGAAATAATTAATAAAAAAAGTAAACAATGACAACGAAAGTACCTGCAGCACATAAGAAAATGGTTTTCTTTTTTTTACCCGCTCCTGCTTTTGCAACATTTACTACAGAATACAATGCTTCATCACTTGGTCTAAATAAATCTTGTTGAAGATTGTGCTTTATTGCAGCCATTTGTTTTGATTTTGCTTTGGTTTATTTTGGTTCGGCAAATTATTTGCATTATATTTTTTTATCACTTGGAAAAATCTTAAAAGCGGCAACTGCGCGTAATTTATTTCTACGAAATGATGGAATTTAAATCCTAAAAGTTTTGATACTAAAAAATAAACCATGTGTGCAGATTTTTGAGTGTATTTTTTAGATTAAAGTGTGTTAAAATCAATCAATTATTTTACTTTTAAATTTTTAGGCCAAGCTAGAAGGAGTTACAAACAGTTAAAAACTGACAAGAACGTGACGACCTACCATATATTATTTTTGTGTGCGTTTTGAGTGAGTTTAAACTCTATAAGTTTAACTCAAAATATTATATTTAAACTAATTATAGCAACAACAGCAATTCTAATATAAATATTAAAAATGGTTTATAACTATTAGAAATAATAACAAGAAACATTACCAATAAATATAATTTTAAAAATAATTATAAGTCAGTGTTGAAAACAAATTAGGAGGGATTAGAAGAAAAGCTAGACGATCAAGTTGATAAATGCATAGTTGCCTTAACCTAAAGAGAAAAGCAACAACGAAACAAAAACTATATATAATTTATAAGACTTATAAATTATATAATTTTTGTATTGTTGCATTTTGAAAAAGCAACAATAATCAAAAAGAGATTGAGGAGCAAGATGGTAAATGCATATTTGCCTCAGCCTCAAAGAAAAACTTTTTCTCTTTAGGCTGACGCAAATATGCATTTACTGTCTTGCTCCTCTAGCTCTTCTTGATTATTGTTGCTTTTTCAAAATGCAACAGTACAAAAATTATATAATTTATAAGTCTAGCTCTTCCTCTAGCTTCTCTAGCTTTTCTTCTTATCCCTCCTAATTTGCTCTTGTAACTTGTTTCATATGCTCTAATAATAAGAGCATATGAAATGGTAATAATTCTCAATATAAGTTAATGGTACCAGTAATTGACCATGTTCCAATAATTGACCATTTAGAAAAAAATTGTTAAAATAAGTCCTAATATGGAAGAACTATGGAAAAAAACAGCAGAAAAATACTCTCCTACCATTCAGTTGTACATACTTAAACACGGCAAACATTTGACAGCTTTGAACAAAGATGCCTTACAGTCAATGTTAATGTGCTATTCTCTTGTCTATTCTGTTTTTTTTTTTTGTTTTTTTGAGCTTTCTTCCGCAATTTGCTAAGGAGAAGCTTCCAAAAAAGTTAATTTTAAAAGGTAAGTGCCATTTATTTTCAGATTACATGATTTTATTTTGAAATAGGTATGTTTGATACTAATTAAATAATTATTATCTGTTTACTGCCATCTGTAGTCAGTTATGGGGCTGGTCAGTTTAGAAGGCAAGTCACCTATTGAAAGAAAAAATGGAACCTGAAACCGTCCAAAGCTGTAAAAAGGAAAAAAGTAAAAGCTGTAAAAAGTTATTGCTAACTGGGTCATAAAAATGGCTGAAGCAGGATTCCCTTTAACTGTTAAACAACTTCAAGATAGTGTACAACAGTTGGTGAATGACCCCTGGTGTATGACCCACGTGCTCCTAACCTGGGTCATACCTTGTACCAGAAAATGTACTTTGTAAAAGATTACTTAACAGTAATTAGAACTATTAAAACTATATAATTGGCAAACAATCTTAAAGATACGGCATACAAACAATCTTAAACATACAGAATTTTTTCTCAAACTGTCAATTACTGGTATCGTTACCTTATATTAAGTATTTTGAAAAATACATAAAAAGTTTAAGAAAACATAAAAAAATTTTATAACAGTATGAGCAGAGGATAGGATTTTTTTCAAATTCAGTATTACTTATAGTATAATTATATTATATATACTATTAAATAAATAAAAGATCAATATTAAACAATTACTAAATTATTAAATTGATACTCATAATAAAGTGTCCAAGTGTCTTTTTTATTTTTTAATCACTAAATTAATACTCGTAATAAAGTTTTCAATGTATCCTTTTTATTTTGGAGAATGCTATTTTCTAAAAGACTGAGTCTTTTGCAAAACATCTTCTTTTTTTATTATTCACTACTGATCTCTTGTGGAAACCATATATAGAATCAAAGTTAGCATATGCTCAAGTGGTCTCTATTTATCAAGCTAATCATTTTCTTATTCCTGATTGCAATTTCTACTACTATAAATCTCTTACTTTTTACTTAATGGAATTTTGTCATATTTAGATTAGTTCTTCTAATAATGCCCTTCTATTTTTCTTCTAGACAAGGTCAAATGTATTGTAACGTTTATACTTTTTAAATTTTATGCTTTTTCATATGCTTTTATACTGTGTATTCCTGTGCAAAGAAGAGGAAATTGGTTACTTTACTTATGATATATCAATATATATGAAATAAAAAAACATAAAGTATTGATATATGTGATAAAGAGTCAATCAAATAAACAAACAAAGGCGTTTGGTGATTCTCGATTAACAAAAAAACAAACAATAATAAAGTATCTGAAATGCTGCTTTTGTTACTAAACTATGTAATTACATATATATATATATATATATATATATATATATATATATATATATATATATATATATATATATATATATATATATATATATATATATATATATATATATATTATTTGCTACTTCTGAAATTTATTTAATTTAGTGACAATGATTAATTGATCAATTATAGTCCCAACAATAGCAATGACAGGAAATTTAGCAGCTGATAAATTTAGGTGATTTTTATTTTACTAGTTAGTGTATTTGTGTGAATGTCTATTTTTATATTCTAGTTTTTTCTATGATAATATTAGTAATAATAATAATACTAATAGATAACACTGTGAGGTGATTGTGCTACAGCTGCTGTTATAATTCATAAGTAAATTATAATTTTGTTATTGATCCAAATAAGTTTTGTTGAGATTTTTACTAATAACAGTATAGAATATGTATGTAAGGAATATATAAAAACATAATGGAGATAATTAATAAATACACAAAATATTACAAGGTTCAGTTAAGAAAGAGTAATATAAAATGTTGTTTGTATCTAATTGTATCTATTAGATAATATAGTATTCTAAATTGAATATAGTTTTGAACTGACAATGAAAATTGAAATAGTCAAGAAGTTAAATCAGCTGGTTGATATTGCTAGGCTGATCAAAATTGACTTAAATTTAACAAAATAAATTACAAATAATGGTTAGAGGCAAAGTTGCCTCTTGCATCTGACCATTATTTATTCATTAAGGTTAGGGTTCAGTGACATATGTAAAAATTTGTGTACCAAATGTTTTGCCACACCATTTTTCCATAATTAGAAACAGTCACATGCAGACATTGCATATTTCATAATGTATACCAAGAACTGTTAAAAATAAGTATTCATATTTTTTAAATTTTATTTTAGTGCAGGCAATGAAGCATTTGCAGATGAAGATTATGACTTAGCTATACAAGTAAGTTATTTTAATGTCTATTTATTTTGAATAAATAAGTGTAAATAAAAAATAAACAAGTTTGCAAATATTGTTACTACTTTAGTTAATTTTTAATAAAGATGCTAAATATATAAACATATGTGTTAGTTTTAAATATTAAATTAGTTCAAGGTAGTTTTTTAAGCATAATTGCAATAATCCCTAAATAATAAAAGAAAGTATTTATATGGTATCAAGTTTATAAGTATGTTAGAAGATATATTTTTACATTTAAAGATGATCGCTTGGTACTGTTTCTTCTTTAGACTGCTAGGAAAAATGTCTTGTGAACTCAAAAAAATTATAGTTTCGTATAAGACTTGACCATCAAAGTTGTTTCCAATATTTATTTCAAATTAAAAAGAAATTTTTTTCTTGTTAGTGATTTTTGCTATTTTATAATTTTTTAAAATTTTAGTCATGCTGCTTGAGAGCATATCTTTAAAAATTCAAAACTTTAGAAAGCTTAGATCATTAGGACTCCAAATATGCTCCAAAGATTGACTTAAACTTGACACTACTGAAGATCTGTCTTCCTAAAAGAGGATGCTAAAACTTAACTATAATTCTTTGTTGCTCCATTATAATTGCACTATATAATATATCTTGTTTCATAACTTTAAACTTTTTTATTAAATATATATAGCCTTATTCAAATAAGTGGTTGAAATCAATATTATTTAGAAAAGTTCAAAAGATCTGGGTTGGAATGACATCAACTTAATTACTATTTTGAAAAATCTGTATAAATTAGAGCTTGTCATTAAAAATACTTTTTACTATTTCGCTCCTATTATGTAGTGTCTTAAAAGCCACAGATCTGGCTTTGGTAACACTTTAGAAACTGAATTTGAAAAGTTTATTTCCAAGATAAAGAATTGATTATATTATAAAAATAATATAAGCTCTGACAATTGATGAAAAATCTTTTTTAATAAATTTTATTTTGTATTTAGTTTTATGCAATAAATATTTTTTTCAATAATCTGATTTATCAAGTTTATTTTTAAATTAATCAATTGTTATTCATTCATAAATAAATGGTTATAAACTATTCCAACCTTCCACAATACTACTTAAGAAAAAATTATACTTTATAATTATAGCATTATTCTTACAGTATGTCTTTATTAACATTTGCTATGAATACAAAACTTGTAATGTACTTTTATACTCTTAGCAGCTTTAATTTTTAGTACAATGTTACGTTAGATTTGGAAAATTCATTTAATTTTATAAAATATTTTATGTTTCAGTCATTTAATCACTGCTTTTGCACGAAAACCTTTTCACACTTTCCTACATGCCCAGAAAAACTTTAA
The DNA here is from genome assembly GCF_022113875.1 of Hydra vulgaris. Taxonomy (NCBI): domain Eukaryota; kingdom Metazoa; phylum Cnidaria; class Hydrozoa; order Anthoathecata; family Hydridae; genus Hydra; species Hydra vulgaris. Next base: position 45,952,050 of record NC_061157.1, on the reverse strand, counting down.
CAATTGCATAAAAAAGTATTTTAAAAATAAAAGCTTTTTTTGCAACAAATCTGTTTTATTTGAACTTTTGTAAAAAGTTGAAAAGACATTTTTATATATGAATTATTTTGTTTAGATTTTAAATAAAATGTTTGTTTTGCTGTTTTTATTTTAGTTATCTTATTTACTATTTTTAAAAAAATGTTCATTTTACTGTTTTTTATGTAGAGTAATTCCATGTCAATTCATCCAGAAAATTTCAAAAAATGTCACCATATGTTTCAGATGTTTTTTATATTTTTATACAGTAGTGAGTAATAAGCAAAGTAAGAACTCATTGAAAATTTTAGCTTCTGGTTCCAAGAAGATCCTGAAATCATTTTACTTTTTGAGATCATTTCACTATTAACAGATCTATGCCAGGCCTCTCTTGTCCCCTCAGAATTGTGACCTTTGTGTAAAGGTTCCAAGTCACATAGTTTTAAAAATATTTGATCTTTTCACTTAAAATTTTGTACCTGGCTATTTTCAGGGGTGAAGAATCTAATAAAATAATCAGAAATGTAAAAAATTATTAATAAGTACCTGTAATTATCAATTTACATAAATTTAGGCAATTTTTTATATAGCTGATTTTGATGCTCAGGAAACCCATGTGGCCTTGATGATATCAAAAAAAATAGTTTACACATCATTCTATATTCAATAATCTTTCAGAAAACATAAGGAAATTGATCTGCAAGTATGTGGATTTCCATATATGAGTAACAGGGCACGGGCCCCACTTTTTTGTAGCATAATCTTGTAACACATTTTTCGCTAACTTTCAGACTAGCTAGAGCTCTGAAACTAGCGGCATTTTTGTAGTGCCAATAAACATGCATTTTAAAATTGTTCAAGACACTAGGGGACTGGGAGGGGCATGTGCCCTACTTTTTTGAGCAGAATCTTGAGATGGATTTTTCACTACCTTCCAGACAAGCTAGAGCTAAAACTTTCAGCATTTTTGTAGTCCTAATGAATGTGTGTCAAAATTGTTTCCAGGGCAGACAACCAGAGGGCCATGGGGCTGGGGCACTGACACCATGCCCCACTTGTTTTCTTAACAAACAAAAAATTTTAAACAAGGTTAAGTTAACTTTAAAGACTTTTCCAAAGTTGCACTTGAAAGATTGCTCAAATTCACAAATATCTTGTTCATTAATGCATAACAAACCAACTTATTTTCAAACTTTTATAAACTAGTAGATTTTAATTTTATTATTCAAAACACATTTTACAATGATTCTTTATCAACAGTTATTTACCTTTGATTGCTTTTCTTTTCGATTTATGCTTGTCCTATAAATTACAACATTTTGTGTGCTTCTTTTCAAAGAATGCAGATTGTTACAATTTTTTCATCTGTTATCCCCAAATTAATTCTTCTCTGGCATCTGCTCTATAAAAAATCTCTTTAAACCAGTCTTTCTACAATAAATCAGTTTATGACAGATATCATTTAACAGTTTTCCAAAATCACATAATTCCATTTTTATTTTAAAACTAACCTTGATAAAAGTAACAAAAAAACATTAAACATTTTAGAATGAGCAAATATCAATTAAAATAATAATTTTAAAAAGTGATATATATTTTTTTTATTAATGTAATGTTTTGACAGGATGTTTTTTTTACTACTGGATTTTATTTAATTAAACAACTTGCAGTTAACATTTTAGTATTGAAGTATATAATTTTTTTCAATTTAAAAAGTTTTAAATTATACAATGTAAAATCCTGTTAAAATCATTATTTTAGATTGATGATTGTTTTTAATCCATATATTTACCGAAATTCTGAAAAATATGAACTTTCTTCAGATATTATAAGAAAGATCATTGAATATAGAATGATCAAAAACTGAATGGAACAAGTATAAATCAAAGAAAAATTAGAAGACATTTTTTTTAAAAGTTATCTTAACTATTACTTGCAGATCAATTTCCTTATGTTTTCTGAAAGTTTATTTAATATAGAATGTGTAATTTTTTTTTTTATATATCATCAAGGCCACATGGGTTTCTTGAGCATCAAAATCAGCTGTATAAAAAATTGCCTAAATTTATTTAAATTAATTATTACAGGTACTTATTAATAATTTTTTACATTTCTGATTATTTTATCAGATTCTTCACCTTTGAAAATAGCCAGGTACAAATCTTAAGTAAAAAGATCAAATACTTATAAAACTATGTGACTTGGAACCTTTACAAAGGTAAGAATTCTGAGGGGACAAGAGGAGTCTAGCCAAGATCTGTTAAAAATAAAATGATCATATTTCAGGATCTCTGTAGAACCAGAAGCTAAAATTTTTAAGGAATTCTTATTTTACTAAGTACTCTCAACTGTATAAAAATCAGTAAAATCTGAGACATGGTGACATGGCATGGATGAATTGACATGAAATTACTCAGTAATCATTTTATTTAGAATTTAAATAAATTGTTTTTTTGTTTGTTTTTGTTATCGTTTTTTTGTTGTTGTTGTTGTTTGTTTGTTTTTTTAATGCTATTTTTGTATAATTATTTTAATTTAGACTAAAATGTTTGTCATGATGTTTTTATTATTTATCTATTTTTAATTTATTTTTTTTTAATGCAAATAGAACATTTTTCTATCTGTTTTTATTTTAATTATTTTGTTTAATATTTACATAAAATGTTTTTTTTGTTTGTTTGGTTGTTTTTTTGTTGTTTTTTTCTTTTGTCATTTTTATTTTATCTAGAATTTTAATAAAGCTTTTGCTTTAGTGTAGTTTTTTAAAATTATCTTTTTTAGAATTTATTCAAAGCGCTAGTTTTTGCAGTTTTTATTTTAATTTAAGTAGCAAATAAAGATAAATTTTTAACCAGCCTAAAAATGTCCATCCAATCATTAAAGATCATTAAAGCTGATTTATTTAATTGTTATTTCAGAACTAGAAATGATGACGAATTTATTGTCCATTTCAATTTTCCAGCAAAGTCAAAAGAGGAGCCTGATAATATCTTTGATGTTGGTTGTGAGACTCTTAGACAGATCATCGCCATAGTTTCTCAATTATCTCAGGCTCTAAAATAGCCATAAAATAAAATGATGAAGTACATAGTGATTTTAACTACTATGGTCTTTACTATTATACTAAACTATAATGTATTTAGTAAAATAGTAAAGACCATAGAAGTTGTCTTCAATTGATGCAACTTTTTTTCTGGCAATCTAAAGGAAGAACAGTGTTGCATGTATTGGAAACTCAAATGTAAATTGCATTTTGCTTGTCATATTTTATTTTAATAAATCTTTTAAGTTTTTATAAAGATAATTAAGTTTGTAATTTTTTTTTAAGTACTATACAGAAGCAATAAATCTTGATGGTGAAAATGGGGCTTACTATTTAAAAAGATGCAATGCACGCTTAAAGAAAGAAGATTTTGGAGGTAATATTTGTCTATAGATATATTGCTATATATTTACTGCAACTTTTTTACGTTAACAACAAATTAGTTTTTTTTGTTTTGTTAAAGTTTTTAGCTTTAGTTTTTATAAACATTTTTTTTTTAATTTAAAATAATTTTTGGTTCATAATTTCTGAGAAAATACTTTACTAAATCAATGTGCAAATTATTGGAATGCACCGCTATAAAATGCTGTCAAAGCTTGTTCAGTAAATTCATTCAAAGCAAGACTTGAATGTAATTAATAATTTGCACTAATAGATCTGCAGTTGAACTTTTTTGTTGCTTTTTTTAGTATATTCTTTCCTTGGTGAACACTGAATTATAATTTGGTTGAACATTTCCAAGCTTATTTAAACTAATTTTTTATTTTACAATTCTCCTGTTAACACCAATATGAATTTTCTGATAAATTTTTAAAAACAGCTTCTTTTATCAATTTATTTTATAGTTTTGTCAGCTCAATCATATTGAAGAGAAGTTTTGCAGTGTCTTTGTAATAATCTGAACACTTTATAGCAAAGTGAATCAGAGCATATACTTAACTGTATACAAAGTTATCATAATCATCTCTGCAAAAAGATTTGTCTCTATTATATTTATATATGCACATATACGTATATTTAAATTTTTTTTAGTAATTAAAATTTGCATTTCTCTTTTTCATGCATTGTTAAATTTTAAACTTAATTTATTCTTGGTTGATATAACTAATCCAAACCTTGGCTGATGGAAAGAGTACATAAAGCTAAGCAAATAGAGTGGGTCTAACTATGTTTACAATGCGTTTTTGGACCTTGTCTAAACAAGAAAGAGCATCATTAGAAGAACCAGCCCAAATATGACAACAGTATTGCATACAGGGACTAATAAGAGATTTGTAGAGATAAAGAATGGAATTAAGAGAGAGAAAATGATGAGAACAATAAAGAAAATCTACTATAGTAGATGCTAATTTAGCAATCGATTGTATATATTGTTTCCATAAAAGGTCAGTAGTAAACGATAATCCAAGAAGACGTAAAGAAGAGGATTCAGTGAGAGGGTTGCCCTTCATTAATATAGGAATGTCGATAGTACTACGGTAGTACTATCGAGTTGTTTGCTGTAAATATCTGAGTTTTGTTGGAGTTAAAATTTACAAGACACTGTGAGCCCCAATCTGTTATAGAAGTGTGGCCAGATTCAAGATTAGCTGCTTGTTCTAAGCAATCAAAAAGAGAAGACTTTTTGTCTAGACAGGAGTATAAAGTTGAATCATCAGCAAAGAGAGCTACTTTAGATGTAAGGTTGTCAGGAAGACCATTAATATAGGTAAGAAACAAAACTGGACCAAGAATAAAACCTTGAGGTACCCTAGAAGTTACTGGAAATAAAGAAGAGTGTTGGCTGAGTGATGGCTTTAATAAAGCGGTTAGAAAGAAATGATTTGAAAATCTCATAAACTTTCCTAGATACACCATATGAAACAAGCTTATGGACCAGCATGCCAAACTTTTTTGAAAGCCTTAGATATGTCAAGAGGAATATCCCTAGCCTCTCCACCTCCAACTAATGCACAATAAAATCTTTCAGTCACAGCAGTTAGCAAATCAGCCATAGAGCGAGAGGTTCAAAAACCTTGTTGTATGTCTGATAGTAAGTTATTTACCTCAAGATGGGATGTGAGAAATTTGTATGTATGTGTGTGTATATATATATATATATATATATATATATATATATATATATATATATATATATATATATATATATATATATATATATATATATTATTGCCGAACTTAATAGTAGTAGTGCGCTTTCGAACCTGTTTGACATGGTACCCTTGGCAGCCATCGCAAGCAAGGTAATGGTGAGAAAGAGTGGCAGCACTTTGTTTTATAAGAAAACGTGATTGAACGCGTATCCAAATATCTAACGTATGTAAACTTTAAATCAAGTAATGTTAAAATGTATGTTAAAACATGCTGAAACATTTATCAAGTTTTACAGTTTAATTTTCACTTGAAAATTTCATTGTGTCAAGCTCTCCTTAATTTTGATCTATAACATTTTTTCCCTTGAAAAAATCATTACATTGTTTTAAAAATATTCGCTTAAGTATGTGCCATTGAGGCCGAGTGGATAAGGCGCCAAGGATCTGAACAAGTAAGACTAGGTTTGATTCCTACAATTAGCCGCTTCTTTTTTTTTTAATTTTTAAAAAAGTTTTATAAAGATTATATACAAACATATGTAGCGTAAGGATATTATACATTTTCACAAAAGAAAAAATTTTAAGAAAGCTAAAATTTCATAAAACACCATCAACAACAAAAAAAAACATCACCATGAGAAAAAATTTGTTTGCTTATGTAAGATGTTTGAGACACTTATGTTATTAACATGCTCAGGTAATTAGTCCTAATAAGCTGCTGATGGTCTGAAAAAAAAGTTGTTTGAAACTTAATAAAGAAAAAACTATACTAAATAAATAAGAAAGTCCTACTACTAAAAAGGTGCTGCTGTGGAGGCAAAAAAAAAAAAAAAGCCCGTAGCTAGAAAAAAATTTAAATTTTTCTTTTGACAATGAAAAGCTTTTTTTACTACATTTATTTTTTTACTATAAATATATGCTGCAGCTGTTTTTTAAAACGCCTTAATATGCTTATTACATATTTTGAGAAAAACGCAATTAAAAAAAGTATATTAATAATTAACTCTTTGTTTAACGTTTTTTAAAATGAATAGTTTTAATGAATTTTTTTAGAACTCTTTGAAAAGATGTATTCAATAACGTTTGTAGACATATAAACTAGCTTATTTTGTATAAAAGTCAAAAATGATATTTTTAACCTTAAGGCGTTTTGAAAAACGGCTGCAGTATGGATGATACAACAAATATGTTAAAATAAGATAATTTGACTCAAAATTTAAAAGCTCTTAACAAAAGCCACTAAATCAAAAAATTAAAAATAATTGCTTAAAAGTTTTATTATAGTGAAAATTTAATTTAATTTAGTGAATATAGTAATTGTAGTTCATAATTTTATTATAGCACTTAAAAATTTTATTATAGTTTGTTAGTTTTTGCAAAGAAATGTTATATAAATCATTTTTAATATAAACTAATTTTTTTTTAACTTTGTTGTGCTTAACCATATTTATATAAACAATGTATATGTAAACACATATGCTATTTGTTTATATATATTGTTTATAAAGTGTAAAAAATCCACTTATAAAACGTTTTGTTTAGGATCGTATGTAATATAAGTAAACTTTTCTAATAATTACAAGTCTTTTTTGCTCAAGCTGTTTTGTTTTGATTTTTTGTAGTTATATTATTATATTTAAAAAAATTGACAATATTAAAAAAAACACAAAACATATTGTCACTTCCGAGTGGAAAATTTTAAACTTCAACTTTAGATTTGCTCCTCTCTCTATAATTTCTGATTTCTAAAGTTATGTCATCTGCTTCTTAGACCTTTAAAAATGATAGTCATAGAAATAAGATTTTATTTCATCTTTTTATAAAAACTCTATAAAAAAGGGGCCATCCATAAAAGGGCGTCGTCCAAATAGGGGGGGGGGGGTTCGAGATAAAAAAAGACAAAAAAGAACAAAGGGAGGGGGGAGTTTGTCAGAAAAGGATGTCACTTTATAGATTTTTTATTTTAGTTTAATTAACATGAAAAACTATGTAAATATGTGTTTTTAAGAAGATAATGTATAAGAATATTTTTAATTTTATTTTTCAAAGGTGTAGCAGCAGATTCAAATATTATTGCGAGATGAAATAATTTATTGGGGCTTTAAATTGGGGGATGCAGGATTTTATGACGTCTTTTTCAAGGGGTATAGGGAAAAAGGACAACTGGTGACAAAGGGGGAGGGATGGTGTCAAAAATTGGCTAAAAAATTATGACGTTCTTTATGGATGCCTCCAAAACTATTCATTTATTACTATTGTAATAAATACAATCTCTTATCTGTGAAAATGATATATCTGTACCAGTTTTATATACTTTAATATATTTGTATGCAACATAATAAAAATTAATTAAAAAATGTAAGATAAATACAAAAGGAAACTTGATACATAACGGTTTACTTTGCCACAAACTGACGTCAATGCCCAAAATCATTTTGGCTTAACTTTTACATAAACGTTTAATATAATTCTTTTAGTTCTTAATCGTAAGAATTAATTTTTTTTTCAAGACTTTGGTTTAGTGCTCTTAGATCTTCTTACTTTCATTTGTATAGCGTACAAATTTATGTTTAAACATCTTTATGTTTAGTTTGCGGACATTTTATGGAATAATCGTGTGTATCTATATATCTATAAAATGAGAAAACTTGAAAATTTTATTTTTTTGATATAAATATGTAAGCTTATATATATATATATTATTTATATATATATATATATATATATATATATATATATATATATATATATATATATATATATATATATAATCTTAGATTTATATATATGTATATATATATATATATATATATATATATATATATACAGGCTTCGGCAGGAATAAAAACCGTACGGGCTATGAAAAGCCCGTCTTAAATAGACTTGGCGGGCTATGAGGGCTGCCCGTCTATATGGTCTTGCACGGGCTTTTTTAAACTTTAAAAAAAATTCTAAAGTTTGAACTTTTTTTTTTTTAAATTTGTTAATTTCTCTTCTTCTTTTTGAATGAAAATGTCATTGAATATTAAACATTTTGTGAGTTGCACTAAAATAATATGTTAGAAAGCGATTAACTGTTTAAAATGCTTAATTACTTAAGTAACTAAAACACTGCAGTAAATGAGTTGGATAATACTTAAAACTAAGATTTCAATAATTGTTTTTCAAAGTTTTCACTTGCACAGATCTAATTTCGTTTCACGTGGGTTAGTTGTTTTATGGTTGCTTTTGTTTAGATTTCTTACTCGAAGGAACTTTATTCAGTTTTTTATGTTTTTTTTTTAATCTTTATTCCAGATAATATCTGGCAGATATAGTCAAACGAATGAACGTGAAAACGACGGGAAAAATCCTCGAACAACCATGGCGTTTCATCACGTTTCCTTATTCAAGCATCCTAACGTGTTTTTTTACCAAAGTCTTTTTGAGTATATTTATATATTATTGTTTTATTCAAGTATTCGATTAAATTATACAGGTTTTTATCGTGCTTTTTTAGTTCATTCGTTTCTCTTATTCTTTGTGAATAAAAATATTACATAATATTTTCAAAATCTAATTTTTTTAATTATTCAGCAAATAGTTTGAAATCTTTTTTTTTTTTTAACCTTGAATCAATGAGCTCGATAGTTTTAGAATTGTTTGGTATTAGCTTGGTAATATGATACGTAACTATGTTATTTTTCAAATTCAATTATTTATATACTCTTGCATTCTATTGGGCGTGCAAATTAAAAACTTCAACTGTTATTTATATTTTTATAACTTTGCTTTACCTATGCCTATCCTGATCGGAAATAGTTATTCTGATACGTGAATAAAAAATTTGAAATCTAATTTCTTTTAATAAAATAAGTTTTTATTTAGAAGTACTAATAATTTCTTAAGATACCGGGGCTTCCGTTACTTTATATACAATATAAGCATGTATATAAGCGTATGTATGTTGCTAGCTTTAACGTTCGTAGTGCCCTCTATAAATGCTAATGCTTTTGATTTTGCCAGACCTTTTAACTCGCGAAGCAATTCTTTTTTATATTTTATACAAACCATACACCATATCTTCACAACAAAAATTGTTCCATTCATCACCTCAGTTTCTTTTCCACAGACTCCATCTTTACCCCAACTCAAAAATGTTGCTAATGTAACTCTTCTACCAGATGATGCCATTACTATCTTTACTGAAAAACTTGAATAACTTGAAAAACTTGAATGACTGGATAACTTGAATAACTTCATAACTATAAAGCAACACTATTTATATTATCTACAAAAATTGATTAGACGTTTGTTGATTTTTAATGAGATATTTCATTTTCAATAACGAGTTATATAATTGCATATTAAATAAACTGCCGTCTCTTTAAGAAAAAACGTGAAGTTAACGCGGAAGTTAATGCGGAAATATCACTTTAAATGTCTTTAAAGTAAGACAAACTAGTTTATCGGAAAAAAGCGAAATACATGGATAATTAGTTTGTTATCGTTATTATTATAAACATTGAAAAACCAAAACAACATGATACTTCTTGTGCATCACATGTGTATATTTCCCTATTTAATATAATAGTTATTAAATTTTGAACATAATATGGTAGCTGTTTGGTATTATATCAAACAGTTATCGTCGTTTAAAAAACTGTAAGATTTAGTTATATTATTTTCTACATCATGTTATACAATAATGATTAAATTGTTTAATTTTTATATTTATATATAAACAATTATAAGTTGGAGTTTGCTATCCATATTAAAATTATGTCATGAGAGAAGTTTTAAAAGAGTATCTTAATAAAAAGACATCAAAATATTCATCTTTTTTTTTACACAAAACTTATGTTTCAGACGGGCTTTATTTCGCCCGTCTAAACTGACTTAGACGGGTGCGGAGACGGACACGGGCTATAGCCCGTCATTCCTGCCGAAGCCTGTATATATATAATCTTAGATTTATATATATATATATATATATATATATATATATATATATATATATATATATATATATATATATATATATATATATGTGTATATATATATATATATATATATATATATATATATATATATATATATATATATATATATATATATATATATATATATTAAGTATAAATGTTAAATAATTTTAAGTAAAAACTGTAAAAATTATTATTTTTAGATATACAATTAAATAAAAAGATTTTCTATTTTATGATTAAATAAATTATGATTTTATTAAGTTAAAAAAAAATTCTCTACTATTGAAATAAAAAAAATTCTTATTTTAATTTAAAATATAATTTGAATAAAAAGAAAAGTGAAGAACTTTTCTTGATGTTAATATTTTTTAAACTTCCTATCCGTTGGAGCTTAACTTTATTTTATTTTAACATTAGGAGCTTTAGATGATGCTAATATGTCAATAAAACTAAATTCTGGAGATGGTAGAGCATTTCAAAGGAAAGGGTATGCTCATGAATATGTTTTTGCCTTGTTTTAATTTTCGATTTAGGTAAACCTAATTATATAAACTTTATCACAATTGAATAAATATTTTGCTATATAGTGTACTTTCTATTATAAATAATAAAAATTTTAGGCTTTGAGTTTTAGGCTTTGAATTGCCCAAAATAAATGTCAATATCAAATGTGATAAATGTTTGAAATAGATAAAAAATAATTACTTTTTTTTTCTTTTCTTACATGAGTACAATCTTCCTATCAGTTAGTGTATACATGTACGAGGAAAATACAGAATGTGCATGTTATTCCTTGTTTGCTTTGCATGCTATTCCCTGTTTATGATAATGTCATTAGTAATGTTTATGTTATTTGATTAGTGGCAACAATTCTTTTTTTTAATATGTTACAATTGTAAAAAAAGTATTATTGTCTCAATAAAAAGCACAAATCGTGTCTGATGAAATCATTCTGTAGATTAGCTAAGGAAAGTTTTTTTTTTTAAAAACAGTTTTTTTTTTTTTTTACTTAAAATTGGTTTAATAAATAAAAATATTGTTTATTTATTTTTAAAATCTAAGTTATATTTTTTTCTACCAATGAATTTCTAAATATAATGAGAGTTTTAAAATTTTCAGTTAAAAATCAATGCAATACATGGAACAAACAGGCCTGGAAAGTCTTTAAAATCAATTCAATACATGTCAACAACAAGGTCTGAAAAGTACTGAAAATTCCAGCTTTTTTTAAAATATTTCTTAAAAACTTTGGAAAATTTATAGTAATTTAAGAAACATTTGTCAAATTAAAACCCATTGTATGTTTTCATAAGTTTATTTGAATTTTTTATACTTTAGAAGGCATCAAATGTTATTCTGCAGTTTAATCACTGTTGCATGCATATGGTATTGAACCTTTGGCTAAGATATCTATGTAAAAATAATATTGAGTTTCCTAAGCATGACCTATGCCCCTTTCAAATAAGCTTTACATTCTTTTTCTTTTAAAAAAAAAAAATTATACTTAAGCTCTAAGCAGCTTACTGATTCTTTCAGAAAAAAGTCTTAAAATTCAATGGCATGTTGGCCTTACATGCTTTACATGTTGACCTTACATGCTTTGCTAGGATTCCACATTTGTTTTTTGCTTTCTTGTTTTCATTCTATTATGACATTATTTTGTGCACCATTTAAATGTTTACAAAAATCCTAATGCTATAATGATTGCATGATTGCAATCATTCGTACCTTTTTATGACTTGAAGTGTGAGGAGAAATTTCAGGCTCTTATTTTAATAGGCACCCTGTTGCAAAAATGTATTGTTTTCAATAAATGTTTAAGCCACATTTTTATGTAATTTAATTATCTCTAAATAAAATAGAATTTATATTTTTTGAATAATTCAAGTTTATTTGAACAATCTTTTTCTGTAAAATTTGTCTGTTGTGTACATAGTATTAAAAATATTTATATAATCTGATATAATATTAAAAGTATTTATACAATCTGACATATTTGAATAGTGGCAAAAATTAATTTCTATTTTTTAAATATATTATTAATTTTAGGTCAGCTTTGTTTTTTCTTGAAGACTTTGATGGTGCACTTGATGCTTTCAAGAGATCGCTTGAGTTTGATGGTAAAACTATTTAGAGTTTACATCACTTATGTGTACATATATATATATATATATATATATATATAATATATATATATATATATATATATATATATATATATATATACACACGTAAGTGTATATATGTGAATATTAAGGATATTATCCAGGCGCGGATCCAGGATTTTGTAACTATGTGGCCAAATCTGGGTTTGCAGACGGCGCGAAGAGCTATTTTTTTTTTTAAATAAGTGATAGGGAAGAGATTGAGGGGGGGGGGGAGTAAAGTGCCTTGAACGAAAAAATAAATAAGCCTGAATTTTTTACATTTTTTAACTTTAAACTATATTTAAAATTCCCAGATACAATTTTATATTTTCAGTTGAGAAAGAAGGGGTGACATCACCCTATTGATGTCATGATTTTTTCTGTTTTTAGTTATCTATTTAACGCTAAAGTTATTTAAATTGTTGCCTTGGCTATTTAGTTCATAAATTAGACATAATACTTGTCTAACTCACTTAACGAAGTGCACCAACGAGAAGGTAAGCCATAGGACTTTGCACTCCATCAGTAAACTGTCATGTTGCCTAAGGTTAGCCCTCCATTTCTGGATTCTTTCCTTTTCTTGATAGGCAGTTTAAGTAAAGTATTAGTAATGTTGCCTAAGGTTAGCCCTCCATTTCTGGATTTTTTCCTTTTCTTGATAGGCAGATTAAGTAAAGTATTAGTAATGTTGCCTAAGGTTAGCCCTCCATTTCTGGTTCTTCCCTTTTTTTGATAGGCAATTTAAGTTAATTATTATTAATGTTTCCTAAAGTTACTCCTCTATTTATGGATTATTTCCTTTTCTTAATAAACAGTTTAACTTAAGTATTAGTAATCTTATTTAAGGTTAGCCCTCCATTTCTGGATTCTTTTTTTTTTTTTTTTTTTTTTTGATAGGCAGTTAAGCACAAATATTTTAAATATTTTTATAATTTTTTTTACTTTTATTTTTTAATAAATAAATAAACAAGAAAAAATATAATACAACAAATAAAGTAACAACTAAAAAAGTAACAACCTAAATCACCTGAAAACGCTCTCAACATTAGGAATTAATTGAAATAGCTAATGAAGTATTGAGTTTCACAGTTTATATAAAACAATGAATAGTAATAATTTGCTAATGAAAAATGATTTTCACAATTTACATGTTTAAAACAATGAGTAGAAATATTTTGCTATTGAGAAATTATTTATATTTAAGAGATACTTTTAAAACAATAGTTGATACTTTAAACATAACTTCAAAACTTTTATTTGAATAAAAACTCTAATTTTCTATCTCCTTTGGATGCAAATATTTTAATAACTCTGTTAATATCAGGAACTATTTCCTGATGAATAGACATTAAAGCAAGCCCATTCAATCTATTTTCTGACATAGTACTCCTAGTGTAAGTTTTTATTCTCCTAAGAGTAGATATTGACCTTTCACACTCACAAGTTGTGATTGGTATTGTAGCAAATATATGAAAAGCCTCTAAAATGTTTGGAAAGCCTCTCATATCCATAAACTTTAATGTATCTGAAATAGTAGATGGTAATTCTATCTTTTCTTTCCAAAATTCCTCCCATAACTCTAATTCAGCATTAATTGATGAGAAATGAGGAAGACCAGATTTATAAAAATTCAAAACAATTACGAATTTTTCTTTCCATGGACAAGATCTAAAATATTGCTTTGTTAAACTAGCAGGAATAGCACATAGACCATTATAAACAATTAAGCTCTCAATATCAAACCTATTTTCTAGTTCATTGAGAAGGTGATTAAGAAGAGGCAATGTAATAGAAACTTTAAAATAATCAGAGACAGTATCACATATTTGATTATCTCTATGCTTCTGAACACCACATGTTCTAGGTTTTTTTTCATCAATATCAAATGTTTTAGCCAATGCAAGAGCAATTTTATACCATTTATTATGGTAAGCATCAGCATTTCTTTGCATTTCTCTTAAAGTTGCTGGGAAATATCAAAAGATTTAGTTTGAAGAGTAACAGAAATTCCATAAAAGTAATCCATTAGTTGTTTAGTTAAAACTAAAGAAACTATAAAAGAAAAATTTGTCAATAACTTCATAAAAGAAGATGCTTTTGAAGATGTTTCTTTATTGTACTCTTTTAAATTATTGTCTTCCATTTCTTCAAAAGCAGAAAAAACTGCAGAATAATTATCGAAAAACACATCAAGTCCACGAAGCTTTTGTACCCACCGAGTTCGACATGTGTCAATAAGTTTTGCTTGACCAGGAAGAAGGTATTTCTTTAAGCAATTACTTCTTTTTGGAGAAAAGTTAAAAAAATAAGTTATGTCTTTAACTTGCTCAAGCAAATTTTTTACTTGCTGGATTTGGCAACTCTTCCCAACAACTAAACTAAGTTTATGTGAGGCACAGTGGACAAATAATGCCTTAGGATTAACATTTTTTATAACAGATGAAAAACCTTTGTATTCATCTGACATTGAAGCAGCTCCGTCATTATACTGGCCTCTGCATTTTCTTATATCTAAACCACATTCTTTTAAAGTTTCAAGAATGTTGGTAGCTATGCTTAAACCACTTGTACCTGTTTTACATTCAAAAAAGCGTAAAAAAACTTCCTTAATATTACTGTTCAAGTCAACATAACGTATGACAATAGAAAGTTGTTCTATTGTTGCACAGTCTGAAGCCTTGTCTGCAATAATGGAGAAGTACTTACTTTTTTTAATATCATTTGATAAAACTTCTTCAATTGCATTTCCACAACACTCAATTAACTCGTTTTGAATGGTCTTTGAAATATATGTGGAATTTTCGGGGGCAGAGAGAAGATGCTCCTTTAAAATTAAATCACCTGCATCAACCCTAAAATTTAAAAGCTCAATGAAATTACCCAGCCCTGTATTTTTTGAAGATTCTCCAATTTCTCCTTGATATTTTCTATCGTCTCTATGACCTCGTAGAGGCATATCACTTCGACCTAAAAATATTAAAGTCTTAACAATTGATTCAAGCTTTTTTTTGTTTTCTTCTATACGCTGTTTCCTAGAACTATCTTAAGAAACTTCAATAGGAAAAGTATTATTTTTAGCTCTAGAATAAAAGCATATTATAACAATGCATGGACTTGATGTGTAATCCGTCAACAGTTTTCTCATGATCGTTGAAAACTTTTACAGCATTACGCCAGGTATTAAATGGTTCTTTAAACAATTTACATAATGCATATTTGTTTGGTAAATTTGTACCAAAAAGTGTACATGGAAGACAATATGCACCATCTTCAATTTTAGATTAACAAAGCCAAGAAAAATCATCTTGCCATTTTAGCAAAAAACGTCTTTTTCTGCTTTTACCTGTTAAAGGGAATTGGAAACATTTATCTGGAACCCAGACATTATTAATTAGAGATAAAAGTTCATGATCATTTGTTCCTGATTTTAATTTTTCACCTTGTAGACAGTATGATGAAACATCATAGTTTGAATAAGATGCTAGCTGATTTGTATTTAATAAACTAATGTCAACAATATTGCTTTCCTTTTGTGGAACATTAGATTCAAGATTCATTTGCTTTTTATCATTGTTGTTGGCGTTTTTTGAGATAACTACTTCAGTTTTTACTATTTTATTACAAAAACTAGACTTATCTATATCTGAATGGTTTTTAGAAACAGTAGGAAAAAATAATTTAGAATGAATTGGTTTCTGTATTTTGTTATCTGTGGGTGGAAAACTAGACTTAGAAACTTTTATTTTTTTGATGCTAAGTAAACTTGGATCACTCATAACAACAGCTGGACGTTTTTTAGAACGATCTTTAACCAGTGCCACAAAATGATTTGGCTTAAAACATAAAATACTTTGGTTTTTTGTTTTATCTAAATTGCACCACAAAATATTTATAGGACAATTTAATTTTTGGATGCGAGGCTTTATAAGAGTATTAAAAAAACTATGATACTTTTTAAAACCGATTTCAGGATAAATAGATTCAATAGGTTGCTTTATAACATTAGATAATGCTATTAGACAAATGAAAGATGAAAATGTTTTATCAAAGCAATTTAAATACGCTTCTTTTTTCGAAGTTCAGAAATCATATTATCATTAATTGTTGAAAAACTGTCAGAGCATTTAAACGAAACAGCAATAAAAAACAAATTAGAAAGCTGAGAATATTCAGATCTATGTTGATTAAAATAACTACAAAAATAATCATACCTTGTGTAAAAATTTATGTTTTCAAATAACTCAATTGATGTCAGTAATCTTAGAATTTTTGAAGTATGATTATTGTCATTTAAAATCAAAGATACTGAACTATAAACTAATAATGAACTATAAAGACAATTTCCATCTGAAGACAATTTTCATCTTCAGTCGATCTGAGAAAAATAGTAAAATATATTAAAATATAATAATGAGTATAATATACTAAAATGTAATATCAATAACAAAAAAATAAATAGTTAAACTATAAATGTTTTTTTTTTACTAATATTACATTTTAGTATATACCATAATTTCTTATTAAAAAACTAAATCACTTTTTTTAGGTTATTTGTATGTTTAATAAATAATTTATTTTCATACACATTAGCAAGAATATAAATCTGTGTTAAAAATTAGTTAAACGTTTAACTAATTATTAACACAGATTTGTATTCTATTGGTGTTAAAATACCAATAAATAAAATTAAAATCTAACATTGATCTTACATCTAGATCCAATTTGTGATATTATTTTAATTAAATAATACTTTCATAAAACTCAAAACAAACAAAAAATACCTCAATGCTGAATAACCAAGATTTTTTTTACTTAAGGGTATAAAATCCATCATGTCTGTGTTAAATTGGTAAGAATCGTGTATTCTTGGAAACATTAAATTTATTTCCGAAAGCTCTTTAATGAGTCTAGTTTTGTAATTTAAGACATTAGGCCTATGCTTTGTTTCTATTGCACAAGCAACTAGTTCTTCAGTTAAATATGGATTCATATTATATAAATTTTAAAAAATCAAGTTATTAAAGTCACGCTATTTTAGTTTCTAAAGACGATTTTAATGAAAATGTCACGGTAACAAATAAAAAACCCAAATTAGTTAGCTACTATATAAGAGAACATTTTTCTAAATCGGACACATCAAAACCAACTGTGTGGCCAAGTTTAATTTTTGTTATTTATTTGATAGCATTTATCGATTGAATAAAAGGTCAGTAACGTAAAATAGGAGCCGTTGTGGCCATGGCATGAATCTCTATGGCCAAATTACGTAAATTACGGCAGACGCAATGAAATTTTGAGGAATATTACGCTAGCAAAGAAACCCAAAGCTAAGTTGGCTGCCGTTAAGTTTCATCTCTATGGCCATAACCCGATAAGGGTTATCCATAAAGTACGTCACGCAGAGTTTATAAGCATTATTGACTCTCTATTGCAGAGAATTTTGAAATAATATAGTGGATGTTTACAGCGTTTTTAAAATTTAAATTTAGCGTGACGTAGTTTATCAACGACGAAAAATGATACGCAAGTCCTAAAATCGTTTTCAATTACATATATTTAAAAATATCTTAATAATTATATCTAAATCTAAAAGATTTTTGATGAGCATTAAATAATTTTTTTTTAATAAATCAATCTGGCTTTAAACTATGTGGCCATGGCCACAATGGCCACCTCTTAGATCCGCACCTGTTATCTTTATATTATCATGTATAATAATTTATATTTTAAAGAATGCTCAATAGATAAACTAGAGCTACATAGTATATATTACTGTTACCCACAGTATCAGGAATTACCTAAATGCTAATATTTATAATATTATTTGCTACTCAGAGTTTTATGTGTTACCACAATCTTTAGGCAAGTAGTAAAAAACTAGTTTTACTACGATATATTTAGAGAAATATATATATATATATATATATATATATATATTAGGGTGTTTTTTTTTTCAATTTTTTTTTCAAAAAACTAGGCACAACCTCTAAATGTGTGCAAAATAAACTAACAATAGGTTTAAAATTTTTTTGAATAAAAAATATTTTAAGAGGTCCTCCAAGACCCTCAAATATCTAACTTAAATGAAGCGAAACTATATAAAAATTTCAAAAATAATAATTATTTTGAACAAAAATAATTTTTTCAACTTATTTATCAAAATCTTCATAAAAAAACTTTTGAAAAATAGACTTTTTTTCATTTTTTGTTAAAAACATTATTTTTTATGCAATAAAACCTAAAATAATTATTTTTTTCAAAATAGTTATTAATTTTGAAATTTTTATATAATTTTGCTTTATTTGAGTACCAGGTTGACATACTTTTAAATAACTTTTTTTTTTTAATATTAGGGACCCATTCAAAATTCAAGGGTCTTGGGGGACCCCTTAAAATATTTTTTATTCAAAAAAATTTTAAACCTAGTGTTATTTTATTATTTTGCACACATTTAGAAGTTCTGCCTAGTTTTTTGAAAAAAAGGTTGAAAAAAAAACCACCCTAATATATATATATATATATATATATATATATATATATATATATATATATATATATAATTCAACATACATGCATATATTGTTCATACATAATTCATACATAATAAATAAATGTATTACATTTGTCACTGACACAAAACTAAAGTATTATTTTGTTTATTTTCTGCTCCAGGTTAAGCAGCATTTTGGTTTCAGTGTTTGCATCATTTTTAAAAAGCTCACTCATTTTTACTGATATCATGTTGTATTTTAATCACATTCTCAGTATTCTTTATTTTACTTTTAGCTAATAATGAGCAAATAAAGCAGAGTATACGCAAGTGTGAGGCTGAAATTAACTGTATGTTAATTAAAAATAATTTCTAAATTTTTTTTTTTTTTTTTTTTTTCTAATTTTTTCTTTTTAATTTTTAATTTTTTTTTTCTAGTAAAAGAAGTATTAAAAAAGAATACAGAGGAAACACAAAGAAACAAGGTTTTAGTTTTCAATATTATTTTTAACTGGTCAAAAATAAATTGATTTATCAATAAATTTGTAATAATGATTTGTTATAATCAACTTTAATTTTTTTTAAATATTAAAAACTGAAGTCATTTTTTTTCAGTCAATACAATTTTTTTCAGTTTTATTTAGTGTTTTATTGCTAGTTTACATATATATTTAATAGACTTATTTTATGAATATAAAACTTTTTTTTAACAAATTCTAAAGAGACTAAGACTGATCAGAAAAATCTAGTCAAAACTGTTTCACTGTTTTGAGTCTTGGTTAATAATAAAACTTTATAAAGTTCTTAAATATATTTGAGAACTTTAAAAAGTTTTTTAAAAAAAACGAAAAACAAATAACTAATTCACTTGCTGCAAGCAACAGCAACACTTGCTGCAAGCAACCGCAATTAAGTTGGGAATTACTAGAAAATAAAAAATAGTTTTAAAGAGCAAAAAAACGTTTGAGAGAAAGCTTGAAAAATGGTAGAATGTATGAGTCAGGAAAATATAAGAGTGTTCCAAAGCATTGAAGTATTATGAAAGAAACAAGATAAATAAAAGTTTTAAAAAATAACTTGTATTTATCTTGTTTCAAAAACAGTAAAAAGATGCGAATTTGCTAAATCAAAAGTCAAGCTATGAGTTTTGGCTGATAGAACTAGAGATGATAGCTCATTTGAGTCGCAACCATAGTAGTATTTGTAGAAAAAAGAATGAGGTGCAAGCTTACTACAAAGAGACAGTAGCTCAAGTTTGGCAGGTAAAGCAGGTTCAACTACACTTAAAATGTGTTTTTGAAATATTGTCTAGAAGAGAAATGATATTATTAGAAGAACCAGTCCAAATATGACAATAGTATTTCATAAAGTATTGAATTTTTTTTTTATAATTTTTACCCCATGATGCTGGTAGCAGTTTTCAAGTATGCTTCACAGTTAATTCTTTTTTTGTATATTAATTTATTCTAAACAAATATATTTTGTTTGTTTTTAAAGTTTAGTTAATTGTCTATATAATCAATAACAAATAAGAGCCATATTGCATAGTTATAGGAAGTTATCGCTTTATAAAATTTTAAAATCTCAAAAAATCTTTCTGAAAAAAAATTTTTCTTTAAATTTAGTTCTGAAAACAAAACAGCATTAGCATTTCCATTGTAAAATTTATAGAAGTTTATAAGTATTTAGCTAAGTAATTAAAAAAGTCTTTCAATGAAAAACATTCTTAATATACATTCTTTGAGTTTTGTTTTTTGGCATAATGTTTAGTTATCATTTATAAAAACAATGGTTTTTAGCACTTTGTGTTTCTAGTTGTTAAATGAGGCGTGTTAAAAACCTAGTTGATTAAAAAGGTTCGTTTGTTTAGTTTTTTATTGGTATATAAATTGTTATGCTTTCAAAGAAATTTGCTATTCAAATTTTAATAAGCTTTCAATTTTATATCTTCCAAATTTTACCTAAAAAATGTGCAGTCACAGCAAATTGATTTTTGTTAAAACAGTTGGTAGCAAAAGAGTTAAAAAAAATACCTTGCAATGCATGTTATCAACTTTAAAAAACAAAATATCAAATGATCTTGTTCTTTAACATACATATCCTTTATTTAACAAATTGGTCTTATTCAAAGACCCCTTGGCAATGTTAAATTTTATGTAGGCGTTGAATTGTTTGAATATATAAAATATATATAAAGCTCTACAAATACTTTATCAATTTGGCAATTGGTTTATTGCTAAGATCAATTCTGGAAACATTTTTAATATTTAAAGTCTTAAAAATAAAAATTTATACAAATTATAATTGGGTAATAAATTTAAAATGATATGTAGAGTAAGTGTATTGGCAAGCTTAGGTTTAAGTAAGTTTTTTCAATTAAATATTTAATCAGATTACAACTCGAAAAACTTTACCAATCATGGTAAAGTTTTTGGAGGGCGAAAAATTTTACCAATCATTGCATTTTTTTGAAAAAAAACTGCAATGATTGTTTTTTTGAGTATTTATTTCTAGTTCCAACAATTAACTAACGCTCTTCTTTCTTAGTACCCATATAAAACTTATCTGTTTTTCTCCCTGGTTAATATATGGTCATTTTTACCATCAAAATACAATGAAGTAATATTATCATTACATGTATTATTATTTTCTTGAAACTGTTTTCTTAACTTTATCCTCTCTCTTTTTTACTTTGTTCTGCATTAGTCACAATACCAAATTAACCAATCCAGCTTTGGTAAGAGAGACTTTATCATAATTTGAAACACCCTATCTTTTATCCTTTTTTGTTAGATTTGTTAATGATACCTTCATCTGTTTACCAGTTTCTGATTTTGTATTGTCTGAATTTGATTTGCCTTAATTCAAAGACCTTTTCAAAACTTTGTGTCATCTTTATACTCGTTATTTGATTGTTGTTCACAGTTTCATGGTCACATAATTATTCATCACATGACCACATAACTATTCACATATGATCACATAATTGTTCATCACATGATCATATAATAATTCATCACATGATCACATAATTATTCTATAAATTCATCTGAATTGTCTGCTTTTGTTATTTATTGACTTTTCTCTGTTTTTCAGCAATTTCTCATTTATTAAAAACAAGCTCCTTTTTATTCAATTCTCTAACGTTCTTGATTACTTTAGCATTAACCGTTTCATTTATTATTAAATGTAACTGTTCTATAGTTCCAAAATATAATTTTTAATTATATCAATAACTGTTGCATTCTGTACTTTTGGCTCTTCTTTGAGTTGTGCAAAATCTGACAACTTGATCGATTGTAGGCAGCTCATTCTTTGATAAAACATTAGAAAGACCGGATATTTAGTTGCTGGTTTTTCTTTGGGTTTTATTGTCTGATTTATTTATTGTTGAAGTTTGATTTGAAATATTGGTTCGTATTGTAATTGAAATTATTTTCTTCGCATTAAAAAAGAAGTTTAATATAAATGAGACATTGGAAAATAATGTTCATTATTCAAGCTTGAACAATATATGTATTAAAAATAATATCAAAATCTTGTTAACATAAACTTGATAAATAAATATTATATGGCAGTAAAATTTAAAAAACAATCAAATAAAACCAGAATTACCTGCATTAAAAGAATAGATTAATATGTCAAAAAATTCATGATATTTTTTAAAGTTTATGCAGATATTAAATAACTCAATGTCAGGTTATTTTTGTAATTATGATTATTATAGTATGTTATTTTGTTATATTACTGTCATATCTGACAGTAATCATTAAATCAAAATTCCTAATTTATGCCTAATTCAGAAAGTTAAAGATTCAAATTTTTAAGAATGTTTTATTTTTTAGTTTAGTTGTGATCTGTGTTTAAAGTATTAAGTTGAAAATATTTATCCAGTTTTAAAATCAATGTAACCTTGTATCTCTTACTGTCTAAGCCTTCAAAATTTAGTAGAATATTAACAATTCTTTGGTTATATCTTCAGATTGATAGGATAACAGGAAGTAGGAAACACGCTAATCTAAAAGTCAATAAAAAAAGTTTTAAAAATGGAGCGATTTCGTTACACTTTTATAAGTGTTTTTTTTGTTGTTGTTGTTAATTCACCTCCTCAAGGCCGAGAAGGCCACTACAGGCGAAGAGGCTACTTATTTGTGGTTATAACCCTCTCTTAACTCTATAAGTCCGAAACACGAACCTTTACGAACAAGGTCGCTGGGCGGAGAATCGAGTTGAGCCCGGTACTACCAGGGACGTGGTGGGGATACATTCACATATATAAAGGCACAATACTACAGTTTTTCTTGTAAATTTATGATAGTTGTTTTCACCCCAACCTTAATAAAAATAATAAAAATGACTGAATATCAGAATCAGTTTTTCTTTCTCAAAATTTTTATTCTCATTAATTCTTTTAGACATAACAAAAGAATGAAAGTAAAGTGAGTTGATAGCTATAAGAAGCTTCAGCTCTTTCCATTTGCTCTAAAGAAAAAAAACTTACATTGTTAACGACCAAAAATGTTCTGAATAGACTAAATACAAAACTGAACCAAAAAAAAATTGCACTGTAATAAATTAGAAAACAACCAACAACAAATAAACATTTAAAACTACTAATTGAACAAATTAAATTGAACAAAGAACATCAGCAATTTTCTTAAAAAGCTTGGAAAGATTTATCAGTGTTAATTTGCTTGCAGATCTTGCTCGAAAGAATCTGTGACTATTAAGACAACAGTAAATGTTAACTGTAGTATTAATAACTTTGGAGAAAAAATTCATAATTCTTATATATTTGTTTAATTTCAAAACAGAGCATAGTTATTTTTGGTTCATGTATTAGGCTCATCTATTAGGCTGGCGCAGATGTATTTTTAATACATTGTTTCCAGTTTAGGATGTTGAACGCTGGATCTTCTTGACTCGATTCATGGGTTTTGCTTGTGTCTCTGTTTTTATGACTAGGCAACTCATTCTATTATCTCCAAATGAGGGTACAGCTCTAAAACTCAGTTTTATGGTTCTGAGACCGGCTGGTAGTCAGGTTTCCCGAACTCTGTGGTAGCTCTCAGAGAGGCTAATTCCATCAACAGCTGAAAAATATCAGAGTACTAACAGTGCCATGTTGCGCATGGATGGTGTCCCTGTTTGTACTTTTGGTGTGCATTGCCAAGGCCACATTGGAGCCCTTTGTTACGGCTTAGGGTTTATTAGTGGAAATGAGGCAATTGCTTGAGCTATAGAACAGTGTACTGAGTACTATCAATGTTTCGAGTCAAGTTCTTTAACAAATTTAAAAATAAATAAAGTAACAAAAACTATAAAACACAAAAAACCACAGTCATCACCAAGTTCGCTAAACCTATCATTCACCAATATTCGTGGTCTTCGAAGTAACTTTTCTTCTGTTGAGTCTTATCTCTTGCAAAGTTCACCAGACCTGCTTGCTCTTTGTGAGACTAATTTGAGTTCAGCTGTCTCATCTTGTGATCTTAGTGTTGATGGTTATCTTCCTTTTATTCGTAAAGACTCCAATAGTCACATGCTTGGCCTGGGCATTTACATTCGTAAGAATTCACCCATTTGTCAGGAAACTAGGTTTGAATCCACAGACTACTCTTTTATGTGCTTTCGTTTAGCACCACTTCCTCTATCACCTTTCTCTTTGTTCTATATCGCTCTCCCTCATCCCAAGACTGCACTCTTCTTGATGTTATTTCTGATTATATTGACCAAGCCCTCATTCTTTATCCATCAGCCAATATTGTTGTTGTCGGTGACTTTAATGTTCATCACACTGAATGGCTTGGCTCTAGTGTCAGTGATTCTGCAGGCATTAAGGCCCACAACTTTTGTCTTTCTCAATCCCTAACTCAAATAGTCAACTTTCCAACTCGCTTTCCAGACAACCCGAATCATTTACCTTCTCTACTCGACTTATGTCTTGTTTCTGATCCTAGTCAGTGCTCAGTTTCTTCACACTCACCCTTAGGTGCGTCTGATTATGGTTTGGTCTCTCTAAAACTATTGTCTCATTCTTCTTTACCATCAGAATCCCTCTATCATCGTACATCTTACAACTACCTTAAAGCTGACTGGGACTCTTTCCGTGATTTTTTTGGTGAATGCCCCTGGGTAGAAATCTTTCGTCTCCCTGTTGACAAATGTGCTTCTTACATAACTTCGTGGATTCAGGCTGGCATGGAATCCTTTATTCCCTCTCGACGATTCCAGGTCAAGCCTCACTCTTCTCCATGGTTTTTCTCACATTGTGCTGCTGCAATTGCCAATCGAAACCATTACTTCCATATCTATCAGCAAAACATTTCTCCAAAAAACAGATGTCTGTTTATTACTGCTAGGGACCATTGAAAAAAGTTTTGTCTAACGCCAAAGCTCGCTATTCTCAGATCTAATTTTTGTGATGAAATCTCGTATTTCATCACAAAAATTAGGCTCTCGTGACTTCTGGAAAATCTTTAATAGTATCAATAATAAGGGCAAGTCTGTAATTCCACCTCTTTTGTATGGTTCAGACTTTGTCACCTCACCTAAAGACAAAGCTGAATTGTTTGCCAAGAACTTTTCATCAATATCATCTCTTGATGCCACTAGTTGCGTTCTACCTGATATAGCCATCAAACAGAATGATCCATTGCTCGACATTCGTATCACTCCAGCTTCTGTATCTAAAGTGATTTCCCGCTTAGACTCTTCTACAGCTTGCGGCCTGGACAACATACCTGTTATAGTCTTGCAGAAGTGTTCTCTGGAGCTTTTTTCTATCCTTTCAAAACTATTTAACAAGTGCTTATCAGAGTCTTGTTTTCCAGCCTGCTGGAAAGCAGCATCTGTTATCCCTATTTTTTAAAATTCTGGAGAGCGATCTGATTCATCTAACTACCGTCCCATTAGTCTTCTTCCTATCATAAGCAAGGTTTTTGAATCTTTAATTAACAAACACTTAATCTCTCATCTCAAATCTCATAACCTACTTTCTGATCATCAATATGGATTTCGACCTTCTCGTTCTACGGCTGATTTGCTATCAGTAATAACCGATAGGTTTTATTGCGCATCAGATAAAGGTGGAGAGGTTAAGGCCATCGCTCTTGACATTTCTAAAGCGTTTGATAAAGTTTGGCATGCTGGTCTTCTCCATAAGCTTTCTTCTTATGGTGTATTTGGAAACATCTTTAAGATTATTGAATCAGTTCTTTCCAATCGTAGTATAAAAGTTGTCCTTGATGGACAGCACTCTTCTTCTTATTCTGTAACCTCAGGGGTTCCCCAAGGTTCAATCCTTGGCCCTATATTCTTTTTAATTTACATTAACGATCTTCCAGATATTCTCACATCTAAGGTGGCATTGTTTGCTGATGATACTACCATTTATTCTTGTCACGATAAGAAGCCAACTTTCTCTGATTGCTCGCAGGGGGCATCTGAGCTTAAAAATGATCTCACTTCTGCTACAGCATGGGGCTCACAGTGGCTGGTGAACTTTAATTCAGATAAAACTCAATTTTTTTCGCAATAATTTAGACCTTCCTATATTTATGAACGGTAATGTACTCGATGAGTCTCCTACTCTTCATCTTCTAGGATTAACTCTTACTTCTGATTTTTCTTGGAAACCTTATATCAAATCCGTTGCAAAATTAGCATCTGCTAAAGTTGCTTTTCTTTATCGAGCTCGTCACTTTCTTACTCTGAATTCTATTCTCTATCTCTATAAATCTCAAATCCGGCCTTGTATGGAATACTGTTGCCATATCTGGGGCGGATCTTCTAATGATGCCCTTTCTCTTTTAGACAAGGTGCAAAAACGCATTGTAAACATAGTTGGACCTGCTCTTGCAGCCAACCTTCAACCTCTGTCACATCGTCATAATGTTGCTTCTCTTTCTCTTTTCTACAAATACTATAATGGGCACTGCTCGAAGGAGCTAGCGTCTCTTGTGCCATCTACTAAAATTCATTCTCGTGTTACTTGTCATTCAATCAAGTCTCATACTTTTTCTGTTACTGTTCCTAAGTGTTCCAAAAACTCTTGTTCATCTAGTTTTTTTCCTCGAACATCAGTTCTTTGGAAATTACTTCCTTCATCTTGGTTTCCTGATTCATATAATTTGCAATCTTTTAAGTCGTCTGTCAATTGTTATCTTGCTCTCCAATCTTCATCTTTTCTCTTCCAGTAACTTCCAACACTAATTAGTGTTTGCTTGCAGCCTTGTTGGAAGCGAAGATAATAAAAAAAAAAATGTTGTTATTTACATTTAAACACCACCAATAACATAAATTTGTAATTGTATAGTAATAATCTTTAGTAATTGCTTAAAATCATGATTTTAATAAAGAGGGAAGTTTATTATCAAATATTAACCAAGTTTTTATTTTTGTTTTAATATTATAGTTATTAATATTTATTAAAAAATTTTGTATGAATCATTGTAAAGTAATATTTATATTTTGTTTTATCTTTATTTTATAAAATTAATTTTTAAACATGTTAGTTTAAATAAACTCATTTATTTGAATTATTTAGACTTTAATTGGTCTTTCAAATATCCATAAAGCAAATGAAAAACAAGATGAAGTTCCTCCATCAATTACTGATGATAAAACTACTGTAGTACCAACATCTCTGAAAACTAAGTATATTCTCTTAATTATTGAGTTAATTTTTTTTACTTGTTAAAATTTTGTCATGAAGAATAGATTAAACATGAAAAAAGTTTTGTTTCTTAATTATTAAGTTCTTTTTTCATAATCTCAATCAAATAGGCTTTTAGATTAACTTTATTATGTTACCATTTCTATGATGTCATACTTAAACTTTGTTTAAATATGACATCATGAAAAGGTAAAGCAATTTTCACAACCAGGTGCTCTTCTTGGTGTTAACCTGTTTTGTGTATCAGAACTGATTATTTTATTGTAATACTTCCGTTAGGATTTCATCCAAGGTTTACAAGTTTCTACTTTTACTTTAGAGTTTTTATATTAGAGTTTTCTTTTTTTATGTAATTAATGTTTTGCTGTGGCTAAGGAGCCTTACCTGCACTAATATAGGTATAATATATATATATATATATATATATATATATATATATATATATATATATATATATATATATATATATATATATATATATATATATATACAGGCGTTGTTTTAAATAAAAAAAGTACTTAATGTATTAGCTTAACGCGATTTTGACGTCATAAAATTATCTTAATTTTTTTTTATAGACATTAAGTGTTTTAACTACCACAATAAATAACCGCTAACTAGTTCAATTTAACAATTAACTTAAATAACTATAAACGTTTTAAATGTAAATTTATTATGAAAAGTTTGTAATGTTTTCAATTGTTATTTTATTATTAATTTTAGTTCAATATTATTAAGCAAAAAAAAAAAAGTATATATATATTTTAATTATTTCTGAAATTTGTTTTTGAATAATTATTGTTTATAAATCATTATTGAATAAAAAATAATGATTTTTTTTATTTTTAAAAATTTCTGGAGTAAACAAAAAATATTAAAATTGATAAACAAAAACCCATGTTAATTATTTAAACAGCGATTTTGTTTTGACTAGCAAAGAATAATTTAGGTTTTAAAATATTTTTTAAATTTATCTTGCTTGGCGTTTCAACTTGCGTTATATAAAAATATAAAAAAGTTTTGTCTGCTTTGAGCATATTTTTGATACATAGAACGCATTCGCCAGGAATTTAATTCATAAATTTTTTATGTTATTGTAAAAATGTTTTACATTTTAAACAAATCAAAAAGAAACAGAGCTATATAGAAAAGTCGTTTTTAACAATTAAATCTTTTTTTTTAAAAAATTTTAGGAAATTAAAAAAAAATTAAATTAAATATAAAAGTTTTAATTATGCAAACTCTTTTGTTAACTATTCTTAAAACAAAAAACAAATACTTCTACGCAAAACTTTAATCGTGCAAACTTAAAAAAATATTCAACTAAAATAATATAAGTATATTTAATAATTTGAATTGTATCTGTTTATAATAAACGTTCTTAAAAATTTGTTTATTAAAAATTAAGTTTCTTAACTTATAAACAAACTCAAAAGTATTTTCATTCTGCGTATAATTACAAAACTTTTTTTTCTTTTTTTGTTTGTAAGCAATTTAACTTAATAAAATAAAAAAAGAATAGATATGAGAAAATCTTTGTTAAGAACAAATTTAATTTATTTATTGAACTGTAATTTTTTTTTTATTTATATAGGGTAGATTAGGGTAATATGAGCACCTTGGTAATATGAGCATAATTAAAGATTTATTAGATGTAAGCAGTGAAGTTAAAGTTGCTTTATGTTTTTCGAATTGACTTAATGTGGTGATAACAGGAATCAGTACAATTAGCATAAATTTATACGCAGTAATTAGCGGATATCATCTAATTAAAACGCTTTTAAATTTTTTGCTTTGTTAAAAAAAATCATCATGCGTGAATAATTCTGTGGCGCGATATTTTGGTGCTAAAATAATGAAATTAATTTTTTTTATAAAGAAAAATATATTAGCTAAAAATCCAATTCATTTTTGTTTAAAAAATAATGCATAGAAACATTTATTTTTGACTTTATTTAAAGATACCATTTTTGTGTAATATGAGCATGCTCAAACAACCCAGTGCTTTTCATTGAAATTGCTTAGTTTAAAGTCCTAAAATAGCAGTGGTTTTAAATTGCTTCTTGAATAAAAACAAAACATAGTAAAAAATTTTAATATATTAACAATACTAAATATTTTTCTGTAACTTAAATCTAAAAAATTTTAATTTTTATTGTTCAAAGGCTTGAGTTAACAAAATTGAAAAAACAATGTATTTTTTTTTTTTTTTTTTTTGGCGGAAAACATAGCAGTATTGTTTCAACAAAATGTAGCTTAAAATTTGATCTTTTAATGATATGTTTTGTTAATCACGAATCCTTATATTCCAACAATTAGTTCTATTAAGCAGGTTGGTCTTTTTTTACTTAATTAATGCTATTTTTTTGAGCTAATTTAAAGTGCTCATATTACTAAGGGGTCGGGGTAATACGAGCACTTTTGCTACTTTTTTAAAACCTCTGTGTTTTTAATAAAAAATGTCAAGTGCCCAAATATCTAAATAGATTATGAATAGGGATCCCTAAAAATTGTTTATTTGCAAAAATTTTGGATCTAGCATATTTATTTTTAAAAATATTCCAATTTTTCCTTAAGGTGCTCATATTACCCTAATCTACCCTATCAACTTAATTAAAATATAGTAACATGTTAAAATGTTTTAACATGACTTGTGTTATAAACCGTAGGGCAGCTGCCCTTACGGCACCATTGTTTTTAGATAGTATTTTTTTTTTGATGAAGATCACATAACTTACATTTGATTTTAATACCGTAAGTCTTCTCTTTTTCTGTGCTCATCGCATCGTCTAAGTCCCAAGATTTAAAAGTTTTTAAAGTAAATCTTTTGTCCTTTAAAATACAATCCATATTTGAACTTTAAACAATTTAGAGAGAATAGAAATATACAAGGTTTTTATATACTTTCTTGTTTTATAAAGAAAAATACATATTCATTAGTAAAAAATAGAGACTGTCATTAAACTAAAACATGCCTTAGTATTTATTTAACGGAATCTGTAATGTGCGCATGCATAATCAAACCTCCGTTATATAAATATATTCAATGTAATATTCAATATAATAATGTAATATATGCAATGTCATGCGGATGTTATAGTCTACCCATGATTTCTTTACCTTATAATATAACTTGATTTATGAAAAAAACTTATTGAATCGCACGCAGAAGAAATTTAACAAATTGTCTTCATTCAAAAATTGCCAGTAACAGGTAATTTTTTTTTTCTGTGTCGGCCCCCTCCCCCCGCATAACTTAAAGGTTAAGGTATCTATATACCTTTAACTAATAAGAAAAGCAAAGAGTAAGAATTAATGAAGTAATTTTTAGAAAAATACAATTGATTGTTCATTCATTGGCACATTCTTTTTTAATATCTCGAAAAAATGTCTTGATATTTTTGTTATCGTGATAACAAAAATATAAAGACATTTTTTGAGATATTAAAAAAAATGTCAATCCTTAATTACAAATTTTTTTGCAAATGTTTTTTATTATAAATTCAAAAAAAACTCATAAAAAATCTATACTACAAAAAACATTTATATTCTGTATTAATAAATATGGAATATAGATTTTTTAAAAGTTTTTTACTGAAAACTTTAAAAAATTACTACTTTTTATTAAAAACATTGCAAAAATTTGTAGTTAAGGATTGACAAACAATTTTTCATGTTGCTAAATTTTTGGATAAAAAGTTTAGCGTAAAATTAATTGCTATAAAAAGGTAAGATATATCACGATGAAAAGTTACAACAGTTATTTTTAACATAAATTATTTTTTGTAATAAATATCTTTACATATTGTTTAAATGTTAATGTGGTTTTTTAATAAATTAATTACTTCTTTTATGTTACCGCTAATTTAAAAGTTAAAAAATGATAAAAAGTAGCTTAACCAAAACAGCTCTACGCGTACGCAAAAATCGCTTAAGGCGTAACGCTTTAAAACAAGGCCTGATATATATATATATATATATATATATATATATATATATATATATATATATATATATATATATATATATATATACATATATACACTTACTAAAGCGTGTTCTGATAAGCATTTGCTCACTTTTTCTGCTTACCTTAAGCTATACCGTTTTTTTTTCGAAAAAGAAGAAAAAACGATAAATAATGAATGAAACGATTGCTTCCCCATCCTAAACCCTCAGTCGATGTAGCAGCACTCCACTGCGAGTCAGGCTATTTGTCAGTCGATGTATGTACTGAAGCCCCCAGCAGCAGGCTATTTCAGTATGACATCAGATTGCTTACAATAGTACACGATACTATTTATATATATATATATATATATATATATATATATATATATATATATATATATATATATATATATATATATATATATATATATATATATATATATATATAGTTATAATATATGCTTGAGACTCATTTCATTTCTCTTGTGAAGCGAAAATTAAAATTTGGGTGAAGCTGCAAACAATACAGCAAGTAATTGTTGAATGTCCAAGATATATTCAAGGCAGTAAAAACTTTTTGAAATATGGTTACCTATATTATGTAGTCCTTTATCATAATGTGCTAAATAGTGATTTTTTTTCTTTTAATTTATTATTTTAACTTCTAGCTGAACTTTTCTTGTTTCAAAAATATAAAGCGTTTATTAAGTGTGAAACCAATGGATTTTTTTTCACCTTAACTATACTTACATTTTTTTATTTATTTATTATTTAAAGTTTGAATATTGTGTTTGATTAAATTTTAATGTTAATTATTAAACCTTACAAGTTCAGCATTTTATATCATATCACAGGTTATCTTTATCACAGTATTACTTCCATTATATATATATATATATATATATATATATATATATATATATATATATATATATATATATATATATATATATATATATATATATATATATATATATATATATTTAGCAAAAATTTTCTTAACAAATATAAGGTTCCAGGTAACAAAAGAAAAACTATTCAAACTAAGATGAGTAAAGTATATTTATTAGTTGATTTTTAACAAATATTTTAAATTTTTCTTGAACACAGAAGGCCTTTCATATAAAATCTTCAGCTGTAACTATAATTTTTTTATAGTTTTGTAAATCTCATACACATATATATACATTATTGTGAAAAAGTTAAGAACCACTAAATAAAAAAAAATATTTTTTTCAAATAAAATCAATTAATTTTTATTCTAAAGGTAATAAAATAATCTATTTTTTCAAACATGTTAAATAGAACATGAGAACAAAGATTTTTTTTTTTTTTTTTTTTTTTTTTTTTGAAAATTAATTAATAAAACCTATAAAAAATTTTTGTGTGTGTGTGTGTGTGGAAAAGAACCACAGAATTTTTTGTGCTAAATCCGGTGAAAATGACTTTTTTTAATTGATTTTTACCTTTTTATTTAAATATTCTATTAATGACAGAATCATTACCAAAAAACCAAAAGTATTAAAAAAAAAGTATTTAATTTCAAAAAAAAAAACAAAAAAAAATTCTTTTGAAAAAATGAGCAGAAAATCTATTACCTATGAAGATCGTGTAAAAGTAGTGCATTTTCACCAGGAAGGTAAAACCGCTCGTGAAATTGGAAAAATAATAAAACGATCACATAATTCAGTGCTACCATTCATCAAAAGATTCAGAGAGACAAAATTTTATGTTGATCACCATAGTTCTGGAAGACTGCGTTTGACAACACCTAATGATGACCACCTTTTAATCAGTTTGGCAAAGAAAATTCAAACCATGCCATCGCATGAATTAAGAAGGGAATGGAAGCTTTCAAATGGACGTCAAGCATTGGCATCACTTGTGCGTAGGAAACTAATAGCTAACAATATGCTATGGAAAAAAGTTGTTCTAAAACTGCAACTTACCAAACAACATATAAAAAAACGAAAAGAATTTTGCCAAAGTGTCAAAGAATGGTCTAAAGAAAAATGGAGGACAGTAATGTTCAGTGATGAGATAAATATCGAGGTTGATAACCGGAAAAACCGAATTATGATTTACAGACAGCCTTCAGAAAAATATAATCTCAATTGTATCATTCCAAGAACAAAACAAGGTAGCGGGTCGGTTTGAATATGGTGCTACATGACATATTATGGTCTCCGTATGTTTAAATTATTTGATGGTCGACTCAACTTTATTTATTATGTCGATATTTTAAATAGCAACTTATTGTGCTAATAAACCAGACCAGAAACAGTTCAAAAAATTGAATAATTTAATAATTTTTTTTTTTTTTTCAAATATTTTTTTTTTTTTAATTAAATGATAGACTGCCTGCCCTAACCAAACCCTCATTCGATGTAGCAGCACTCCCTTGCAAGTCAGACTATATGTCAATCAATGTAGCAGCACTCCCTTGCGAGTCAGGCTATTTGTCGGTCAACGTAGCAACACTCTGTTGCTAGTTAGGCTATAAGATAGTCGATGTAGCAACACTCCCTTGTAGCAGCAGGCTTTAAGATAATCAATGTAGCAACACTCCGTGTATGTTTTAAAAATATATATAAAACAACAACAAAAACACCATTAATTAAAAAAAACTTTCTAATCATTATTATTGCGGTTTTTTTAAAAAACAATCAAATTTAATGTACTTGAAACAATGAAATGTAGCTTATTTGTTGAGGTAGCAAAATTGTAGTCAAAAGAGACTTTTTTTTACATTAAAAGTTTCTTTCGACTATGATACAAAGATATATTTTTTTCATATATATATATATATATATATATATATATATATATATATATATATATATATATATATATATATATATATATATATATATATATACACACAGGGGCTAATCTAAACCGTTTTTGACAGCTTAGAGTATCTCTTATCTTGACAGTTTAGAGGAGCAGCTTGCATGGTTTGCCATATTCGTTTTAGGAGAGCTTTTCCCTGCTCTTGTGCTCATTTACTCCTGCCGAGGCCTATGTATATATATATATATATATATATATATATATATATATATATATATATATATATATATATATATATATATATATATATATATATATATATATATATATATATATATATATATATATATATATATATATATATATAAGGTGGTTTTAAAAAAATTGTTACCCATTCTAAATGTGAATTCTAAATTGAACACTCTAAATTATATTTCTTTAAAAAACAT
>NC_061157.1:45814925-45912425 GCF_022113875.1 Hydra vulgaris | reverse complement strand
TTAAAATTTGATACTTTGATCCTGAGAAAAAGCGCAACTATACAGCTAAGTAAAAATTAATTTTTCAAGACCATCTCAATTTTAAAGAACTTCTTTTAGGACCAAATGCCGACTGGGTTGTTGGTTTTCACTCATGTTAAAAAAGTTGAAAAATGTGAATAATGCGTGTAAGATTTGTAAATATCCACGGGCCCCCTGAGCTCACCACCCTTCTTCCTCCCTTGCATCCTTTTTGCAGAGTTGTGTTTCCACTGCACTTAATTAAAAAAATTTAAACAACTTAGAAACTTGGTGCTTAAAAGTACAGAATTTTATTGAACGCCCCTGGT
This sequence comes from Hydra vulgaris, assembly GCF_022113875.1. Taxonomy (NCBI): domain Eukaryota; kingdom Metazoa; phylum Cnidaria; class Hydrozoa; order Anthoathecata; family Hydridae; genus Hydra; species Hydra vulgaris. Next base: position 45,912,096 of record NC_061157.1, on the reverse strand, counting down.
GTAGTTTTGGGTAACAGGAAAAAATGTGTTGCAGGTATTTTAAAAGCTCCTTTTTTTCCTTTATGAATAAAAATTGATATTAGAAAATTGTTTATAAAATATTCATCAGTTCCTCTTATTCCAAGCAAATCTTTAAACTGCATGAAATTGCTACATCAAAAAATTTAAACTTTGAAAAATGATGTTTGTCAACATTTACAAAAATTCAAACCGCAAAACAATTTTAAGAAAAAAAAAACATACAAGACACTGTAATTTGAGCAAGCTTTGTGGGAGTTTTAGTCAAATTCACCATGCTTAAATCTATAGTTTATAAAAGATTAGATAGAAAATTTTATGCTTACTTATTTGAAAGCTATAACTTGAAAACAATTATATTTTTTTAAGTTATTTACATTTTAGGTGAAGAAAAAAAAAAGTTTTTGCCGCTCAAAACCTTTTTACTTCTTTTATTCTCAAAAGATTGCTTTCAACAAAGCATTTTCATGTACAGTGTTTAAAGACAAACAATTTCATGCAGCTGTAATTACATTTTTTGAAGGATTAATTAATTTTTGCACCACAATAAGCGTCTAATTATAAAATAAAACTTAATAAATAAAATCAAAGTTTAAAATATAAATATTTATTGGGTTGAGTAAAAAGTAATTTCGTATTTTGATCGTAAATTTTTTTCACTAAAAATAGTTTTTTAAAATTATATTTACTATTTCCATATATACGTTCTTTTGAAAGCTTATTATGTCTGTATGGTTGTGACCTTGTTATCTCTGTATGATTGTAACATTAACTCGTTCAATTATTTACATTTGTAATTATTCTGCAAGTTTGGTAATATCGATCCAAATCGAAAGTAATTTAGGTGTTTAAAAAAACCGGAAAAGAAAAAACGCAACGCAACCCAAAAGAAAGATATGTGCAGAAAATGCCGTAAGCGTACCCGTATATTAAACCTTCACATGACGTATCGTTCTGGTGATACGTCTTGTGAAGGTTCGGAGCGCCATGAATAGTTGATAAAGATTAGTTGAAGACACTGGTTGAAAATAACTGTCATCAAACAACTTCAAAAATGGCAAATTACCTTGGTGAAAAATTTAGGCAGATTAGGATACGTATGACGTCACGTTTTATAGATTCCTCACAAATTGATTGAGCGAAATATAATGAATCGAATGTCTATTTGATATTCACGTCTCAAATGTAATAATACTGTCTCATTTTTTAAACGTATGATAATGCATGGAGAAAATTAGATTAGTTTATGATCATTAAAATTGTTAAAGATTGTCAAAATAGCAAGATGAACCCCCGCAAACCACACCAAAGCAAAACATTCATGTCTAAAAAAATTATGCTTTGTGTATTGTAAGATTTTAAAGATATTGTTTGTTATAAGCTTCTATCTCAAAATAAAATAATATACTTAAAGAATACTAAATTGCTTGAAAGCCGTAATTGTTAGAATTGGCTAAGCGGATAATTTATCAAGGTAACAGTCGACCTCATGTGTCTTTGACAATCCGTCAAAAATTGTTCGAGTTTGGATAAAATATTTTTTGCCCGCTCTATTTATCTTATCTGGTATCATCCAATTTCCATTTTTTTTAGGTCCCTTTAAAATTAGCTTAATTGAAAAAATATCGTTTCTTTGCTAAAAAATGCCTCCAAAAAAAAAATCTTGAGCATTATTCTTTAGTTTAAAAAACAATTTTAAAATGCTTTAACTGGTAAGGTTATATGTTACGTACTTCACAATCAATAAAAGTTTATGAAACTCTCTGAGATGTTATCTATTTAAATATCTTCTTAAATTCTCTAGGTAAAACATGTATATATTCTACATTTTTGTTATCGATAAAGCTAATCAGTACAAAATCATAACACTTTGCGTTACATTTGATTAGCCTTTATGACAAAAAGCACTAGGTGTTCACAGTTTGAAAATCTAAGAAATCTACCAACAAAATACCCCAAAAATTTTCTTGTGGAGAGTAATTTTAGATACATGTAGGAGTCCAAACCTAGTTTTGAAATCTTCTTATACCGTCCATGAAATTTTTTCCATTTTAGTTTTTACCCATTTTTACCAATTTTTGATAAAAATGATAAGTTTTATTTCTTTCACAAAATGTCTAACAAAACTTACTCATTTGCAATCATTTTTGTTTTATGCAAATTTACGTTTTGAATGGTAGTTCAAAGATGACAGATTTCTTTTAGCAGTTTGTGATAATTGTAGAATTCAATTTTGAAATTCGGAAAAAGGACTAATAAAAATAGAGTCTTATATTTTCAACTTTCAATCCATTTTGATTGACCGCAAACTGTAACCACTACTTTACTTTTCAAAATGGCAAGATAATTGGCAAAACCTGATGAGCTATTTGAAAAATACTGTACCAAATGCTTGTCCATCCTTGGTAAAGGTCTTCCACATCATTGGACATTAAAAATTTGCCAGAAAAATTTAAGGAGGATTGCACAATCTTATTCTTTTGGTGGTGAGCCGGTGGTATTGACAGTTAGTTCAACAGAAAACTATTTAACATTTTCACCATTTAAAACAAACTTTTTTCTAATGAGACTTTCAGCTACAAATCAGCTCTCTTTAAAGTAAGTTAGATTTATTTGGTCAATTTGCACACATTTTAGAATGTTATCCTTAAGATCTGATAAATATATATAAATACAATCTGAAGAAAAAATGTCTTCTAGTCAAGCCAGTTCGTGAAATAGAGAAAAATATAATTATACAAGTTCTGATATGATGCAAAAGATTGAATCTAAAAAGTTTAAAAAGAAACAAAAAAAATTTAAAGATTAAATTTTTGAAAAAAATGTTATAAAGTTTGCAAAAAAGAAAAAATCTTTTCCATAAAAAAAAAAATTACAAATCGGTACTTGTAGGAACCGTAATAGAACTTTAATATAAAAGTAACGAAATGAATAATACAGTGGCGGATTGAGGTTTAGTGTCGCGGGGGGGGGGCCAAGTCAATAAATAGGGGCGACCGGGGTTGCCTTCAGTAATTTAATCTTATATATATATATATATATTTTAATTGTTTTAGGGGGCGCCGTTAGACCGTTCTAGGGGCGTGGGGGGGGGGGGGCAGCTCGCCCCCCCCCCCCCCCCCCCCCCACGCCTTATACTAAATCCGCCACTGGAATAATATAAATATAAAAATTAACAAATCGGTATACATACGTATACATATTCAATACAATACGTAATTGAATACGTGTTTTTTTATAGTTCTTTTAAATATATCATAAGATTTTATTTTTTTTATATTTTAGTCCCGGACAGAGTTCCACAAGCGTGGTCTCCGACATGTAATTGAGAAGTCAGATTTTCTTAGTGATGTTAGTGGAATGTAGTAATTACTTAATGAGTGCCTTGTTTCATGTTTATGATTAATTATATAAAATATATTCAGTTTTATCAGTATTTAATGTAAGTTTTTTTGCTATAAACTACTCATTAAGATATAGTAGTTCTTCTAGTTACATAAGGAAAAAAATATTTTTTAAATTTGAATCTGAAAACATTAGTGTCATCAGCAAATATTAAGTAGTTTTGAGGATAAAAAAAAATCATTTATATAAATTAAAAACTAAAAAAGGTCCCAGTATTGATCCTTGTGGAAAACCGCATGCGGCTGTTTCAAACCGAGCCTAACGGCTTCTTGTTAATTTTTGAAAATATTGACTAAAGGGGTGTTACTAAAACTTTTATAACTTTTGAAATATAAGAGGTAATTTTGTTTTGTAAAAACAATTAAGACATCAATAAAATGTTTTACCTTATGACATTTAATGCATTAGTAGAAAAACTTCTTTTAGTTTAGAATAAATATGACATATATTGAATTTGGCTAAATTTTTGTAATTTGATGTTACTTTTTATCAAAAAAAAATTAGAAAAATATATTCCTAATAGTTATTATCAAATACACTTATTGTTTGACAATAATGAAAACAAAAAAACCTTACTTAATTATTTAAGGTTAACTAAAACAGCCTTAATCGAATTGTGAAAGCAAACCACATTTTTCGCAAAATTATGAAAAACGTCGTAATAAGGGGGGATTAGTTGTTAAATGAGTACTTTTTTTAATATAGAAGTTCTTGATTTAGAAAATTATTTTGGAACGCTGATAAAATCATTACATTACAAAATAAAGTTCTAATAATATGGTGTTAGGTAGTTAATAAATAAAAACTCATCAATTCTAATAAAATAATTTATGACCAAAATTGAGTTAAAGGTTTTGAATTAACCTAGCTTTTGGTAGTAGAATTATTTTATGGTACTTGTATCAATAATCTCTTCTCACAAAAAATAAAGTGTTTAAATATACACAAATAGCTGATTTAAGTCTTTTGATAATTCGTTTTTATTTTCATTAAAAACTGTTTTATAATTAGTTGGTCCATTGATAAGTTCTTCAAGCAGTAAACTATCTTTGAACACCCAGATGATACTAGACTCATACATAATTCATTTAAAACCAGAAGAACATTTGGTCAACTTGGCAATTGTGATAATAAAGTTTACAACTTCTTAATTTATCAAGCTAAATTTTTACACCAACTTGATAAATGAGACTTATATTCCATTCTTTAACCAGAGAGGAGGTATGTAGAGCAGAGGTCCTGCGAAGGTAGAACTAACTTTTGATGATAAAAATTGAACGGAGATCTAATATATATAAAAAATGTTACATATTACATAACAAAGGATAAAACGTTTTTTGAATTAACTACATAAACATACAAAATCATATCCAACAAACATACCAGTTGCTCTGATCACAAATTAAAATAGTTAGCTATACATTTGATGCTAGACTTTTATTCCATTCTTTAACCTGAGCAAAGGCATTGCATAGATATAATAAACTTTTGAAAATAGGAACAGAATGGGCATCTACCTAATATATAAAATCATTGTAATAAAAAATTATTATTTTGAACAAACATTACAGGCATTAAAACAGAATAGAATTCTCTTATTTGTAAATTAAGGATCTTATATAATTTATCTTAGATGTAAAAAGTTTAATTTTTTTTTTAACTTTTCAAACATTTAAACTAAATTTGATGACCACAAACAAGACAAAGACCTTGTCTATAAAATGAATTTTCGCCACGCTCTGAACACACAACACACTTTCTCACCTTAGAGGCTTGAAGCTTCCTATCAGCTTTGCTGTGCAATTCAAAGCGTTTTAAAACAAGATGCAGCTTTTGCTCCTGATTTCTAACTGAATGCAACTGCCTTAATTCCTTATTTACGCTATTATGCAAACACTCTCCCTCCTCTTCACTCAGCAACCCAATAGTTTTATGCAATTTTACAAATAGTGGCACATTGTAAATGAGTTCATGCATTTTTCGCGTGATACTTTCTTTTGGAAAGCAAGCATGAAACTCAATAGCAAATAAATTTATATATTGATGAAGCTCAGAAATTTCGGCATCAGAAAGAAATTTTCGCTTAAAAAGAATAGGTTGCAAGTTATTAAAAACACTAAACACACGTACAAATCTATTTTTAATTGCTTCATCATCAATAACACTACAAAGTTTATAGTGGTTTCTTAATACTATTTTACAATGATTACCTACAAATACATTACCATGGTAAGCTTGTCGCTCAACTTTCATATCTTCAAGGGCCTTATAAAGAGACCTCTCATGAGTCCCCATGCTACTTATAGATATTTTTTCTAGGTCTTCACACTCTATCTGCAATCGAATATACTCAACGTCTAAAACTTCGCGCTGTGCGCGTATAAAAGAAATTTTTTCAGAAATATAAAGGTCAAGACATTCTAAATCTTCACCCTGACATGCTAAACACTCATACTTCTCTATATCACACAATACATTCTTTTCCGAACCACCAATAATTTCACAAAATTGATGGAACAATTTTTGGCACGTACCACACTGCACCCAATCAATGTTACAATCATATTTAGTAATTAAACACCTGATACTAGCACACTTTTCTTGCTGTTTACAGGTTTTTTTTTTATTGGAGGAGTTTAGAGATATGCATTCCAATTCAGAAATATTTTTATCAAAAGCTAACCAACGAGTCTGTAGATTTGCAACGTCTACAAATTGATTTCCTTATAAACGTAAAGAGTCTGCTGTTTTAGAACATTCAAAGCTTTTAGCAGCCCACAATTCATTCGTTCTCACATTCTCATTATGCGACAAAGACGAAACAGCTTGACAATCCAAAGTCTTACACTCCTTCAACAATAACTTATAAAGTTTTAACACAACTCCTAACATAATATGCAAAACAGGTGGCACTACATTATCTAAAGTTATTATGGGGAAAATCAAAGGAGCAATGATTGAATTATGAAACTTACCTAGAGCTCTTAGGTTTGAACCCTGATACATACAAAATAAATGAACATCATATACAGACCCTGATGATTTAGAATTGACAACTTCAAAATGGAATTTCATATACTTCCCACCCTTATCCCCAGCAAAAAGGAGCCATACCTCTTCGCAAAAACCAACATCAGAATTGAAGTGGTCACGAATGTGCAGACTATTGAAAACCTCTTCAATATAAGTTATCAAATTCTTGACCATCAATACAGGTACTAAACAAGGTGCTTCATTGGCAGATGGATAAAGCAACATGGACTTTACAGTAACATGTTCTTTACTAACATGCATTGTCCGCATTTCTTGTTCTTGTCTTATCTTGGGCTCAGATGGGAGAATCCTTGCACCAAGATTACACAGAATACGTCTTAGCCTACGGAATTCAGCCGTGGGCATCCTTAATTGGCTCTGCAGCTCTACAGCATCAGAAACACTTAACTGCCTAACTAAACCCAACTTATTTGCAACACAATGAAACATAGACTTTTCACAAGACACAGAATCACAAAACAACATAGACAAATCACTTTCCAAATCTGAACAAGCTAATAATCGAAGGAATATAAAAGCAAGTTTAGATCGTCTAGCTGCAGCATGCCTACCTAACTTAGAATAAGATTTACCATCTCCTAACTTAATGTAAGTATATTTCTTACCAACTATTGGCTTTTTAACTGATATAGTCTGTGGATTACTTAATTTAAACCCACAGAATAATTCAGAGGAACCAATGTTGTCATAGTCTAAATAAGAATCAACGACAACTAAATCCTTATCACTGCTAGCAAAATATTTGCAAATTTGGCAACTGTTCTTGTTTATATCACTGATTTTTGCATTTTTTTTTTTCAAATTTAAATTTTTTTAGCAATCTTACATTTTTGGCACGAGCAGATGCAAATTTACAGTGTGCTGTTTTTAATTTTTTTTTTTTTTAAAGTTGGAACTGCTCCTCCTGTTTTAGCCTAATACTCATAGTCTCTAATTGAGAACTTAATGAGTTACAATGTGCATTGAGAGCCTTGTTTTTAGAATTTAAATATATAACTTCAGTTTCCAACTTTGATACCTGTATTTTTAAATTATCTATTTGCTCCACATTATTTTTTTTCTTTAGAAATTAATTGTTCAACTTGACTACTTAGTTCCTTATTCCTATTTAAAATATAAAAATTATCTGCATCTGCTGATTTTTTTTGTTTTTTTGTTTGTGGAGCTGGAGACAGTTGCATTTAAAAAAATGCTTCGTTTTTTGAAGCTTCAAAATACTTTTTAGAATCTTTTTTTCTTTGTTTTATTTTTCGGCACATTTTATTTAACACATCAATATTAGGCATATTAAACTCAATTGGCAAAAGAAAACTTAAAAAAGTAAACAACGCTTTTGGATGAAAAACTGTTAATAAAATTGAAAGTTAGTGATCTTACTAGTGTCAATTACTCGCTTTACAAAATTAAAGTCAGAGCCGTGGCTAGGCACCCCCAAACCCCCCAATTGGGGGGGGCCCAGTATTTTTAGGGGCCCTTTTTAAAAGTTAAAATATCTTTTAACTTTAAAAGGGTTTAAGTGAAGTAAAAAGATTTGCATTTTAACCATTATATTAACTAAGTTATGCATGCTAAAAAGTACTAAAAAGCAAAAGTCATTTTTACGCAAAAACAATTTACACTCCGAGTTCTTTTGTTTTGTTAGAAGTTTTTTGAGAAACCACTATAGCGGTTTGTCTGATGTTATTTTAGCGGTTTGTCTGATGTTATTTAGCGGTTTGTTTGATGTTACTAGCGCGCTAATGAGAAACCATTAAACAGCGTTTCGTGGGGAAATATATTTTCAAGTATGTCGCTTATTTTATGATTACAAGCGAATTTATTATTTTTAATTAGGTTATTTATTGATTAACTATAATTTGCTGGTAATTCAACTGTTTACCAATTCACCACGGTAAAGTTTATTTTATTACTATTATTTCTATTACTTATGTTTTATGCCTAGCAAAAAATATAATTATCTTTCATTCTTAGTTTTTTACAATATTTTGGAATTATTGGAATGAAAAAAGTGAAAAGTGGTGCCACTAAAAGAAGAGAAAAAGCTGCAGCCATGGAGAAAATCATGAAATACCCCAAACTAACACATTTTTTAAAACCAGCAGTTCCGGCTAGCAGTGTTTTGATATCAACAAATAATTTTGATTGTGATTATTTGGGTACTAGACTAGAGTCAGATGGGTTAATCTATGACTCAAATGCAAAGTCAAATGTAAGTCATGGTTTAATCTGTGAATCAAATGCCACAACAAATCCACTAATATTTCTCAGTGATGATCCTTCTGATTGGCCTGATAATGTTTCTGACGCTCAGAAGTGTGATGTTGTTAAACGAGGTTTAAAAAAGATTGAAATCGACTTTCCAAAAAATTCAGAAAGAAGACGATTTTCCATGAGTTATTATAACCGCAAAATGAAAAATGGAGAAATCTTTGAAAGATCATGGCTTATATATTCTTTAAATAGTGATAAAGTGTTTTGTTTCTGTTGCAAACTTTTTGGGATAACTTCTTCACCCTTTCGAAAAGGAATAAACACGTGGGAAGGCTTATCAAAAAAACTTAAAGAACACGAAACATGCAGTGCACATTTAAAATGCTTTGAACATTGGATGACATTACGAAAAGGTAACTGATATTTCATTTAACTTGTTTTGTTACTTTTTTTATTGCTAAAATATTAATTTTTTTTCAATTTTGACAATGCAGGCATAGCAAATCAAGCTACCATAGACGAGCAACAACAAAAGTTGCTTCATAAAGAGCGGGTATTTTGGAGATCTGTGTTGGAAAGGATACTGGACATTACGTTATTTCTTTCATCAAGAAATCTTGCATTCCGTGGATCAGACACGGCAATTGGTTCAAAGAGCAATGGAAATTTTCTTGGGGTGTTTGAATTACTGGCTAAGTACGATGCCGTCTTTAAGGAGCTTCTGTTAAGAATTCAGGACAAAAAAACAAACGCTCACTATTTGAGCAATGACACACAGAACGAGTTGATTAGATGTTTAGCGCAGGAGATTGAATCAGAAAACCTTTCTATGGTAAAAAAAGCAAAATACTATTCGGTTATTTTAGATTGCACGCCAGACGTTTCGCACAAAGAACAAATGAGCATAATTTTAAGATCAGTGACATGTACTTCTAGAGTTGGTATTAACATTTCCGAAAATTTCTTTGGATATCTCACAGTAAATGATACCACTGGAAAAGGGCTTTTGGATGCCTTTTTAAATCAGGCAAAAAAATGGGATCTAAATATTCTTGATTGTCGAGGCCAATCTTATGATAATGGTGCTAACATGAAAGGAAAACTTAAAGGTGTTCAAGCCAGGCTTCTAGAAATGAACCCAAAGGCTATATATGTTCCATGTGCAAATCATTCACTGAATCTTGTTATTGTTGATGGTGCACTGTCATCTATCAGTGCAATATCTTTTTTTGGAGTTCTTACAAGATTGTATACCCTCTTTTCATCGTCTCCTCCTCGATGGGAAATTTTAAAATCGTGTGTGGAAATTTCTGTCAAACCACAATCAGATACAAGATGGGAAAGTAAAATAAACTGTGTTAAACCACTTCGCTATTATCTGAAAGAAATTTTAGAGGCACTCGACAGATTGGAAAAACATGCCTTTGAAAAGAAAGATGGGGCAACAGCCACAGAAGTACGATCTCTGATTGAATATATTAGGACATGGCCTTTCTTATTATCAATCATTATTTGGTATGACGTTTTATTTCAAATCAACAAATCAAGTAAGCTTCTTCAGTCTTCTACAACCTCTCTTGACATATTGGCTAGTGAAATAAAAGCAACAAATACATTTCTTCATGAGTATCGTGAGACTGGATTTACTGACGCACATATTAAAGCACAAGAAATTGCAGAGGAATTGGGCATTGAAAAGATTTTTCCAACAGTGCGCTTACGAAAAAAAAAAAAAATGTATTCATACGAGTGTGCTGATGAAACTCGGCAACCTGAGCATCAGTATAAAGCAGATTTCTTTTTGCCACTCATTGACATGTCAATTGCATCAGTAAAGGAGCGTTTTGAACAGGTCAGTATCTTCACAAATCTTTTTGACTTTCTTTACCGGTCTGAGAGTCTTATCAAAGCCTGTAATGAAAATTCTCTTACTGTATTTTGCACAAATTTGCAAACGAAGCTCGGGGATATAGATTCTGAGGATTTGGAAATGGAGTTGAAACGATTTGTCATAGTTGTACAAGAGGACAAAAATACAAACCTGAAATCTGCATATGACTTCCTTAACTACGTCTACAAAGAAGAGCTGCAGGAAACTTATCCTAATCTAGTTATTGCGTTACGCATCATTCTTACTTCTCCAGTAACTGTTGCAAGTGCAGAACGTAGCTTTAGCAAGTTAAAATTAATTAAAACATTTCATAGGTCAGTATAAATACTCTTACTTCCTTATACCTAAACACATATAACTATATTTCTTTGTATCTTTATGTAGGTCAACAATGGTCGATGAACGTTTGTCTTCCCTAGCAATGCTGTCAATCGAGAACGAGGTAGCAAGGAAATTAAGTTATGAAGGCTTAATAAATAAGTTTGCAAGTATGAAAACACGACGCAAACCTTTTTTTTGACCTGTGAATGCCTAATACATTCACAGTAGTCAAAGAAACTTTTTGTTTTAAACTCTTAATAAATATAACAATTATAAAATATACTTAATTAAATTAAAGGGTTAATTTTATTGTTTTTTTTCTCGTGAACGACTACTTAAAAATATGTTCGGTGCATTATAAAAGATACGCCTTGCGCTTTTTGAAAAAAAAAAAAATGTCAATTTAAACGCATTTAAAAAAACTTTGGGGCCCTAATGGAATGTTTGGGGGGGGGCCCTAAAGTCACTAGCCACGGCACTGATTAAAGTTATACTCATTTTCCCAACCATCTTCCCAACCGATGTACAGTTTCAAAATTTCCCTCTCAGTTGCATACATCACATAAATAATGATAATAATATTATAATAATAATATAATAAAAGAAATTAAATAAAATAATATTTACAAATAAATACACTAAAAATAAAAGAATTAAGCAACTTATCTGAGATTAGTCGAATATCCACGAGGAAATAATCCACGAAACTTTGCTTTATAATCTTTATTGATATAGTAATAAAATTATAATACAAACAACTTAAATAGAATAATATTGACAAATAGATGCACTAGATAAAATCGGATTAACCAACTTATCTGAAATTAGTCAAATATCCAAGAAAATTAATCCGCGAAACTTTGTTATTTATTCTATAAAATGTGTCTCGTTTGTTTTGTTTGTTTTCTTAAAATGCATCCGATAATCGTTGGGGACGTAACGATCAGAGTTTGCGTCACCGCTTTAAAATGTAAACAAGAATTTATGCAAAAAAAAATGTCGCTAAACATGCCAAGTTTGAAAACATATTTGATAACATAGCTAGAGGTACAGAAAATAATTTTTTGATTTTCTTATTCATATAAGGTTGAAGTATTACTAAATCCACAGACTTTTCAAAAATGTTATGTTTTGTATTCAAAACGAATAAAAACAAAAATATAAATGCATTAAAAACTAACTTTCTATATAAAAACTTGCAAAGTCTGTGGAAATCTAGATAGAACAGACATTCATTAATAACTGTTCTAAATTTCAACCATCGACCATGTAGCTATGTTATCAAATCTTAGTTGGCCTAAGACAGGTTTTGCGTAAAAATCGCAAAAATCAGAAAAGTGATGCCAAATTATTAACAATATTTTTACAGCTTTCATTTTTATTCCGTTTAATGTAAATGTTTATTTAACAAGGAAAGATAGATCTTTTATATTTTTTTTATTTGAAGATGAAAGCATTTATAGAAAAAAAATACTATTATTTTAAAGTTAATGAATTTTTATACTTTTTATGCGGAAATACTTTTTTTTTTTGATATACTCGTGACGTCAGGCTCGCTTTTATATTGAGTGAAACAGCCGTGCGCAACTTGTTGATTCAAATCGTGAGTATTTTAAACCATATGGTACTCCTTGTTTGCAATTTTCTAAATAATATTGCAGCTACTTTAAGTTAGAGTAAACTACTCCATAATAAAGTAGTTTATTGATAAGAATCTTGTGGTTGACAATATCAATCGCTTTAGATAGATCTAGAAAAATTCCGAGTGAGTAACTACTGTTTTCAAAACCATTGAAAAAATGATTCACAAGATCAACTATTGCGGATATCGCGTTTTACGGAACCAAATTTTATGCTAAAACTTTGGTTCTCGTTTTTTTAAGTTTTTTTCAGGCAGCGTGTGGCAGACGCAGTTTTGTGGAATTTCATTTTAGAAACATATATGCTCATAGATACTTTTTTGAAAGAAGAAAAGCTAATCTTGGATAGTTAATAAACTTTTTTATCGATTATTTTGCTTCTGAATAATTGGTTGATGTTCTCACATGAATTTGTAGTCAAATACATGTTGATCCGGCTTTTTTTATATACAGACAATTTCTACATGCATTTTCTATGCACATGCCAAATTTCAACGAAAAATAATTGGTAGTAGATAGTTTAAAATGTGTTATATTACGTATACCACTTATTTTAGGTAGCCTTAGGCAAACGTTTTTTGTTGTGTTTTTTTTTAAGAAACATGTATAAACATAAATTATTTTTATAAAGAAGAAAGCTTAATCTAGATTTTTATATGACTTTTATGTATGGTTACTCAACATTTTTATGGATTATTTTGCTGACATTATTGCATGAAAACGTCCCTATTCTCACATTAATTTGTTGTCGAAGGAATGTTGATCCGGCTTTTTTTATTAGTTTTCCTATTTTTTACATGCGTTTTCTTTGCCCCTGCCAAAAATCAACGAAAAATAATTGGTAGCAAATAGTATAATTATTGTTGGACTTTTGGTACCTAATTTCGTTTTTTTGTTTTTTGTTTTTTACGATAAGCAAAATACGGGTAGGGGCAGCTGGATAGGGGGGTTGACTCTACAAAAAAAATAATACCAATATTGTATTATTTTGATTTTTATTATTAGATTTATAATAATGGAACCTATAGATTAGGACCTACTAGACTCTTTAACAGACAGTAAGTTTAATATTTCTTTCATAACAATATCATTAATAATTATTTTAAATCAAAAAATATTCCTAAATATAACCTTAATCTTTTTTTATATATTACATAAAAAAAAGATTAATGTTTCAGATTAAAACTTTTACGTTTAAATGGATTGTTAACTGATAGTATCTGTTGACAATTTTATTAAGATACCACATAAATCAGATACTTCATTGGTTTATTCATAAAAAAGGACTTTTTAGTTTTTTTCAAATAAAATAAAAAATAATATTCTTTTATCATTTTTGAATTGTTTACTTCTTTATCTGTGAATTATTGTTTTGTAAATTAAATCTATGAATTATTAATTCTTGTTTAGATCCGGCTAAACATTATGCTGATTTTTTAAGATTTCGCAAGTATAAATCACATAATTTATATATAACTACAACCAATATAACAATTAATTTATAAACAAAGTGTATAACTATTCCTAATATTAGTTTGTTGCTTATAAATATATTTTTTTATATCACTTAAACAACTGTTTAATAAAGTTGTTGCATCTTACACAGAACCGATTTTTTGATTGTTAATTTTGTAACTTTGTAACAATTTCATAGTGCTTTTGGTAATTGTACAATTTTTTTTTCTCTTTAGTCCGATCTACAAAGACTACCAATGGTAAGTTTGCATATGATAACTTTAAGTAATGATTATAGAATAACAAATATAAGAGTGTATATTTTGGTTTTATTTATATTATTTTTAATCTTCACTCCTTTCATCAGTTGCTATGGTTATTTTAAAAGTTAGTACTTTTTAATCTGTAAATAGATTTAATGCCAATTTCAAAGTTATCAATTGCAATATTTATTTTTTATTACTTTTTTTTACCTTCATCTACAACGAGTGGTAATTTTAACAATTTTTTTTTTTTATAATGTTTGTATTTCTCAACAATTACACATTTAATTTTTATTAAAACTTTTTTACCTTAGTTCCATTCTCAATTATTTTTAGTGGTAAGCTTAAAAAAAATTTTATTGTATCTTTTAAAACACCTGTTCATATATGTATGTATTTCAGATTACCTGTAATATTTATTTTTCATTACTTTTTTTTACCTTTAGCTACATCATTATCTACAACAAGTGTTAAGTTTAACAATTATTATTTTTTAATATGTTTGCATTTCTCAACAATTGCAAATTTAATTTTTATTAAAACTTTTTAGTCTTAGTTCCATCCTCAACTGAATTGAATGGTACGCTTAAAAAAAATTTTATTGTATCTTTTATAAAACCTGTTCATATATGCATTTTTAACAGTGTTTTTTAAGTTAAAATATTTATAAGAGTGTAACATTTCACTACGAGGGTATGAAAACGTAACAAAGACATCCACCCTTTAATCTAAAATAGACCATTAATATTTAGAAATGGAATGGAAGCAAATTAGAACAACCTTTTGTGTATAAAGATAACAAATACCTTTGATAACTCATGACATGATTCAGCTAAACTTTCTAGCAATAGGATGCAAAAGCTAGTATCTGCATTAAATCTGCTGAGCCCTATTAAAATAGTAGAACTAAGTTTTTAACAAAAGTTTGCTCAAGCTAGTCCAAAGCTAAATGAGATTTCACAGTTACAAGTATTAAGCTCAGTGAAATCTCATGATTTAAGGTTGGTTGTAAAAAACATCAGTTTTGTCACCCTCAGTATCAAAATCAGTGTCAAGCAAAGAATGCTCAAAACATTATCTTAAGACACTCCGGAAACTTATGCCAATGTCATGACTGTTCATGATTTCATGATTTCAAGAAAAAGTGTATCTATGATCAGGGCCGGCGCAAGTAGGTGTCTTGTGGGGGAGTGCCATTACAACTTTTACCAACCGAAAAAAAAAAAAAGTCCTCGTTTTCGAAAATTTGCCGACTGCCATGACAACATTTGCCGACTAACTGTCTAAATTACCGACTAACTTATATCGAAAGGATCGACATTTGCCGACTAACTAGTCAAAAAGGGTCAAATTCGCCAACTAAGAGTCATATTTGCCTACTAAAAATCAATGATAAAGGGGGGGTGGAGGAGGTTTCAGGAGGTTTACTAGGAAATAAAGTTGATATTTTTCAAAATTTTCAAATTTCCATTTTAGATTGTTTTAAGAATTATCCCTGAATTCATTTCTGAAATCTGTTTTTCAGAAAAATAAACACAAAATGTATATTTTAAGATTTATACAAGGTGGTTAAATAAATTTTGCATAGCAACGGCCCCTAGCAATACACTTTTCTTGCTTGTTTTGGACTAATTTTTGTATATTTGGCATACTTTTCAAAAAATTTAATTTTAGTATGATGTTTAAGTCGTAGATTAAAAAAAAAAAAACTGCATTTACTTTTCAGCGTTATATAATAATAATAAGAGATGAACAAATGACAAAACTTTATATGTTTACTAATGACGTTGTTTATGGATTTTCTTTCTTTTATTATGTAAATATAGCTAATATAAAAAGTAATGGGAAATAAAAAAAAAGAAGTGAAGAGGACATTCTCTGGAAACAAGTTCCAAAAAGCAAGTAAAACCGAAATAGTAACAACAATTTTACTGAAAAAATCATGTAGTGCTAAAAAGCTAAGCAAATTTAATTTGAATGAAAAATAGTGTTCAGATGGTTTTAATTTGATTATGTATTTTCATATTCTCAAAGAAATATTAATGCAACTTGGTAGCTACCCAGATTGTCGAAATGGAGTATTCTTACAAAATGATGGTTCAAAGAGAATGGGATTTTCACACAGTTTGAAAATCACATGCACATCATGATCATATGAATGGTGCACTTTTACAAGTAATACTGCGGACAAAAGCACACAAAGTAAAGGCAGGAGTACATTTGATATTAACTTAAGAATGATTATGGCTTTTCGCGAGATTGGTCAAGAGCATGAACCCATGAGTTGTTTCGCTTATATTACAAATATGAGTTGCATGAATGTAAATACTTTTCAAACTAATCATAAATTGATTCAAGCTACTTATGATTCTGCTGCTAAAGATTGTATGAAGTTTGCTGCAAATAAAATTAAAGCAAATGCTGTTGAAATATCCACTACCGGTGTTCCGTTAATCCAGGTTTCTCTTGATGGTACTTGGCAGAAACGAAGACATTCTTCTCTTAATGGTATAGTTACTGCTATAAGCAGCAATCGATGTGTTGATGCAGATGTATTAAGCAAGTATTGCAGAGGGTGTCAAATTCGGTTCAACAGAAAACATTCTAAATATGAAAACTGGAAAACAAATCACAATTGTTCTTTAAACCACACAAACTTGTCAGGGGCAATGGAAAGGATTGGTGCACTTAATATCTTTCAACGCTCATTGAATTGTAAGGACTCATTTATAAGTACTATCCTGGAGATGAGGACTCCTCTTCCTTTAGTTATGTAGTAGCAAGTGATCCTTATTCTGAATATATCAAACCAGAAAAGTAATAGTGCATTAGACACATTAAAAAAAGAATGTCGCTGTCGATTAAAATCGAGGTTGCAAGAAAATTAAGTTATGAAGGCATAATAAATGAGTTTACAAGCATGAAAACACGTCGCAAACCCTTTTTTTGATGGTTTGCGACTTACTTGTATTATCTGCGTAATACACCACAGTATTTAAAAAAACTCTTTACTAGTAAACTCTATATCAATTTAACAACTATAAATGTGTTTAATTGAATTTAAGCGTTAATTTGATTGTTTTTAGTCTTATGAACGGCGACGTCAAAATATGTCAGGTACCGTGCTTTTCGGGGTAATCTGTAAATTTTATCCACTTTTAAAAAAATAATAATTGGGGCCCAAATGGCTAGTTTTTTTTTGGAAGGGGGGGGGGGGGAGGGGAGGCCCTAGACCCACTTGCCACGGCACTGCTAATAAATATTATACTCTTATAAAATTACAATATATATTACTAATATATATATCACAATATATATTACTAATAAATATTATACACAAACAACAAAATATTATACTCTTAATAATATACTCAAACAATAAGTTTGTGTAACACTCTTTTTTTTTTTATATAAATTTTAATTAAATAAGATAAAATCTTTTAGTTAAATTAATTAAAATTATTTTATTTAACATTAGTAAAAAATTATACCTCTAACCTAGTAGTTAACAACTAGGTTCCACTAATATTTCATAACTAGTTATAGCTTATTAGTAGAAATAAAAAACAAATATGAACCTAGTAGTTATCCAATTTAACAATTTCCAAACAATTTTCTAATAATTATTTTAAATGTGAAAAACTGAAATAATTTTAATCATTTTTTAATTATATTTCATTTATTTACTTTCTTTTAATTTTAGTTTTACAATAAATTATTTGTTGTTTTTTCTACAAATTTATGTACCTTTTAGTTCTTAACTACCCAATGCTGTGTGCTAGAAGGTTAATAACACAACTGCACGATAGTTGTGTTATTAACCTTCAGATATTTTTTTATTGCCATTTTAACTACATATTTGGCAATATATGAAATCAAAGCTTTTTTGTATTTAGATAGGTTGCTGCAATTCGGAATATCTGCATATTCGTGGTCACTATTAGTTGGTTTTCTCTTTCACAAATCACATTTTTTTTGTTAATTCAATTCTAGTCAAATATTTTAGTACTGGTGTGAGCAAAAGAATTGTCTAAAATTTTTGAAATATGAGCTTTATTTCTGATGCTGCAATTTCCATTGGAAAATTGAGCCTTAATTCAAATCAAAAGTTGTTTATATGTGGCTGTAAACTGTTGGCAATTGATATTGTTGTTAAATATTCTTGCAGATCTCACAGCTAAATAAGATTTCACAGCACAATAAAGAACTTGTTAGATGGTTTTGACTGAGCTTAAATGTTAAATAACTTTATGGCGAACCTTCTTTTTCTACTCAGTCAAGAAATATATTTTAATTGCTTCTGAATATCTAATGAAACCAGTTTTTATACTAGATAAATTCATTAGCGTAACAGTTAATCTCTTTAAGACTAATGATATAATTATATACCATGTCAAGAAATGGAAAACAAAGAGCCTTGCTGCATGCACACAATGCTGACTTGTATCCGTTGGCAAATAGGTTTTGTGAATTTAATATGTGATGTAATCAATCTTTTATGCGAATAAACTCAACAACATGTTTATATAATTATTTAATTGCAACATACAGTTTAATAATATAAAAAATCAGCTTTTATAAACTATAACATATAACCATAACACTTAACAGCAGGTAAACAGTATATATAACTTTAGTTAATGAGATATTTCAAAGAGGTGTTTTGAATATTTCTTTATTACAAATTTAATAAATTTGTTTTTTCAAACAAATGTTTGTTTGAGGATGTATGTAAAATTTGTTATATACATCCTCAATTCTATTGAGTGGTTATCCTTTAAATTATAAGAAATGATTATTTACTTTTTATTTGTTTTAAAAGTTGATATAAATAACTATAATTCAGACCTGTTTTTTTTTTTTACCAGCATAAGTGACACTTTAGAATATTTTATTCAAATAATTTATGCAATAATAGAATTATAATATAAGGAACCCCTGAGTTTGTATATCCCTGTATACAGACAGCACTTAATTAATAGTTCATGCAGCATTTGTACAAAATGGTATCTTGCTACAAAAAATAGATAATATAAAACTGTAGGTAGAGATGATTGTTGCTTACCATGCTGTTATGTTATTAACCTTTTAGCATACAGGATTGGGTAACTAAGAACTAAAAGGTACATAAATTATACACAAAACTTAACTATAATTGTAAATGCCATAAATAAATTGAATTAATCAAAAAATAATTTCTTTTTTTTCTCTAATATTTATAAAATTCATTTTTTTCTTTTTTTTAAAAAAAAATTTATTAGCCTTATTTAATTATTTTCTATCGTAGTTTGATAACGCAATGTAAAATCTATATTGCTTTCACCGCTAGGAACTTAAATCGCCGCCATTTCGGGAGGCGAATTTTAGCTTCAACTTTTTTCGGAAAAAACAATAGAATCCGCTATCTAGTTATATTTTGAGATCAGTACACCTGTAATAACTAGTAACTAGTAAGTTTCGTTATCACAACTATTTTATATAATATTCTGAAAAATTAAGAACTAAATGAATTTGACAACTAGGAGCAAAAACATATATTAGCGCGCGCTCCTTCGTAAACCCTATTATATAAATGTTATCATATATTGACACCGTTTTTTTTTATAAACATGTTAAAGTTTTTTCAATTCTTTTTTAACTTTTCAGTAAAAAAATTTTAAACTATACAAAATATTTTGAGATCTAACTAGATTAAAATAAAATAAAATAAAACAATAATTTTTGATTGTCTTATTATATTATTCTCACACCGGATGTCTTAACTCAAATGAAGGTTTTATATTTTATAATAAAAGGTTTTTGTGATTAATTAAGTAAATTAAATTTACCGTATTGTTTATAAAGATAAACTGTTGTGTATTGTACACAGCTAAGTTACTAACACGCTATGGACAATACTATTTTTTTGTGGAGGCGTGTTTGCAACTTAACTATGTTAGTATTATTTTTGTAACAATAGTTATCATATAAGATGAATCATTTAAAAATTAGCTATGCTCTGTTAATTTAAACAAAAGAAACAACAACAACAAATTGCCATTTTATCAAGTTTTTTTATTTTTTTAAATTAAGGTTACAGTTTTTTTTTTCAATTTAAAAGACCCATTAAATCACCAGTAATTAGATAGACCAATATATAGGGAGCCCTTGATGGGCTACAATGCTACTAGTAATATGATGAGGTTTTAGGTGAAGTTTCTCTTAACCTGAGAGCTCTACCTCTATAACAGCATCGTTAATGTATTAACTGATTCTATACGAGCAAACCGGTATTAAAACGAGTTTGTCGGTAGTAGAATCCCGGTACTTAACAGGAAAAACATATCGCGTTGAGTGATCAAGTAGCTTTTTAATAACTTTTTTAATTTATTGTTAAATGGATGATTTATTGGAGTTTGAAAAGAAAATTTTAATTATATTTTTTCATGGAAAAAATAAAAAATATATAACATCATCACTTCTGTTATTTTTCTTTTTACCTACAACTTCCGCAGGCAAAAAGAGATTTGTGCTTAATTTTAGTTTTTTATTATAGTTATAATTTTTACTATAATAATTTTTTATTATAATAAAAAATTTGATCTTTAAACTTATAGAAGTTTTTTTTAGCTTTTTTTAGTTTATCAATTATTAGTACCAGTCAATAAGCTTGGGAAACACATTTCATAAAAAAAAAATCTAATTTGGAAAATGTAACAGCACTCTTACTTAGTATTCTAATGTAATCAGCATTCTTACTTAGCAAGAATTTATTGACACCATATTAAAAAAGTTGCTAATATATAGTTTCAATCATAGCAATTTTCTAAAAATTTTCTATAAATATTAAGTAGATCTTTTCAAAGATGCAAAAAAATGCCCATGTTTAATATTTATATTTTCAGAAATTTTGAATTTTGTGCAGATATTATTAACAACAATTTTTATTTACATTTACTGTAACAGCAGTAAAGTAGTAAATGAAAGTAACAGTACTAATTAAAATTAGATATAAATAATATCTAAATTTTCTTCAAACAGCTGTATATTTAATATTAGGTGAAACTTAGTTTATAAGTTAATGTTATTTGTAACTATGTTAATGTAATTAATAAAGTAATTAACAAATTAATAAGTTGATAAACTGTTTTAAATAAAAAAAGTATTTTATAAAAATTACTAGAAAAAAAAAGAATTTTAAAAGATAAATTATAGTTATCATTAGTTATAAATCAAGCATGTTTTAAACTTTATTAATACAAACTAATATGTAAGTAGGTCTTCCAGAATTTTATGCCTCACTTAGTTTATACAAAAACATCAAGAAGTTAAGTTAGGGTTTATTATACCTATAAGGTTTCTCAAAAAGCAAACAGTGTAATTAGTACTTATTTTTATTTTAATATTAGTCCATAAATAAAGCTATATAGTATTAAATTTATTTTATGACCGGCTGTAATGAATGCTCAAAGCATCAAAGATGCATTTGTGATGCATATATCGAAAAAAATTCTTGCATTCAAAATAATTTTATGAAAGTTTAAACAGTTTGCTTTAAGAATATAAGGGTCATAGATTAGATTGTTACTCCATTCTTGATAAAAATTCATTACTTTTTTGTTTATTTAGAACAACTATCAGGTTGTTTTAAACAATCAAAAATCAAGCAGCCAATCTTGAATGTGATCTACTTTCTGTGACAGCTTGGAACTCACAGTAATTGGTGAATTAAACTAGTACTTTACTGCTAATAATTATTCCAATATTGTTAATATTGTTAATTGGCAACATAATATACTGAGTCCTCTACTTTATGTCTTCTAGGATTATCTTTTACTCATAACTTCTCACGAAAATCATATGTCCGATCAATTAGAAAGTTAGCATCTGTTGCCTCATTATATTGACCTTGCTATTTTTTTTCCTCCTAATTCTGTTCTCTACCTCTATAAATCTCTTATCTGTCCTTATGCAGAATAATAATGTTTTATTTTGGATGTTTCTTCTAATGATGTCAATTTTCAGTCACTTATCATAAGGAGTTATGTTTCATTTATCTGATTGTCTTAAAGTTGCATCTCTTTCTATTTTCTACAAATCAAAGCTGTTGAGTTCTGTTGAGGGAGACTTTTTGATAAACTTTAGATCCAGGTATTTTCCCACTAAACATCTTTACCATTAAAAAAAAGGCCCTTAAAACTAGACTGAGTAAGTATATTTGAAATATTATTTCTATAATCATAAATATATTTTAACATTAAATATTTACATTTTGAATGTTCTTGGTTATACTCCCAAGTGACAGTTTTAGCTTTTTCAAAGGCATTAGGTAATGGATCATATTTAAAGCATAGTTGACTTTCTGGTCTGTTCATTTGAAATACAATAATACTTCTTAATGTTCCATCCAGTTAAAAATTAGTTGGGTTAAAACCTAGTTAAAAATTAGTTGGGTTAAAATTTAAACTGTTATATTGTTTTTAACATTTTGTTTTTATTATTTTTAATCATATTTCAAAAGAAAAAACCATTATTATGGCTAAATGTGTTTCAATAATCAAAATGGTTTTTCAATTTAAAAAATTTAAGTTTTTTACTGACTAATTTATACTTTTTACAAAACAATATAATTTGATATAATTTCTGTTGATTTTTGAACATGTTAACATTTTAAATATACAAAAATATTTATAGAATATTTTTAGAAATACTTTAGTTATAATTTAGTATTATAAAATTATTTATTTTAAAATTCAAAGTTTATCCATTTTAAGTCTTTTGTGTTTTTATTTTTAGTTTTAAGGGATTTATCAAAATGAGTACTTTATCTTAGTGTGTGTTTTATTTTTAGTTATTGAGGTTCTTAGACAATGGTCAACTCAAGATCATGCTTTTCATGAAAATCATTTTGCTAAATTTTGTTCTTCTTAATGTTTCTAATATAGCAGGTAAATATTATTGTATATTTATATAATTAGATGATTTTAGGTTTTATTTAATTAAAATTGTTTTCTTTTTTTTTTCAATTAAGAGTTTTTTATCATCTTTAAATGTTTTTCAACCAAAACAGAACCTGTTTTATTATCTTGAAATAATATATTGAACCAAAACAGAAGCTGTTAAGCTTTTATTACTTAATAATGTTTATATCTCCTATTTTGTAAAATCAATTTTGCAAAATTATCAGCATTCAGATGATCTTAATGTTATAGGCTATTTAAAAAAAAATATTATAACATCAAGAAATGTAAAAAATAGTTTTTGTAAGTTTTTTGTTTGATTTTAAATTCTTATCTTATTAAGTTATTCTAAACATATATTTTAGTTTTAAGCATTTTTAATATAAAATTTTGAAAATTATTTTTATATTCAAAGTTGCTTTTGAAAATTTTATTTTATCTCCTTCAGACAAAATTTTTTTTTTTTTCATGTAGATGCTCTTCAATTTATTGCAAAGCCATTTAGTGGTGGAACTTGGCATGTTAACAAAGATGACAATATTACTATATCATGTCTAACTGATGATTCTTCTGCAAATGTCACTTTGTTAGTTGGAGAAAAAACAATCCAGGACCAATTTATTAAACGAAAAGGACTACTCAAAATAGATGGGCAAATTTTTAAACTTCATCTTATTACTTCATCTGATTGGAATACATACCAATGCATGGCAAGAGCTGAAGACAAGAATTTAGTTTTAAAGCTTGGAACACTTATTGTTAATCCAGGTATATCAATTTTAATTACAATCAATAATTAACCTTTTTTTATTTTTAACTTTTAAGAATTAAAAAAATAAATAAATAAAAACATTATTTAATAGTTAAAATTAATAAAGTTGTTTTTTACTTGTTTTTTTATGACTTGAGTTTTAGAGTTTTTGACATTTAAAATTTTTTAACTCAAGTAATAAAAAAAGATTTAGACAGCTTGCTGAGGCAACAACAAGGTGTCTAAAAGTTTATGATTTTTTCCTCCCATAAAATCCATGCATGATGATGTAACATTTATTAATGAAATGATATATATTTTTCTAAATGTCAGATTTATAATTTTTGGGGCCCTATTCTAAATGAAATTTCAGGGCCTTTAAAATTTCATTCAGCCTAGGCCCCCAAAAAATAGGATACAAAAACTTTATTAAAAACTTTTCAATTCATAACAACTTTTTCTTATTTTTTCTATAACATACATAATAATTAATTCATTGAAATTGATTTCTTTTATTTTATAAACAATACTAAATAAGTCAAAATATAATATTGATACAAGATAATATTACAAGAGCATTCAACAAAACTTGAGACATAATAACTCGATGACTGGCTTTAATAAACTTTAACTTTGAAAAGGATCTGAACAATTAATGAACATAAGATACAAAAAAATTTTCAATAAAATTTTAACATTTGGAAATACAATTTTTCAATTTTTTCTCCTTAATGGTTTCATAAATTTTCTGGTGATAAATTGGAATTTTCATGAGCAAATGTAGATGTTTGACTTCAAATAAATTTATGTTGATGTCTTCATTATACAATTTAATGATTTCAATGACTTTAGCTTTCAAATTTTCTTTTCAATTTCAATGTCAATCTGAAAATCAAATTTTATAAAGATTGAGAAACATCGTTAATTCTATCCAAGATTTTTAATTGAAAAATGAATTTAAATTTCCCCAATTTTTCCAACATATTTTGAGCCTCTGCCCTGCTCTCAGTATCAAAATCTAAATTTTCAGAACAAATTATTTGAAATCAACTTTACTGAGTTTGCATGAGCATTCTATCTAGTTTTAGACAGAGTTTTGAGTGATCGAGTGCTGTGTTTAGTTAGTATGTTATTATGTATTTTCTGGATGATTGTAAAAAAATTCATACATTCTATGGTGGAGTTCCCACTTGCAGCTCTTACTAAATTTAAAGAATGCTCTGGGCATGGTAGGAATTGAGCAAATTTATTTTTCTCTAAAATGGCCTCCTGCATTCATTTATATTTTTGATGAGTGAGCGGAGAATATGCTAACCATTTTCTACTTCTAGGGGTTTCCATTGACCTTTTTACAAAAAAAAAGTTTTTGGTACAATAATGATCTTAATCTTAATACGATTACGTAGAGGCCAAAAAGTTGTCTGCTGGTCCTGTGGCTATTAGTCATAATTTTATTTGTTAATTCTTCCCATGTCCCAATATCATTCCTATAATTATCATGAGTTTCTTCAGGCTCTTTTTAACTCAGTTCCTCACTCTCAATATTAGGTTCTTTTTTTCAATTCAAACGCCTCTGGGCAATCTGCTTCACATTCATTTCCTATCAGTTATTTTTCATTATTTTTCCCGCTAAAACCATTTTCCTGTGCTACAATTCTGGACTAGAAGTTTTGTCGTCCAACATACTTTTTTAGCTAATTCATTTTTGAAAAACTCTTTCTTGTGTTTGCTCCACTTTCTTAATTTCTTTTTATTTTTTCTGCAAATGTTATAAATATATTTATGTTGTAAAAATTTATTATTTTACTACCTAATTTTTACTACTTTCCATCAAATTTATCACCTTAATGAACGGTTTTGCCAAATTTATAGCCTATTCCTAAATCCGGCACTATATATATATATATATATATATATATATATATATATATATATATATATATATATATATATATATATATATCAAGCCTTCCCAGGATAGGCGTGTGGTTTTTTTTCTTGTACGACCACGAAAACGTTTTTCAAGTTAGAGAACGTGATCACGAATTTGCGCAAGTTATATTATATGCGTTACTGAAAAACTGTTTTAAATTTAAATAACTATATAAGAAATTAAAGTAAACTTAAATAGAAAACAATAATAATAGTTTAAATAATTTGTGTGTTGTTTTTATTTTTGTTTTTTCTTTGTGGTTATTATTATCGACAACAAAATTCATTAAAAAAAAAAAAACGGTTTTAGGCATTAAAAAGGATGACTTTCCCATATTTTATGTGTTTTTTCTTTTAAAGAGGAAAGAGAAAATATGTATCGTCATCTGTTTGTAAAATATATTTGTATAATTATAATCTAACAAGTTTAAATTATATGATCGCATTTGCAAACTCTGGTAAAATATTAGGTCTTTAAAATTTTAGTTCATGCAAAGCTGTGTACTTTGTTTATAAGGAGCAAATTATTAAAAGTTTGCTAGGGAGAAAGTTACAAAAAACAAAACAAAAACAATAAACTTACGACTACAAAAGTAATAACACTTTAGTCACTAACTGCATTATAAAAGTAATAAAAACTATAATAGTGTTATTACATTTATATAGCACTTATTACTTTTAAAGTTCATTCTTTGTTCAAACAACATTATTAATTCCAAACATTTATTAAAGTAGAAAAGCATCTAGAACAAAATAAAGCGGATATTCAAATATTATTAAAAATTTCAGGAACATTTACATATCACTTAAACAATGTTATAAAAAAGTACTTTATAAAAAGTATAGCATTATGAAAAACGTCACGTAAAAACATGCGTTAATTTCAACCAATAAGAATTTTTTATTGGTTAATTTTAAAATTAACGCGCTGTTTACGGTCCATTAGTAACATTTTTCATAATGCTAAACTTTTAATACAATATGTTTTCATAATGTTGTTTGTCGCGTTTTTATAAGTTACTTTAGTTTTAATATTATTTGAACATCCACTTTATTCTTCTAGATATTTTTCTACTTCAATTAAAATTTGGGAATATTTATGTTGCTTGAACAAAGAATGAATTTTAAAAGTTATAAGTGCATTATAAAAGTAATAACACTGTTATAGTGTTATTACTTTTGTAATGCAGTTAGTGACTAGAGTGTTATTACTTTTGTAATCGTAAGTTTGTTTTATTTTTTTTTTCGCTAACAAATTTAAGTTGATTCTCCCCTTAAAAACAAGGAACACAGTTTTGTATAAACTAAAATTTTGAATACTAGATATTTTTCCAAATTTTGCGTTTTGCATTCACTTAATTCAACCCTTGTTGTTACATTAAAATTATACAAATAAATTTTATAAACACATTGCAATTTGTATTTTTGCTTTCCTCTTAAAAAAAAATTAAGAAAAGGAAAATCATTCTTTTTATTGTAGACTTTTAACTGTTTTTTTTTTATTTCGCCAAATTTTGTTGCTGAATGTAACTCTAAAGAAACATAAAAATAAAAACAGTACACAAATTATTTAAATTATTAATTTGTTTTTATTTTTTTCTATTTCAATCTCTTTTTATTTTGTTAGTTTTGTTTTTTTGTTTTTGAAACTTTTTCAGCATTATTATAAAACTTGCAAACGGCCGTGTTCACGTTTTCTAAAATATTATAATCGCGTGTGGTCATACGAGACGAAAAACCGCACACCTTTCCTGGGAAGGCTTGATATATATATATATATATATATATATATAATATATATATATATATATAACCCTCAGAATTAGGGTCAGCATTTGGCATTGATGACCTATAAGTGTTTGAGGTCAGCAAAAAATCGCCGACCTTGTTTCTATGTTTTATGGTAACCCCTTTGTGTCAGTTTTTTTCTGCCCACCTCAAACAGTTTGAGATTGGCAATCTTTTGTCAACCTCATTTTTTCTAATTCCAAGGGTTGTATATATATATATTAGTTTTTGAAAAATTTAGTATATTTATTTTAAAATTAGTTCATAAAAAACTATTATGCATGAATTATACATATGTTGGCTCTGGTATTAGTCGTTCACATTAAAAACATGTATCTTAAATGATTCTTTTATATTAAAAATGGATAAAACTTTTTTTTTGAACAAAATTTTTTTAAATGTGCTTATCTATTGTGTGTATTTCATAGCCCCATGCAACAAGGCTCCTGATTTACAACGCTTTGGAAAAACATTAAACTATAGTGTGGATTTAGAGTATGAGTTATTTGATGAAATAATAATAGTTTGTTCAACACCTGGCATAGACGGCATTAAAAATATACTTACATGGGTAAACAAAAATATATCATCAGATTTAAAACAAACAGTTTTACCAGATGAAAGGTGTTTTTATTTTTATTGATTATTACAAATTTTCTATTTAACAATTACATTAGGCTGATGATGAAAATGATGATGATGTATTTTTTTAGAGATCAAGTTACATATATAGATAGGTTGCAGTTGAAAATTTCATATGCTAATTTAATGAATGAAGGAGAATATATTTGTAAAAGAAGTTTGTGTAATATAACATCAAGTCGTTCTATCAAATTAAAATTTAAAAGTATGTAAATTCCATTTTCTATTATTCATATAAAACTATTTAATTATTTACAATTTTCGTTTTTTTACATTATAAAAAAAAGTTCAACTTTAACATTGTTAAAGTTTTTTTAATATTGAGATTAAAAAATTAATAATAAAAATTAATAACAAAAATTTAATTTATTTATTAATAATAAATAAATTAAATTAGAGAAAAAAATCTATAATATAATATAAAATAAAAATGTTTTATAACAACAGCTTAAAACTTCCCCGACAAGAAATTTGATTTGGACCCTGTTTATTTTAATTAGATGATTATAAAATTTAAAGCTCTAATATATAGTTTATAAGGTTGAGCTTTTAAAAAAATTTACAGGTAAATCGATAAAACTGTTTTACAGGTTTACAAGTTGAATTATGTCAAACAAAAAAAAAAATTGATAACAGCAACAGAATCAAAAAAGTTTAAGATTTCAACTTTTTTTCCCAAAGTGAACAATTGTAGAAGTTATTTCAGCACTGGATGGATTTAGAACCTACAGCACTGGATAGATTTAGTTTCCATGACATTGATAACAGCTCTTCCATTCAATCTGTAATGTGTAAAAAAGGTTATGATTTTTCAAAATATACTTGATGTGACATATCTTTGAAAAATTGTAGGTACATGAATGTTAATATTCATCAAAAACACACATACTGGAATTTGGGGTTGACACAAGCTTCTAGATCAAGCTTCTAGATCATTGTTTGTTGAAAAAGCTGCAGCAATATGGGTTGAACATTGAGATAGCATTGCTTGCTCAGTAACGAAAGTAGCTTTCATGATGGTTAAGTTTAAAAAATTGGTTTTTATTAAGTATCAAATGTGTTTGACTTATGGAGTGCATTTGGCAGTTCAAGAAGTGCTGTACGAAAGCCCTTTCCAAAAAATTCATAATAACACATTGCAATTAACCACTGTTCATAATAACACATTAATAAAAAAGATTCATAATAACATATTGCAGGCCTTGTTTTAAATAAAAAAGTGCTTAACGCATTAGCTTAACGCGATATTTGACGTCATGAAATTATCTTTATTTTTTTTAATAGACGTTAAGTGTTTTAACTACCACAATAAATAAATAACCGCTAACTAGTTCAATTTAACAATTAATTCAAATAACTATAAACGTTTTAAATGTAAATTTATAATAAAAAGTTTGTTATATTATTATTAATTTTAGTTCAATATTATTTAGTAAAAACAATATATATATATATTTTAATTATTTCGAAATTAGTTTTTGAATAATTATTGTTTATAAATCGTTATTGAATAAAAAATAGTGATTTTTTTTTATTTTTAAAAATTTCTGGAGTAAACAAAAAATATTAACATTGATAAACAAAAACCTATGTTAATTATTTAAACAGCGATTTTGGTTTGACTAACAAAGAATAATTTAGGAAAGAATATTTTTTTAAATTTATCTTGCTTAGCGTTTCAACTTGCGTTATATAAAAATATAAAAATGTTTTGTCTGCTTTTAGCATATTTTTGATACCTAGTTTAGAATGCGTTCGCCAGGAATTTAATTCATAAATTTTTTATGTTATTGTAAAAATGTTTTACATTTTCAACAAGTCACAAAGAAAAAGAACTATAGAGAAATATCGTTTTTAACGATTAAATCTTTTTTTTTTAAATTTTAGGAAATTAAAAAAAAATTAAATTAAATATAAAAGTCTTAATTATGCAAACTCTTTTGTTAATTATTCTTAAAACAAAAAACAAATACTTCTCCGCAAAACTTTAATCGTGCAAACTTAAAAAAATACTTAACTAAAATAATATAAGTATATTTAATAATTTCAATCGTATCTGTTTATAATAAACGTTCGTAAAAATTTGTTTATTAAAAATTAAGTTTCTTAACTTATAAACAAACTCAAAAGTATTTTCATTCTACGTATAATTACAAAAAAAAAAAAAAAACTCTTTTTTTTCTTCGTTTGTAAGCAATTTAACTTAATAAAATAAAAAAAGAATAAATATGAGGTAATCTTTGTTTTGAACAAATTTAATTTATTTATTAAACTATATTTTTATTTTTATTTATATATCAACTTAAATTAAATATAGTAACATGTTAAAATATTTTAACATGACTTGTGTTATTTATAAACCGTAGGGCAGCTGCCCTAACGGCACAATTGTTTTAGGATTACATTTTATTTTGATGAAGATCACATAACTTACATTTGATTTTAATAACGTAAGTCTTCTCTTTTTTTGTGATCATTGCATCGGCAAACCATCGGCAAAGTCCCAAGATTTAAAAGTTTTTAAAGGAAATCTTTTGTCCTCCAAAATACAATCCATATTCGAACTTTAAACAATTTAGAGAGAATAGAAATATAAAAGGTTTTTATATACTAGTTTGTCTTGTTTTATAAAGAAAAATACATATTCATTAATAAAAAACAGAGACTGTCATTAAACTAAAACGTGCCTTAGTATTTATTTAACGGAATCTGTAATGTGCGCGTGCATAATGAAACCTCCATTATATAAATATATTCAACGTAATATTAGTGTCATCAGCGGATGTTATAGTCTACTCGTGATTTCTTTACCTTATAATATAACTTGATCTATGAAAAAAATTTATTGAATCGCACACAGAAGAAATTTAACAAATTGTCTTCATTCAAAAATTGCGAGTAACAGGTAATTTTTTTTTTCTATGCTGGCCCCCTCCCCCCGCTTAACTTAAAAGCAAAGGTATCTATATTTTTTGCAAATGTTTTTTAATATGAATTTAGTAAAAAACTCTTAAAAAATTTATATTACAAAAAACATTTATATTCTGTATTAATAAGTTTGAAATATAGATTTTTTAAATGTTTTTTACTAAAAACTTTAAAAAGTTACTACTTTTTATTATAAACATTTGCAAAAAATGTGTAGTTAAGGATTGACGAACAATTTTTCATGATACTAAATATTTGAATAAAAAGTTAAGCGTAAAATTAAATGTTATAAAAACGTATGATATGTCGCGATAAAAAGTTACTTCAATTATTTTTAACATAATTTTTTTTTTCTAATAAATATTTTTACATATCGTTATTCAAAAGTTAATGTGGTTTTTTTAAAAATTAATTACTTTTTTTATGTTACTGCTAATTTAAAAGTTAAAAAATGATAAAAAGTAGCTTAACCAAAACAGCTCTACGCGTACGTAAAAATCGCTTAAGGCGTACGTAAATTGCTCTAGGCATAACGCTTTAAAACAAGGCCTGATATTGCAAGTAACAAGTCAGTTTTCTTGGTGGTTCCATGGATGAAAAACATTCCCATTCCAAAAGTAAAAGTACACTTACTATCTGTCTTCACAAAAGTCAGAAAAATTGTCAAGTTATTTTGAAAATCTCCAGTCAAAAATGATGTTATCCAAGGAAAAAATCAATAAAACTCATGGAAAAGATGTTTTTCTTATCAAGATGGAACTATTGTCTACTGCCAATGGTTTAACAGTTTAAAAAAAGTAAAGGTTCAATTATAAAAGATTCAATCAGAAAATATTGCAGGAGGTTTCTTCACATTTGTCTTTGTGTGCATCATTTTGTAGCAAATATAATCTAGTGTTAATTCTTTCTTGTAGGTTACTTTTCAAGTTTTTATTTAAAATATTATCTTAAATATAATATCAGCTCTTTTTTAAAATACTTTTCTATTATTGAAATAAAAATATTTTTAACATTCATCTAACCTTTTTAAAATAGTTTTGATATAGTTGAAAAAAACAATGTTTTCTTATAGATTTAAAAGTTTTATACATACTTCTGTGGTTAAATAGTTAACTTTAAAAACAAATACATATATAACTTATTGTTTTTAATAAAACAATCTAATTATCTAAATCAAAAAGTTGATAAAGAATGTTTTCAGATTTTAAATAAAATGCATTGTTTTTAATGTTTTACTGTGCAATAAGTTTAACATCATTTACAAGAAAGTCTATTTATTCAAGGAATTGTAAAAAAAAAAGTGTGGATTTTTTGTTTCAAACCATATTGGAGTATAAAACTGAACAACAAAGTATTCAAGCTTTTTTAGAGACACGCTTGGTTTGTTTTCTTTGGTTTGTTTTCTTTGTATATAAATAGAGAAAGCAAATAGCTCTAGCTATTTGCTTTAATTATCTTGCATGGTTAAGTGGTCCATTTTAATAAGCAGCCTATTTCCAGAAACTTAACTGGAGCCAAGTTCTATACAATATTCAAATAATTGTCTTTGATTGTAACCAAGATTTATTAGCATTTCTTCTAGAATACTGTCATCTTCTAGCCAGCACAAACACTTGTTTTTAGAATCTAAAATGTTAACACCTTTAGACGTCTAAATTTAGATAACTATAAGACATCTAATTGTATTTATCTTTGAGACAACGAATAATAGTTGTCTCAAGCTGTCTAAAAAATGACTACTAATAGATGTCTTATATTTATCT
This sequence comes from Hydra vulgaris, assembly GCF_022113875.1. Classification (NCBI taxonomy): domain Eukaryota; kingdom Metazoa; phylum Cnidaria; class Hydrozoa; order Anthoathecata; family Hydridae; genus Hydra; species Hydra vulgaris. The sequence continues at coordinate 45,879,095 of NC_061157.1, read as the reverse complement.
GAATTTAGACATCTAAAAGTGTTAACATTTTAGATGCGAAAAAAAAAATGTCTAAAAGATGTGTTTGTGCCATCTGGGCTACTACTCGATTTTCCAAAAAATAAAAAAAAAACTTGATTTTTTATCCTCAATATTTTCAGCACAATTTTTGCCAAGTAGTCCGCTGAAGCTTTTTGGCCCAGTTGTGTCGACATTTTTTAAAAAAGAGCTCTTAATGAAAGTTTGTTTTAATGTAATGCACGTTCAATAAGGTTTTCTTTTTAAAAACTTCTTGTTTCACCACTAAGCCACTTATTGGTCTAGTATTGGTAGCATAAATGTTAAGGTTCTATGCTTTTATTATTATTATTTTGAGCATTTCTTTTTGTGGTAAGTTTTTTATTTTACTTGCTATTTTGCTTTCTGATCAACTCAAAGACAAGGTAATTGATTTTTGTTTTGATTCCACATCTTCGCTAAAAGTTTTGACTTTTTTTTTCTTTTAAATTTGAGTCTATTTTAGATTTATCAATAAGATGTGATTCCTTATTGAAATAATTATTGATATAATTTCAATGATAAACACAAAAGATTTTTGGTTTTGATGTTAAGATCGTTTTCTTTATTAACTACCATATGAAATGTTTGTTGTTCTTTTGTCTCTTTTCACAGCTAATCTATCAACAAACAAAAGTTGATATGCACCGTTTGGACCAATTTTTTACAAAGATAAACTCTGTCTTCAAGAGGTGTTTTGTTATTTGAAGGCAAATATGGTCTTTAATGTAATTTCCTTATTACAAAATACTTTTCTGTTTCTACAAGGATAGACATCTAATAAACAGGAACTCGCAGAAATTCTGAAGAGCTTTCCAACTTGTCATATATTATATTGTATATAATGTTTATGTTTATTATAATCTCAGGGGTATTTGCAAATGTGTATATATTGAGTAAAGATATTCACGAGAAGAGAGAAAAAATAAATATAAATTTATTATTACAAGCTATTTTACCCATGAGCATTGTAATAAAGTTTGTGGATTTAGTGTTGCAGTACAAATGGTACAAAACTTGCTAACTGCTGTAACTGAAAGATTTTATCCTGCATTAGATAGAGGCGGTGAGGCTAGGGCTATTGCTCTCGACATCTAAAGCTTACGACAAAGTTTGGCATGCTGGTCTTCTCCATAAGCTTGCTTCATATGGTGTTTCTGGGAAAGTTTTTGAGATTATCAAATCATTTCTTTCTAACCGGTTTATTAAAGTCATCCTTGAAGGCCAACACTCTTCTTTATTTCCAGTAACTTCTGGGGTTCCCCAAGGTTCCATCCTGGGCCCTGTTTTGTTTCTTATCTACATAAACGATCTTCCTGACAACCTTTTATCTAAAGTAGCTCTTTTTGCTGATGACTCAACTTTATACTCCTGTCTTGACAAAAAGTCTTCTCTTTTCGATTGCCTAGAACAAGCAGCTGATCTTGAATCTGATCTCACTTCAGTAGTAGATTGGGGTTCACAGTGGCTTGTGAATTTCAACTCTAAAAAAACCCAATTGCTTACTGCAAACAACTACCGTAATATGGTCAACATTCCTATATTAATGAATGGCAATCCTCTTACTGAGTCCTCCTCTTTACGTCTTCTTGGATTATCGCTTACTACTGACCTTTCATGGAAACCATATATACAATCGATTGCTAAATTAGCTTCTGCTAAGGTTGCTTTTCTTTATCATGCTTGCCATTTCCTTACTTCTGATTCCATTCTCTACCTCTACAAATCTCTTATTCGTCCCTGTATGGAATATTGTTGTCATATTTGGGCTGGTTCTTCTAACGATTCACTTTCTCTTCTTGACAAGGTCCAAAAATGCATTGTAAATGTTGTTGGACCTGGACTATCTTCTAAGCTTGAACCTCTTTCCCATCGTCGTAAAGTTGCATCTCTTTCTCTTTTCTACAAATACTATCATGGTCACTGCTCAAAGGAGTTATCATCTCTAGTTCCATCAACTAAAATTCATTCTCGTTTTACTCGTCATTCAGTTAAGTCTCATTCGTTTACTGTATCTGTCCCTGCATGCTCTAAAAACTTTTATTCATCTAGTTTTTTTCCCCGCACTTCAATCCTTTGGAACTCTCTCCCATCTTCATGTTTTCCCAACTCATACAACCTTCAACTTTTCAAGTCTTCTGTCAACCATTTCCTTGCTCTATAACTCTGTTCTTTTTTTTCCTAGTAACTCCCAACTTAATAGTGGTTGCTTGCAACCTTGTGGATGCAAATAAAAAAAAAAAAAAAAAAAAAAAAAAAAACTTCAAAAAGTTGGTAAGTTGCATGTGGTGCTCCCTTTATTTCTTTCTGGCTAGGTGTTTGCCTCAGTGGTTAGATAAAAGAAAACTACAATGAAGTGAAAAATGCACTAACTACTTCCTTCTCTGCTTCTTCGCTAACAGCATACGAAGTTGTTGGTAAATCACCCTCTTAAAGGGATCCCGAGACAAGTTGTGTTCATATTATAAAAAATATTTAAAAAAAGCATTTGGGCTAAATTTTTTTGATTAAAACTAAATAATGAATGCACATCATTAATTTTAAAATTGATGTTTTAGTCTAAGCTTGCCGTCTCCATTTTTTTTTTGGTTCTTATAGTCTGTATAATGTTAGCCGCAATCTGCAGGCTTGGTAATTTATTCCATGTGTGTTTATTTCATAACAGATTCAGTAAATGATGTCATCACAATATCTTTTTAAGATAGTGTTTTGTTCTTGTTGTTTCTATAGAGGTTTAAGTATTTTTTCTACTACAATCAGAAAATCAAATACTTGTATAATTTTTTACTAAATCACAAAAACTATTTGTGATTTAGTAAAAAATTATACATATACATGTACATATATATATATATATATATATATATATATATATATATATATATATATATATATATATATATATATATATATATATATATATATATATATATATATATTTATACATATATATGTATATATAATATATATGTATATATATATATATATATGTATATATATATATATATATATATATATATATATATATATATATATATATATATATATATATATATATATATATATATTTACATTTATATTTATAATTTGTTTGTTCTAAAGATTTAATCAATTCTCTACATAATCAAGAAAAAATAAGAGCTATATTGTGTAATTATAAAAAAGTTATCACTTGACAAAGTTAAAAATCTTGAATAATCCTTCATAATAAAAACTTCTTTAAATTTAGTTATAATATAAAACATTGTTAATACTGTAAAATTTAACTTAGAAGAAGTGTTAAATTTAACTTAGTAGAAGTGTTAAGTATTTGGTTAAGTAATTACCAAAGTCTTTTGAAGAAAAAATATTTTTTTTATTCATTAGATGAGTTTTGTTTCAGACTTAATGTTTTAGTTACTATTTATAAAAACAATGGTTTTAAGCACTTTGCATTTCTTATTGTTCAATGATGTTTCTTTAAAACTTTATTTTATTATTATCAAATTTTAATTAATTGTCAATGTAATGTCATTAAAATATTATTCAAAAAAAAAGTGAGGTCACTACAAAAAGATTTTAGTTCAGCTGGTAGCAAACAACTTAATGCAATTCTTTGTTTTTATATATATATTATAACTATTTTGTGTATATTTTAGTACAAATATATGTTTTAACTTTAATTTAGATTTATTTGTATGGTTATTTGTACAATAATTTGTTTAATATTTGTTTTCTACTTAGTTCAGTTTATATGTTTTGTTCAAGTTTCTCGTTTTTTATTCAGTTTATACTTTAAATTAATTTATACGCTTTAGTAAGATTATTCTTTTAGTATCTAGTTTATATTTAGTTTAAACCAGTACAATTTACTGTAAATATTATATATTAAATTTTTATTTTTTAAAATTTTATGAATTCAATTTTTAATTTTATCACAAACTTTTTTTTGGGATTTTTAAAAAGTTATACAATTAACATGATTTGGTGATTGTGGCAAATAAATAATACGATATCTTCAAAGAAAAAATTTATATGATAATGTGATTACTGAAACTGTTATGAATTAAACACGCATGGAATAAATTATCAAGTCTGCAGATTGTGGCTAACATTATACAGACTCTGAGAACCAAATAAAAAATGGAGACGGCAAGCTTCAACTAAAACGTGACTTTAAAAATTAATTTGATTAAAACTAAATAATGTGCATTCATTATTTAGTTTTAAACAAAAAAATTTAGCCTTAATGTTTTTTTTTAAACAATTTATTTAATATGAAGACAACTTGTCTCAGCACTTGGGGATCCCTTTAAAGGGATCCCAAACTCCCGACACATGTTGTGTTCATATTAAAGATAATGTTAAAAAAAAAGGTTTGAACCAAGTTTTTTTGATTAAAAATAAATAGTAAATGCTTACCGTGAAAAACAAATGTTGTTTTTGCCGAAGCTCGCCTTCTCCATTTTTTTCAATTAATTGGAGTGTTCAAATTATGCGGCGCAATCTACAGACTTTGGCAATTCCTTTGAAGTGCGTTTAATTCATAAAAGTTTTAGTATTTGGCGTCACGGTAGACTTTTAACAAAAGAAACTCTGGAAATATTTTTATTTATTTTTAGTCAAAGTTTTTTTGGTTATTTGTTTAGTTTTTTTTTTTCTACTTTTAATATTTAAAAATATATTAAAAACCTTAAATATTTTATGCTGGTTCGTTGCTATAAATTGTTATTGCGCTATATATTTAATGTTTATAAATTATAAATATTTATTATCTCAATCAAGACTCTGACTAAAAAATGTTTAACATTAATTACCCGTATAAAGTTAGTAAAAGCATTTTTATTTGGTTAGATGATATTTCATCTCAATTTGCTTTGCATGAAGTTCGGTAAGTCAAGCGAAAAAAATTAGTTTGAATAATCATTTTCAAATATATTCAAAACAAATTATTTTAATGACGGGGGTTTAAAAGTTTTTTATAACAAATGTAGGCAAAAAATAAATAATTAAATAAAAAGTTCAACATTAAACATCATTTCTTTATTATATTGCAACTCTAAATATTGAAATATTAACTTGAACTAAATTTACTTATTATTTAGAACGACTAAGCAATAAAAATAAAAAGCCCCTAAAATTATGCGATATTGTGTTGTTTATTTGATAATTGCTGTTGGTAATGTTGTTTATGTTGATTATTTTCATTAATATCAAAATAGTCCCAGATTAATCTGTTAGTTGCTTTGTTCATTGTTGCTTTATTTCTAATTTAATTTTATCTCTAAGTATAAATTTATGTTAAGAAAGAAAAGTTTTTATTTCATCGCTCGCTCTTTTTATAAGAGTAGAACAAAAGAGAAAGAAAAGTTTCGTGTAATTAAACTTCGAATGAATAAAAGAGTTGTTTAGAATTTTTTTATTTTTTTTGTTTTTGCGTCACTCGTTCTTTTTTTAGATGAGAGATAAAAGTTTAATAGTAACTTTTCTTTGAATAAATGAAAATTGGAAGAGAAAATTGCTTGAAAATTTGTATTTATTGTGTTTTAAAATTTTTCATGTTAAGAGACAAATGCCAAATACAATACAAATTGGGAAATACCTTATATAATATGTTTTTTAACGCTCGTTATGACATTTTGACATTTTAAATTACCATTTATCTTGAATTATTGCCATTAATTAATGTGTTAGTTATTGCGTTATATAAAAATAATTTGTCTGTATTTTTGTTAAATATTAGTTGTATAAAACGGGCGAAAATATACAAACTTCATGTTTTTATTTGATGGTTATAAAATATTGAACAGTAAACTAATATTCAAAATTTATAATGCCGACTTGTGTTGTTATTAATTGTACTTTTAATGCTAAATCAAGATCTCACAAATCCTTTCACGAATTTGCATATCTGATACTACTGTCAACTGTATTGTTTAGAGTATTCTTGAATTTTTTTTCATAACCTTAACAGGTTCTAATTGGTATGGAGTTGCCGACATTTTAAAAGTTTCATTATCAAAAATCAAATGTAAAATAAAATGATATTTCCTTTTTATCCGTATCCAATTTAGCAAATTTAGCAATTTAAAATAAATCAGCGTAATCAAAAAATTTTTATAATAAAAGAAAGTTAACAATTCATCATATATCTCTAATTAATACTGTCAGTTTATGAAATTAATTGTTAATATCATAGCGTAAAAATAACCAGAGAAGTTAGAAAAAAGTTCCGATTGTTTAAATAAAAATAAGTAAAATTTAGAATATATAATACTGCGCTCTTTTGCACAAAAACGAGAGACCGTATACATAACGTTCTATATAATGTAAAACACTCGTATGAAAATCATAAGATTCGTAAGTAAAGCTTTAATATTTGTTTTAATTCAAAAACAAAAGAAATATAAGTAAGATATATAAATCAAAAAATTATTAAGATATCTGTAAAAAACAAGTTGCTCCTATAAAATAAAAATAATTTATCATTTTTTCTTTTTACAAATTTTTTTTTGCGATGTTTAGAAAAATAATACAAATAAATTTGTTTTGCTGTATGTTAAAAAAATACTACAGTAGAAAAACGCAGCTTAGTTTAATTACACTTTTCTTTTGTTAAAAGTCTACCGTGACGTCAAATACTAAAACTTTTATGAATTAAACGCACTTCAAAGGAATTGCCAAAGTCTGTAGATTGCGACGCATAATTTGAAGAATCCGATTTATTGAAAAAAATGGAGAAGGCGAGCTTTGGCAAAAATAACAACATTTGTTTTTCACCGTATGCATTCATTATTTATTTTTAATCAAAAAAACTTGGTTCAAACCTTTTTTTTTAACATTATCTTTAATATGAACACAACATGTGTCGGGAGTTTGGGATCCCTTTAAAGAGAACAAGTCTGTTGAAGTATACCTAGCAGAATTAACAAGGCTGAGCAAGCTAAAATCATCTTATGTAAGCAAAGAGTGGATAAGGTGCACATAAGCGATTGCATGCTCAATATCAACCATGTCAATGTATCAGGTTACTGAAAAATCAAGAAATTTGGTAATCTTGCGTCGAAAAAAATCGTGTTTTGTTAGTTGCATGAATTGTGTTGCCATTAGTCCAAGAAAGGTTCCTCAAGTATGCAAACAAAAGATCATAATGTGCTATTGCAGCAAGGATGGGCATATCAGTCGAAACTGCAGCAAAGAAATTGAAAAGAAGAGGTGAATTGTGTGGGGAATGGACAACTACCTGGCCCAGCATTGCTACAAAAAGTGTATCTGTTTTTGCGAGCGCAAAATTTAAAATTGCCAACTCTTTACGTATATGTCAATGGAAGGAAAATAAAAGCATTGTTAGATACTGGATGCTCCAAATCACTTTTGAGTCATGATATTTTAAACATAAAAAATGTCAAACCAGGAAGAGAAAATGTTGTCATGATGAATGGGGAATCAATTGAAGTAAAACACCAGATTGTTGTTGATCTTTCTATAAATAATACTACCATTGGTTTGGAATGCCTCTTTGCCGACATTTTTCCTGAATATAAAATACTACTTGGTATGTTAAAGTTCAATGTAGAACAACTAAATATTGGCGCTACTGCAGTCTTAAAATTAAGAATGAAGTATCCTTGCTTACTATTCAAAAACTGATTGATAAAGACTTTGTAGCAGAATTCAAAAATGGCAGTTGAAGCGTGTCTTGGAAATGGCTGCTGGAAGCACCAACATTAACAAACAAAATTCCAAATTATCATATCTCTGAAAATGTTTAAAAGTGAATACACAATGGAAATAGGAGAATGGGTAACACAGAGATGGCTAAAACCATTTGAAGGGAGATGTAATGGCATCATTTCATTGATGACAGTAGTTCAATGAAACAAATTAAAAGTATGTCCAGTGATGCACTACCGTGAGCTGAATAAATTGTTATACTACAGATAGCGATGTTTGCAGTACCAAACTTCACAGGTGGAGAAAGTTGGGAGAAAATCTTGAGAAAATTGATTTAATGAAAAATATGTATATATTGAGTAAAGATATTTATAAACAGAGAGAAAAAATAAATATAGACTTATTATTACACTAGAAAAACTGTGACACTATGGTATTAGAGGTATTCCTTTGATACTGAGTTTATACCATTTAGCTAGTTCTGAGTTGATACCATTAATTGAAACAAACACAGTTTGTTTCAATTAATGGTATCAACTAGCTAAATTTTTTAATGGTGTTCCACAAGGCTCAGATTTAGTACAATTACTTTTTCTTATTTTTATCAATGATTTAAATGATTCACTTAAATTTGCTACTGATAATACTGATAATTGCGGATGGCACCAACTTGCTCCTAATTAACAGTTCACTTAAAAATCTTAACAAAAGTATAAATCACAATCTAGCTAATATTGTTTAATGGCTCTTTTCATTATGGCTATGAATCCATCAACATAAAATCATACAAACACGGAACAATCTCCCTTCCAAACTAAAATCTAATAAACATTCTTCAAATTAAAAACTGCTCTCTTTAACTCTTTATAAGAAAAATATTGTTTATAAATCTTTCAACAACTTATTATTTATAACTCTAAATCTGAATTTCTATTTATTGAAGTATTTTTTTCTTTACTACTGTGCTATAATACTTTTATAAGAATTAAAAGAGTATTCTGTTGAAATACTTTTATAAGAATTAAATTCTGTTGAAATACTTTTATAAGAATTAAATTCTGTTGAAATACTTTTATAAGAATTAAATTCTGTTGAAATACTTTTATAAGAATTAAATTCTGTTGAAATACTTTTATAAGAATTAAGTTCTGTTGAAATACTTTTATAAGAATTAAATTCTGTTGAAATATTTTTATAAGAATTAAATTCTGTTGAAATATTTTAGCAATTGTATTATTCACGATTTGTTGCGTTTTGAGATATCTAGCATAAATTGTTTTAAGAATATATTATCAAATGAACTATTACTTTAATATTATTGCTCATTCTTCTTTTAAGCTATTATCATTTGTTTACAAAAATAAATGTATAATATTTATTTTTTAAATTGTCAAAATTTTGAAAGTTAATTACAAATTATAGATTTTATTAGTGTATTCTTATTTTTTATATCTCTTTCTAGTGCGTGGTTTAATTAATTGTTTGTTAGATTTGTCAAAGCAACTTGTAAAGAACACACTCGTGAATCATCAAAATGTAAAGAACACACTCGTGAATCATCAGAGATATTATATAACCCAATTTGGCACCATAGGGGTCCCTAGGTCCACCATTGTCGTGGCCCATGGAGCCACGGCTCTGGTGGCTCCAATCGAATTGGAGAAAGGAAAAACAAACAAAGAGATTTCAGAAATTTTTGAGGTTCCACCAAACTCTCTTTCAACCTGGAAAAAGAATAAAGATAAAATCTTTGATGCTTTTTGTCAAGAAAATTTGACTAAACGGGTAAAAAGTTGATATGTATTACCTACTAAACAAACCTTTTCTTAAATAGTTCAAACAAATTGAAGCTGATAATGTACCAATTAGAAGTTTGCTGGTAAAATAAAAAGCTTTATATTTTGCGAAAGAGTTATGCTTCAAAAATTTTCAATCTTCGGAACAATGGCTAGATTAATTTAAAAAAAGCAAACTAATTTGGAGATAATTTGACAAAGGCTCTTAAAGATATAAATTGTGTCTTTGACATGAATTTACTAGCTCATAAAAGACAATCTACAATAAGTTTTTTTTTCAAGTTTAAAAGTTTAAAACACATAATATATATTGCCTTTAGGCCTAAATTTTTATTTGATTCATTTCTATTTGTTACTTTAAAAAGAATATTTAAAAGTCAACTTTCTATAATTCAAAAATCTCTCAAGGGTAACTTAATTGAACCTCGCTGACATCCACACTGAAATTGATGTTGACAAGCTATTAATAGATTTGCACAGCTGAGCTATACATCACTAGATAGCTTATTCCTTCAGCTACAAAACTATGTAAAATTATTTAGATTTTATGAGAGTAGTTGAAAGTACCATTATAAATTGTACAGTGTGTCAAAAGCACTAATTCTCACCCACTTGAATTCAATCTTGCCATGTTGATTAAGTCTATGTCATGATCAAGTCCATGTTGATTAAGAATTAAATTAAATTTTTAGTTATATAAAAAATATTGTCAAATATTTATTACATATTAGTCAGTAGTATTCTTGGGATTAACCAATGGTTGCAATTCAGATGATAATGAAATTAACTTCTTTTTTGTTGTTGCTATAGACTTGTTGGCATGATTTTCTAATTTTTTTCTTAGCTAATACCTTTTCTTCTTCTTTTTCTTTGAGTCGCTTAGCAGCATTAACAAATCGCAGTTAATTAAATATGCAAGCTGATTATTACAAACAACAGTCTCTGCTTCCAAAATAGAAGTGTTGCTTTGTAATGAACTGTGAGTTGTGTTATCTTATTCAGTGCCATTTTGTAATTGAACCCGTCATTTCGAAAAGGGCACAAAGTCCATTTATTTAAACTTTTCAGGATCAACAAAAAAAAGTTTATTAGAAAAAAAGTTTATGGTGCTAAAGAAACTAAAAATAAGAGTAGATAAATAAAAGTCATACATAAGTTTTTAGAGTTTTGTTTGTTATAAAAAAATAATATATAACACATATATATCTAATTTAAATTTATGAACTTAAGTCTTTTTCGGAATGAACACTTTTTTGTATATAAAAAACCAAAGATTATCAGAATAATAATTTATTATTACATAAAAATAATTATTGTTAGGTAATCAACACTAATTTCTTGGAATTCATTGTTTGCCGAAGTTGTTGGCGAAGCAAAAACCCTAGTATAGAAGTTTTAGTACTCTTCTATTGAATATAGAATATATTTTTTCATATTTTTTCAAATCTGATATATTTTTTTCATTGATAGGCAATTTTCCAACATATGCAGGAGTACTACTTACGGGTATGGTTGACCGAATACCCATCCTTTGTAATAGCTGGAAATTATAACTGACTAAGCAATCTATTGATTCATGTGTTTTCACTAAATCTGGTGTGGTATTAGAGAATGTGAAATGTGAGATTTTAGAAATACCAAAAGTAAGTTTTTTGTCCTTGGGTACGCCTTTTCCATAGGAATCCACAGATAGCACAAGTTTCTTATAATGGTTAGGCCATCATTTTTTTACATCAATAATATCTTTAGTTTTGGGCCTTCTAATTTCAAATTTTTCACTTGCTTCAGCTATAAGATTTTCATACTCTGTTGGTGTGTAAATCCGATCATTTTTTCGAATGTCGCTTTGCTGTTCCAAACATTCTATCGTTTGGCAAGAATGAGTGACCTCTTTTTGGTATGTAATATTGTATCTCATTTATATTGCTATCTAGTTCAGCTACCAGTGATAAAAGTATTCGGATCATGGCATGATTTCTGTTTGGCCTGCACAACCATCAGATAATAGGTGCAGTTCTTTGGCTTTGTTGCCAAAGGTACATACTTCGTTTGGATATGCTCACGTACTTTTGTTAATGTATCTCCAGGTTATGCGTTGCATCGTGTTCACTGAGATTTACCTCTGTGATCTATAGGCTGCTCTTTTTTTTTAAATAAAATGCATAAACGTCTAACTTGTTTCATAGAAATTCCATGCATACAGCAAAAAGCTTTCTTGCGTACTTTTCTCATCACACCTTCAATCTTAATGTGATAGATAAAATGAAATTCTTTTTTCTTAGGTTCTTTAGATCTAAACCATCTTCTCTCTATTTCCTTCTTTTCAATCAATGAATGCAAGTATGTATCTTGGGCATTTTTACAATCATATTTGTTAACAAACTGAATTGTACTTTCTATAAAATGTTCAGATACAAGCTCCATACACTTTGAATTACATCTGTAAATAAATAGAATTATTGAGGTAATATTATAATAATTATATATCAAGATGTTTTACCTCCAATTATTGGTGGTAAAACATGAGTAAATAAGCATAGATTTGAGAACAAATATAGTCATACTCTAAAGAACAAAAAACTAAGTTGCAAGAAGCACCCGTTTGACTTGGTGCCACATCATTTCTTTTGTGGTTTTTATATGCTTCTCCAGCAATTTTGGCTTTTTTTATTTTTTCGTGTTTATAATTTCCATTGTTTCTTATACCAGACACTCTTTTTTTAGATCTATATGCATTTTCAGCAAGTTCGCCATTTTCCATTTTTGTTACAAATAAAGTGACATTACGTCACTACAGTTGCGCTTCGTTTCACTTGAAAAAGGCATAAGTCCGGGACTTGTGCCATTTTCAAACAGACTTTAATTTTCATTTGCATTTAAAGTTGACTTGTGGCATATGAAAATGTTTCTCCTTCAAATGGAATATGTACAACACTTGAATAAATAAAATTGCATTAAAAAGTGAAATTTGAAAAAAGTGTGACTTGTGCCCTTTTCGAAATGACGGGTTCAATTGTTCTAGATAATTAGCAACTTTTCCAGCATCTATAGAAGCATCAACATCTAAAAAATTAATTTCTTGAACAATTGATGGTTGGAATTCCTAAAAAAATAATAAATAATACTATTGAAATGCAAGTTAGTAAACTTTATGCTTCATTCAGAATTTTTATCAATTTGTACATAAAATGTTAGTCACAGTTGCTAGCTAAAGTTTAAATAATAATTTTAATTGTATATTAGTATTAGCAAAAACACAATAGTACAATACTAACCAAAGAACAATTGTTTTCAGTTGTATTAACTGATATATCCTCAGCTATGCGTAGATAGTTTAATAAATACGCATCACTAGGAATAGCCTGACGATTAAATGGATAAATTCCACATGACTTGAACCCAGATGTAGTGTTGCTAGAAGTCGTTGCTTTTTCCCAAGCTGAAGCAAATATCCCTGCAAACTTAGTAATAATTCCTGGAAACTGACCCATCAGATCTTGTGCTGTAGAGTGATAATAATCCTTCAGTGGCTTGAATAAGGTGCGGTCGCATGGTTGAAGCCAGTTTGATGTGTGTGAAGGCATTTCAACTATATGTATCTGGTTCTGGATAGCAACATCAATTAGCTCAATAAAGTTGTGAGAATCATGCCCATCCAGAATCAATAATTGAGGACCTTTTTCGAAAAATGTCTTGGTAAACCGTAGTTTTGCTAGGCTTTGTTTAGTCCAAACACTATCGGACCAGCTCCAATTTGTTCTGGGAGGCACGAACTCAGTGTAAAAACCCTATAAAGACCTGGATTTCTTTGACTCTTGATTTCCACTCGTACGACTGGAGGTTTTTTGTGCCTTTTCGTGCAACCACTTTTCTTGGTTTTATGTCAAGTTGTAGACCAGTTTCATCCATATTCCATATGGATTCTGGTTTAATGTGAAAATCATTTTTCACCATGAAGTCATTCAAAGCATTAAAGTACTTTGACACTTTATCCATACACTGATGTTGAACTGAAGCTGTACCCTCATGTTGTTGCAGAGTAAATTTGTGTTCATGCCGGTGTTTAACCCACCACGGGTTGCTTGGAAGTCCGTTCTTGAAGTTGAATTTATGTTTTGCAGCAAGTTTCCCAGCATAATTCAGGAACTGTGACTTTTCAAAACCTTCCCCTTACTTTGCTTTATTGCTGGCATAATCATTAAGTTTTTCTTCCAAAGCAAAAGGTAGGGTAGGTTTTCTTCCTGGCTTTGCTCCAATAACAACTTCCTGACTTTCCAGAAAGTCTTTCTCTCAGTGTTGTATGCGACACATTGTACAATATTGCTGCTTATGCACTGAAAATCTGATCTGACATGCTTATTTGCACTCATCATATTTTCTTCACTCCATTTCAGGAATTTGCTCTGTTTCTTAACAGTGACTGATTGATCAATGGAATGATTGGAACCATTGATACGAGTTAAAGAAACATTAATTGTTGGCAGCTGTTTCATTTGACAAATGTCAATAACTACCAGATACTACTACCAGATGTTGAAGGAGTTATACCATCATGAAGATGAGTTGTATTATAAAATACTGTAGCCTCTGTTACAGAAGCAATCTTTCCAATCAATATCCGGTGAAATCTTGGTGATAATCTACATCCCTCACCTCTTGTTTTGACCATGTTTTTTTTCAAGTCAATACCTAGATAAATTAAATTGCAGTATGAATGTCATATTAATTTAATAAAGTGCTCCAAAATTACAAGAGCTGCAAATATTAACACGTGGTGGAAACCATATGTTAGTAATTGTAACCTAAACCAAACCCTAGAAATTCGCAGTACTTAATTTACAATGAAGTAAATAAGCATTTAGCTAAGTAATTACATAAGTCTATTAAAGAAAAATAAAAACATTTATTATGCACAAAATGAGTTTTGGACCTTTTGAACCTAAAGTTTTGGACCTAATGTTTTAGTTATTTTAATAACTAAAACATTAGTTCTTAAATTGAAAATAAATAAAACAATCGTAAATAAAATATGCATTATTTCTAAACATTAAAAAATTATTTCTAAAAAAAACACAGCATAAAATGATAAAATTCCAAATTCTTTCTTACCAATAATTATTAGGAAAAGAAAATGCAATAGCAGACAAAGTTTACTTATTTGCGATACTTTCTTTGTTCTTTATAATTTATTTATTCTATTGCTAATTTATTTGGTTTTGATGAACATGAGCTTTTAATACAACTACTCAACGCAGTTGCTATAGCAATTTATTTTTTAATTTTTTAAAAAATAAATTGCTATGGCAACTTATTTTTTAAAAAACAAAACTTTTCTTAATATTTTTTAAAATGAAGAAAAATTTAACTTTTAAATTAAAAACTATTAACTTTAAAAACAACTTACTTTTACTTGCATTTAAATCATTTAGCAAAATTGTATTTGCTTTTTAGAAAAATTGCACTAACACAATATTGCTAAAATTGTGTACATCTTTAGTTATGTTGGTTTTTCAATAGTTTGGTGTTTTTGGCACTTGCTACAGGTGCCATTCAACCCCAAAAAAAAAGTTGTTTTTTTTTGCTAAATTTTGTTATTTAATTTATGTATATAAAGTTAAATTTATAAAATATTGATAATTACTCAAAAAAAAATTTTCAGGGGTTTTCTTGTTACTTATAAGAAGGTATTCAGCTTTTGATATAAAAAGCAAGGAAAGGAGACAAAGAAAATTTGTAAAAATGTATAACTGTATATAATGTATATGTATATATAACTGTATATATAACTGTATAAAATGTATACTGTATATAACATAAAAGCTATACTTTGTATAGCTTTTATGTTATATACAGTACCATGCCTTTCCCTCCAAAAAAAATAAAAAACAAAAATACTTGTCATTATTTAAAAAAAGTGTAGTCTGGTATGGTAGTCGAAAATTTTTTTCCATAAACTGTAGTTTCATAGAGAATGCTAATAAACAAGAACAGAATAAGTTTAAAAACTTCAATAAAGTTTTTTTTTTTTATAATAGATTCCTCGCCCAAACCAAATCCTCAGTCAATGTAGCGGCACTTCCTTGTAGCAGCAGCCTATAAGATAGTTGGTGTAACAGCACTTCCTTGTAGTAGCAACACTCCACACATGTTTAACAGTAAAAAAGCAACACTCCCTCCATGTTTTACCCATTTATCAGTCCATCTAGCAACACTCTGCGCATGTTTTAAAAATATGTTTTAAAAAACAAACAATAAAAGCCCTATTAATTAAAAAAGTTTCTAGTCATTATTATTGCGGTTTTTTAAAAAACTTATTTTACTTTCGCATTATTTTTATTGTTTTAACTTTTAGAAGACATACATATATTATATATAATAAATATATACATATATTATAAATTATTATACATAATGTAATATATATATATATATATATATATATATATATATATATATATATATATATATATATATATATATATATATATATATATATATATATATATATTTATATATATATGTAATGTCTAATATATGTAATATATAATATATGTATATATTTATTATATATAATATATTTTTATATTTATAGGTGTATGATGAATTTAAATTATTATTTGAAACTTTTTTAGTTTTAATTTAATTTTTTTTTAGATCCATATAAACCAATAATTTCTGTAAGCTATAGTGGAAAGCCTCAGAAAGGTAGATCAATTAAAATTAAATGTTTGGTGGATTCTTCTCCTTCATCCACAATTGAATGGTACTCAGGTGATAGCTTGCTGCTAGTTTGTAAAAGTTCAAAGAAACCATATACTGATTTGCAGATACCATGTGAATATACTATACAAGATTTTAACAGCAATACAAATTTTACATGCATTGCTAAAAATGCAGCAGGAAATTCATCTCAAAGTTTGATAATTTATGTTTTAGGTATGTGTTTTACTTCTTTTAAAGTTTTGTTATAAAATTATTTTTGTAATTATACTTGCAGTTTGCGCCAGTTTTAAGTTTTTTTATACCAAAAAAGTAAAAACTTCAATATTCAAAAAAGTAAAAACTTCAATAAAAAGTAAAAAATTCAATATGTGCATTAATGTTTATGGATTTTACTTTGATAAAACATCTACAAATACTAGGAATAAAAAAAAACAACACAAATTCAGGAATTATATACAGGAATAAGTTCTTCAAGAAATTTGCAGATCAATGAGTATGTGACTGAGCCTTAAAATAAATAATTTACATAAAAATTTCACTCATGATAAAAATAAAAAAAACTGTTTTAGGGGAGACCGAGATTAGTTGGAATATTTTTTTTAATTACTGAACTTATGGCCAAAATGCAAGTATTGAAAAAAAAAATTATTTTTTAAACACTACTTAATTAAGCACACAGTATTCACTAATAATGATTAAATTAAGTTATGTAGTTTTTAATATATCTTCGATTAGAGAGCACCAATAAAGTGTTCCAACAAACCCTGCCATTATGGCTACATGGAACAGACAATGGTGATAGTTGAAAGTATAAAATACTGCATGTTTACTAATAACAAATGCACTTTTACATAATACAAGTATATATATATATATATATATATATATATATATATATATATATATATATATATATATATATATATATATATATATATATATATATATATATATATATATCCATCTTAATTTCTTTTGCTACTTTGATTTTGACTAGAGTTAAAAACCAATCTTTTCTTTTTGTTAATTCAATAAATATTAAAAATCAAAATTAATGAAGAACAAACTACAGTCAACAACTTGTGGAAATAAAAAAGTTTTTTTAACATTGGTAAATAAAAGTTTTTAACATTGGTGAATAAAGAAAAGTTTTTAACGTTGGTAAATAGTAAAAGTTTTTAAAATTTACTTTTAATGTGTTTTTACTTGATCAACTAGAAAATGAGAAATTTTTTCATGTGCAAATACTTTATTGTTTAGTTTAAAGAAAGCATCTATTTGAAACAATGAATAATATTATTAGAAAATTAAAATCATTTTTCGGAGGAGGATTATTATTATTTTAGGGTTCAAAATTTATATTATTATTATAAAATATTTTTGGGGTTAATATTTTATGACTGGTCTTTTTTAGTTCCTCCTCTTATCTCACCATCAAAAGCAGAATCACAAAGATTTGAATGCACTGTTACTCAAGGAAATCCCTTGCCATTTATTTATTGGGAGCAAAAAGTCATAAGTTGCAAAAACTGCGAAAGCCAATGGGTTAATTTCTCATCAGAAAATGTAAAGGTATGACTTTGTTTAGAAAATGATTGGTTAGAGTATTGGTTTTTTTTATTGTAGATAGTTACAATCCTATAAAATGTCACAAAGTTTAAAATACATGGAATTAAAAATACGCAGACAAATATAAAAACATGAAATAATTAAGTTCAAGATTTATCAAACGATATTATTAAACCAGTGCAATTATTCTTGTATAAGTAATAAAATAAAGAGCTTGTCTAATCCAGTTTAAATTATTTAATCATTAAGAAACAAGTGAAAAAGAAGTACATTTAAAAAAAAATAATTCAACTATCTTTTCTTGTACTCTCTATCTACTTAATGTAGAGTTAAAAGCTAAATTTATATATATATATATATATATATATATATATATATATATATATATATATATATATATATATATATATATATATATTATATATATATATATATATATATATATATATATATATATATATATATATATATATATATATATATATATATATATATATATATATATATATATATATATATATATATATATATATGAAAAGCAAATAAAAAGAATTTAATGACGCCAAAAATCACGCCGTGCTTATGCGTCGCGCAGTTTTTATTCATCACAAGGCCTGATATATATATATATATATATATATATATATATATATATATCAGGCCTTGTGATGAATAAAAACTGCGCGACGCATAAGCACGGCGTAATTTTTGACGTCATTAAATTCTTTTTATTTGCTTTTCATATTTATCGATGTTAACTGCACCAATTTACTTAATTACCGCAAAACTACTTTAAATCATTCATGTAGAAATGTTATTATTTAAAAATGTTTTGGAATGTTTCGTTTTTTAAAATGTAAAAACATTGGTTTATTTTCTTGATGTTTGATGCGTTTTGTCTACTAAACGAATAAAAAACATTATAACTAAACATTTAAAAAAGATTATAGAATATGCTAATATTTGATTTTCTCAAATATGTATTTAAAGTTTTTCAAATAATTATTTTTTCTTTTTAAAAAGTCAGCGATTAATAAACTGGAAATTTTAATATTGTACTATTAAAAACTGCAATAGCTAATATTTTTACTAGCGATTTTATATAATATTTTTTTATTTATTTATTTTTATTTATTTTCATAAAGCACAATCACTCATATTACTAAAAAACTTTAACGAAGGTTTTGTATAGATTTTTAATGTTTACAAGGAATTTTATTTTTGGTAAAATAAAATAAAATGTTAGAATAAAAATCTTGCAGGTATAAAAGACATATTGCAGCGAAAAAATTATTCTTAAAAATTATTATTAAAAATTATTTGAAAAACTATTGACGTTCTATTTTTCAGCAGCTGTTCTTAAGCACGCTTCGTTGAGTTTCGGTAACTTTTAACAAAAAAGCGATTGTTATTAAGTAATTTTTTTCGAGTTACTTTTTACAAATATTTTAATAGCTGTACTTTTTTATTGAATCAAGTAGAATATGTTTTAATATTAATCCTTTTATTTTTTTTTATTTGCGCTTACCAATTTTTAAAATGTTTCCTTGAAATTACTCTTAAATACTTTAAGAGTAAATACGTCTAACAGTTAATAAATATTTTTAAATCTATGGAATAATTTTAAAACCTAACAAACCCCCGTAAAATAATTATTTAAGTTAAAAATCTAAAACTAAAAGAAAGTATTTTTGTTCAATTTTATTGATAACTTTGCTATTGCTGAATAATTTTATTAAAATGTTAGCTTAAAAAAATTTAAACTTTTTTTTTAATCTGAATTTTCTCTACTTATAAATAATGAGCATATTTAATTTTTTTGTGATTCAAACTTTTTTATCAGCTGTGTGCGGTTTTTAAAATACTTTAATAAATGTTAAAATAATCGTAAATTACTTCATTAAAATTCCGCTAAAAATATCTTTAAATATACTCAAACAAAAATTTTTTTGCTCGATGCAAATAGCCCTAGCTACACGCAAAATCGCTCTTGGACGACGTAAAATTCACATCGCCCGACGGTTTATCACAAGGCCTGATATATATATATATATATATATATATATATATATATATATATATATATATATATATATATATATATATATATATATATATATATATATATATATATATAGATCACCTTTCTGTAGATTTTAAATCATTCATCGTTTACAAATTTATTTTTGTTATCCTGTAATCCAGGACATTTAACACATATTATATTGATGAAACAGTGTTTAATAAAAAATTTTTGTCAAGTAATTTTCTACTAATTTATAATTGCTCTGTTCTTTTAAGAACATTGAGCACTCTATTTTGTCGAATACATTTTAAAATTGTATATATATATATATATATATATATATATATATATATATATATATATGTATATATATATACCTATATATATATATATATATATATATATATATATATATATATATATATATATATATATATATATTATATATATACATACATATATATATATATATACATATATATATATATATATATATATATATATATATATATATATATATATATATATATATATATATATATATATATAAATATATATATATATACATACATACATATATATATATATATATATATATATATATATATATATATATATATATATATATATATATATATATATATATATATATATATATATCAGGCCTTGTTAAGAAGCGTTACGCAGCTCGCATTTTGCCTGCGAAAAGGCGATTTGCCTACGGGTTCAGCAGTTATGCGTTACGCAAAAACTTTTATCTTTTAAAATATTTAAATTATCTTTTTATGTGACGTTTTTTCAGAAGAAAATAAAGTCGTAAGTAAAAGCATTTAACCGCAATTGTAAACTAATAGATTTTTTGTTAAAGAAAAATTTGTTTAATTATTTTTATTGTTGTTGTTGTTAAAAATTAGTTAAAAAAAAATAAGTGTTTTAAGTTTAAACTTTATATCATATTTAATATTAAGTTTTATATTTCATAAGTTTAAAAACAATCAAATTTAAAAAAAGAAATATTTTCAATTTATTTTATTAAATGTAAATATTTTTTTATTAATTATAGTTTTTAGTAAATAAATTATTAAATTTAATTAAAATTCTTTCATTTAATTTTAAAACAGAGCATTTTTAAAATTTTTAAATTTTAAAATGCTCCTTTTTTTTTATAAAATTTCTAAAGTAAAAAAAAATTTAATAAATTTAATTTAAGTTACTTTAAAATGTTCGTATTACATATAACTTTGTTTTAATTTTAGTTAAGTTTCAGGTAAGTTCCAAATACTGGTCTGAATAATGCGCTTAACATAAGTGCATTATTTTCCAGTTTTTATTTTTCCATTATTTTACAGTTTCATTCATTATTTACATAAGCGCATTATTCATTTTATAACTACAAGTTAATAAATGACGTCAATATTTTTAAACTCGAGTTATAAATGTTATGTTTGGGTTTTCCCTTTGCCGAAGAATTTTTTTTATAAAACAAACCAAGGATGTATTAATAATACGTCCTTGAACAAACCAAAATTTAAACCTATTAAAAATAACGCGACCAGTAAATAAACTCTTTAAAAGCCCAACTTATCGTTATTTTATTTTAAAAACAAAACTAGTACTTGAGCTATAAATATAAGATACATAAATTTCAAAATTATAATGATATTTGTTAAAAACAAATTCTGCTTATAACATCTTAAAACCGAAAACACTATTTTTTTTTTGGATTGAGTAAAAAAATATTAGGTTTCACTGTACATAAAAATAAAATATTTTAATGGAAATAAAAAAAAAACAAAGCCGAAAAAGCAGTAAATTTCGTTTCTTTATTTTATAAAGAAACGAAATTTACTGCTTTTTTCAACATTTATTTTATCAAAACCAGTTAGTGCAAACGTTTTTTTTAAAAGGGGAAAACCCACTCTATGCGTTTAGTTATAAGTAAATTTAAATCCCTTTAAGAAAATCAACCATAAACAAGTGTTAAATTTAAATTATTTTAAAAAAAATATTTTAAAAAAAACAACCTTAAAACAAATGTTTAAAAGCAAAAATATTAAGTTTAAATAAGTATAAGACTTTAATACAAGAAGACTTTTTTTTAATCAACATTGAAATTTTTTTTTTTTCTATAACAACATTATTCAATTTAAAGCTATTTCGTTTCAAAGACTAACAATAGTTTTTAATGTCATTTTAAATTTAATTACAATGAAGTAAAAATGCATTTTACGTAATTTAACTTTTAACAATATAAATATCTTTATTGAGTAAAGTTACATTTATTCACGTTTCGCTTTTCCGTTACGCAGCGAAATCTCGTAACAAGGCCTGATATATATATATATATGTATATATATGTATATATATATATATATATATATATATATATATATATTATATATATATATATATATATATATATATATATATATGTATATATATATATATATATATATATATATATATATATATATATATATATATATATATTATATATATATATATATATATATATATATATATATATATATATATATATATATGTATATATATATATATATATATATATATAGTGGTGTACACTGGACTTTTAGATGTTTGAGTTTTGACACTTACAGGTATTGTGCAAACTCCAAACTTTTGTATGTTCATGCTTATGTCAAATGAGAATGTTTTGCAAAGAGTTGCGGTAATAAGAGCTTGGGGACAAAAAAAAAAAAAAACTAAGTAAAAATTATTCGTTTCAAAAAACGTTTTACGAAGAGTTTTTCCAAACAATTTTTTTTTAATTGCGTTTTTTTTGAAATACGTCATAAGCATATTAAGGCATTTTGAAAAACAGTTGCTGCATATATTTATAGTAAAAAAGTAAACGTAGCAAAATAAACTTTTAATTGTCAAAAGTTTTATCTAGCTACGGGCTTTTTTTATTTTTTTGCCTCCACAGCAGCATCTTCTGTAGTAGCAGGGCTGTCTAGTTAAGTTTTTTCTTTATTAAATTTCAGACAACTTTTTTTCCGCAGCTTATTAGGACTAATTACTTGAGCACATTAATAACATGTGTCTCAATTATCATAGATACGCAACAAATTTTTTCTCCTGGTGATGTTTTTTTTTTTTTTGTAATGTTTTATGAAGTTTTAGCTTTCTTAAAATCTTTTCTTTTGTGAGTGCATATTATCGTTACGTTACATATGTTTGTATAAAATCTTTATAAAACTTCGAAAATATTTTGTATTTTAAAATAATAAAAAAAATTTAAAAAAATAGCCGCCATTAATAGGAGTCAAACCTCTAGTTCCTTGTTCAGAAGTTCGCCGCCTTATCCACTTGAGCTACACCGGCATATCATATGGCGTAGATTTTATAATAATGTAGTAATTTTTTTGAGGAAAAAAATGTTAGATCAAAATTAAGGAGAGCTTGACGCAATGTAATTTTCAAGTGAAAATCAAACTGTAAAACATGATAAATGTTTCAGTATGTTTTAACATATGCTTTAACATTCCTTAGTTTAAAGTTTACGTACGTTAGATATTCATTCACGTTTTCTTATAGTGCTGCGACTCTTTCTTGCCAATACCTCTGTTGCAATGGCTGCCAAGAGTTTCGTGTCAAATACGCTCCAAGGGACACTACTACTACTACTATTAAAACTATTAAGTTTGGCAATATTATATAGATTTAAAAAATTATATTCATTTTGAAAAAATTTTAACTTATCAAAATTATCATAAAAAAACATAAAAATGCATTTTTTTGGTTTTTCATAAAACCAAAAAAAACAAGTTTTTCCAAAATGAATATTATTTTTGAAATTTTTATATCATTTCACTTCATTTGAGTACCAGGTTGACATATTTTTGAAAAAAATTTTTTTTGAAAATATTAGGGACCCATTAAATATTTGAGGGTCTTGAGGGACCCCTTAAAATTTTTTTACTCAAAAAAATTTTAAACCTAGTGTTTTTGTGTTAGATAGAACACATTTAGGGGGTCGTAGCAGGTTTTTCTCAAAAAAGTTGTTTTAAGGGCCACCCTAATATGTATATATATATATATATATATATATATATATATATATATATATATATATATATATATATATATATATATATATATTTATGTATAACCTATCAATGAAAAAACAGATTTTTATGATCTAAAGTCAGTGAAAACATATTGGTTTTCTTAGATTACTTAAAGCTAAGCAAATAATAATAATAGTTTCATCAAATAGTTTCAACATTGTAAGCAGAAACTCTGTTGCTGAAATTTGAAATGCCTTTGGTCTTCTAATAACTTGTTCAACCAATATATTTATTTATTTTTAGCCAAAAAACTAAAAAAAAATGTCATTGTCATTTGAGCTGCACCTTTCCAACCAGGGGAACTGTGTAGCAGATAAAACATTTAATACATTCAGTAATAATATTAATTTCTTTATTGTATATTATGCAACAGTATTTTGGAATGCAATCTAAATAGTTCTTGTGATTTGTAATTTCTTTATCTGAAATTTAGCCTCTGCAAGCTTTAGAAATTATTGAAAGAAATTATTTATGAATTTGGAGTTAAAGATGCTAATGTTTTTATAGTGTTGTGATGTTTGTATTCACTCCATGTTCTAAATTTTTGGATGTTTCAATAAAAAAAACTGTTATATCTAAAATTTAGCGCAAGTCTGAATAATTTAATTTTTTAAATCTGTCTGGCATTGTCTGTCTCATAACATATTTACTTGGAACAAAAACCATGTGCTTTAAAAGTGAGCTAGAAGCTTTTGCCCATGTAGAATTTTGCACTGGCTTATCCTAAAGATATATTACACCTGTCAGCAAGATCAGTTGTCAGTAATTCAAGTCTTCATTAGCATCATTAAAAATTTATCTTTTGCTGCATTACTTTTATTTTAGTCCTAATAGTTTTTTAAAATTTCAAAAGTTTTTTAAGATCAGTTTATTATTTCAGTAGATGTCTTTTTAACATCACTTTATCTTCTTTTAATTAATGGTGATATTGCACTTTGTAACTCATGAATCACA
The DNA here is from genome assembly GCF_022113875.1 of Hydra vulgaris. Classification (NCBI taxonomy): domain Eukaryota; kingdom Metazoa; phylum Cnidaria; class Hydrozoa; order Anthoathecata; family Hydridae; genus Hydra; species Hydra vulgaris. The sequence continues at coordinate 45,854,247 of NC_061157.1, read as the reverse complement.
CTGACAGATGAAAGGCCAGTATAAAAGTCCCAAGATCTATCATTTAATAAATTTTCGTATGCAAGTAAATTGGAATAACATTTGTTTGGATTATGTTTATATACACATTTGTCTGGTTTCATAGTAATAACTAATGCTTTTACATATAAATCTTTATTTTTAACACTAAATTCATCATGATCTGATGGATCATTTTTTGAAAAATTTGTATTATTTACATTTAATAATATAATTCTTTGAGCTTTGTAGCCTAAGATTAACAAAGAATATTGATTTTTAAACGATAGTGCTCTGTTAGGAAAATTGTCTGAACATACTCTCATTTTATACTTTATGGTAAATAATTTACTTTGAAGCGATAATGTAGAAGTTGAACGGTTAACTAGTTTTCTCCATTTTTCTCTGCGGTTGTTTATATATTGAGCTGCGGTTGTTTATATATTGTTATTTATCTCTGTGTATGTTGATAATGTATAACAAATGCTTACTCATATGGTAGTTTGCAGTTTCATAAGTTAGAGCTTGGTTTAACATTTTGTATCATACATAAATCATCTTTCCATATTCATTGATTGTATTCGTTATTTTTACAATCAATGACAGCACATGTTTTTGATCTTTTGAAACTTCTATATGGTATAGGTTCCGTATTTACATTGTTTTCCATTATAAACTTCTATGACTTCAACCGTTGAAATGTTTCTTTACGTTTTTACTGCTTTTTACTTTACCATTTCTGCGTGCACATAAATTTTATATCGGAACTATGAAAAAGTGTATTGAATTATGAACAAATATGCTAGTTTTAATTTAAAAAAATAACCTTACTTGCAATTTGCAACCTTACTTTGCAGTTTTGCAATTATCAATTAAAAAATTGTAATTATATTATATTGTTATCATGACGATGATAATTTTGTATTTAGGTTGTGCCTCCTACTTATGAACCTTCTTCTCAAAGTGCTTTAATTTTTGAAAACTCCTCTAAAGATTTTGGATCTATACGATGTCATGCCTATAATTCTGAAGGAAATTCTTCTGCTGTTATTTCTTTAAATTATAGTGCTGGGAAAGGTAATTTTATTTTGATTTGTTGTTTTCTTTTTTTATGATAAGTTGCTCAGCTCTTGTTTTTCAAATGTCAAGTAAAACAACTATTAAATAATCTCAACTGTGACAACTTTTCAGCTACGTGTATGATAATCTCTTCTAAGCGGCATGTATGATAATATCTTCTCAAGGCAACTCTTCTCTATGCAGGATGTATGACCTCTTGCTAATATAGACTTATTATGTTTTAGATTTTTAAAATAGAACACAATGTTTTCATTAGAAAGTTGGTTAAACTCATTTAAAGCTCAAGATTAAAATCTCAAAATCACATCCACTTTGAAATTACTCACCATACCACATTCGCTTTGAAAAAGATAAAGTTTATGATAACTTGCAAAATGTCAATGAATCAATTTTTTGAAAAACTGGTTTTTGAAGCTGGTGTTTTTTACTAAAAAAAAAACAGCTTATGAACTTCAGATTTTTATAGATTATAAACTTAAAAAAAAATTATATGAGTTATATAGATTGAAAATACAGGATTACATTTAAATAACCAATATTATATATTTGCGAACTAATATGTTATGCAAGAGACAAGGTTAATACTAAAATAAAAAGAAAACACTTGGCAACAGTTGAAAAAAGGAGATACATCTACAACAGGGTCTCAAGGTTGTATATTTTTTCTGTAGAGATAATTTATACTACAAAAAATTTATACACTTTTATGAACAAACATGTTACCATTACATTCTTAAATATTTCATATAATTTCTAACATTAAATTAAAATTTACAATTTAATGTTAGAAATTATTTTACAAATATTTATTTATACATTTTGGTATTGTAGCAATATTTAAATGGCAAAATATGTATATATTACAAAGTAAAGAAAATTAATACACTTACTATTGTGTTATCTTATTACTATATGTTATCTAAATCTACTTACTATATGTTATCTAAATCTTTCTTCTATAAAATGTTTCAATTAATTTTTAAACTAAAATAAAAGTCCTTTTTTATAATTCAATTAGTTGAATCTTGTGGTGATTTTATAGTTGTTTTTTTTTTTTAGTTGAATCAATTGCAATTTTCTTTTTGTAAACCTTAAACAAGCAAAATGCTTTATAGAGGCAACTTATAATCTTTTTAAATATAGATTATAAGTTGTAAATGTGACTAAAATTTTTGAAATTTTTATATATGACATTCTTTTGAAGAGATTTTTTTTTTATAATTTTAGGGACCTGTCTGATGTTCTGAGGGTCTTGGAGAACCCCTAAAAATATTTTTTATTCAAACATCCAGTAATTTTTACTATATAGAACACATTTAGGAGGTGCCAGCAAATATTTTCAAAAAAAGTTGTTTAAGGCCATCATTATATATATATATATATATATATATATATATATATATATATATATATATATATATATATATATATATATATATATATATATATATATATATATATATATATATATATATATATATATATATATACATATATATATATTTATATATATATATATATATCCTTTTATCGTAGTCAAAAGAGATTTTTGTGGTAAAAAAAGTCTCTTTTAACAACAATTAAGCGACTTCAACAAAAAGTTATGTAATTGTTGTCCAAAAGTTAAAATAGTTAAAATAATGCGGAAGTACATTAATTAGTGTTTTTATTTTTTTAAAAACATGGGTTGAGTGTTGCTACATAAACTATCTTATAGCCTGTTGCTACAAGGGAGTGTTGCTAGATCAACTATCTTTTAGCCTGCTGCTACGAGGTAGTGCTGCTACATCGACTATCTTATAACTTTCTGCAACAAGAAAGTGCGGGTACATTGACTGAGGGTTTGGTTTGGGCAAGCAATCTAAGCAATCTAAAGAAATTTTATCAAGAAAAATTTTCTTATATTAAATATTACTAAGAAGATAGTACTACCGCGCTTGAAATAGTTTTTCAAAGCTTGCTGATCAGATGTAATTTTTTCACAAAAACAGGTTATTTTCCCTTGAAATTTTCGAAATTTCCCTAAAAATAGCCGATCATTGATAGTTGATCGGCTGTTATTTTGAGCACTAGTACTAGAAGCCTTTCAGTATTTATCATCAGTAGTACTATTGCAAATGTTATTATCTGTTACACATTTACACATATCAAAATAAATGATTATGATGTGTAAAAAGTTATATAATAAAAATATTTGATTGTAGCTTTGTAACTATGAGTTACCATTGTTATGTTATTATAAAAAAAAGTATTAGCTCAAGTTGTCATGTTTTTGTTTATGAAAATAATTTTCATGTCAACAAATTATTTTCATTTTTTAGTTTGATAAAAACAAAAAACTGAAAGAATGGCTCCATAGTTTTTTTGTGTATTTTCTTGCAATTATATAAATGATTGTTGAATCTATCTGTTGATAGATTAACAATGACTTCTTTTTCCTTCATATTGTTCACTATTAATTTGCTTGCTATATATATATATATATATATATATATATATATATATATATATATATATATATATATATATATATATATATATACATATATATATATATATATACATATATATATATATATATATATATATATATATATATATATATATATATATATATATATATATATATATATATATATATATACATACATATATATGCATATATATTGCATATTTTTGTATAAGAATGTATAAAAAAATTCTCTTGTTTTTTAAGTGATCAATATTATGTTAAAAATGCGAATTAGGCAATGCAATATGGGATCTGATGTCAAAAAATCTATTACATGATGCTTTAATCTAACTTTAACTTTGAATTGATAAAGTAGGAATTTATTTCTTTGCCAGCATTTCGATATAATTTCAGTTTTTTTATTTAATAAACTGTTGTCATTGTTTGAAATAATTTCATATTTTTTATTAAGGCATAACTTGCATGATTTTATTGTCAGATTATGCACTTCATATCTTCTAATTATTTTCCAACTAACCACTGGATTTTTAATATTATCTTTTAAGTTCCAAACTTCTTTTGACAGTTCTGTATCGTTTTTTTATATTTGGGGATATTTAATGATTTTAAATGGTTGGCATATCTCAATTTGAAAGGTGTTTCACTTATACCAATGTATGATTTTCTTTTATTGAAGAGTTATCCAAAGTGATAGTTGCTTGTTATACAATGTTGTTGGTCAAGCAATGTATATACATATACATAAATATATATATATATATATATATATATATATATATATATATATATATATATATATATATATATATATATATATATATATATATATATAGTATCGGACAAAACAAGTGCAACCAAATAATGCTAATTTAGTTTCTTTATATAAAAGTGCTGCACTTTTTCAATTTAGAGAAATAACTATGTAATTGTTTAGAGACAACGTTCTTCAAGTTTTATTCATCTCAAAGTTCATTATTTGTACACGAAATTAATAAATTAATCATGCAGTAATATAACATCTTTCAGGATATTTTTATACATGAAATGGTTCATTATTCCATCAATTTGATGTATTGGACCTAGACCGTTAGCAGAAAAAACGAGCCATTTCTTACCACAAATAGTATGTTTAGGTGTCAATTCAAGATAAATAGAATTTCGTTGAGAAAACAAAAAGACAATGTTTGAATTAAATAAGTTTGATCTTTAATGTTTTTTTATTATAGAAACGCTTTTTAATGAAGTAACAAAACATTTCTAATGAATTTTTATATTAGGTATTAATAAACTGTTGTTTTTTTTACTTATATAATTATGTATTTTTTATGATAAATGTTAATCTTTTAAAACGTAATAAAAAATACAAAAAAAAGTACAAATGTTAAAACAAAGAATGAATTGGTTTTTTAATGCGTAAATTAAATAAACTAAGCATTTTAGTTTTTTGTGTGTGTGTGTTTTTGCTTTAGTCAAGTTTTTTTTTGTTTTTTTTTTATATATATCTTTCGTTAAGATTTTTTTTTAGATTAGATTTTTTAGAAGTGTTTGTAACTCATTTTTAAATTTTGAAAACATGTCAAAAGTTGTGTTCAAATCGTAAAAAGAAAGTATTTTTTGCGTGGTCATAGAATTGCACGTCTTCTTGTGAAAGTGTAAATTATTTTTTATATTAAAATTTACTTTTATGTTTATATTTAAGGCAATTTAAATAAATGAAATTTAAACTATTAAAACATTTTAGTGTCAGCCATAAATAGAAAAAGCACATGGCATTAAATATGAAAACATGTGAAAAATTTCTCAATTTTTTAGTTATATATAATGCACTATAGTCTCGCATAGTTTTACTGAAATTGACCTAGTATAGGTTTGAAAATGACCTAATATAGATTCGGCTACTTTTTTATTTTCCACTAACAAATAACATTTTTAACAAATAACATTTTGATTTTTTGTAAATTACACTATGCAGCGGCGTACCCTCTGTGTAAACTTTTTTCCCAGTGAAACAGTTTGTATTTCTTATTTGAGTCGTCTGCTAAGATAATTAGTAGTCCAGTGTAAAAGTTTTTTTTTTGTATTTTTTTGGGTGAAAATAATGAAGAAAAAGTTAAACGTCTGACTACTATAATACATATAATAAGAGACATTTACTTAAAAGTAAATTAATTTATTTATTATTTAAATTAATTAAAGATGTGTTGTCATTTTTGTCGTAGTCGATATCTGTTTCATATTGTTTGTTTTTGTCAATCTTTTTTGTCAAAGGTTTCATTACGTGAAGCAAAAATGTTGAAAGCCAAAACTCCAAAGAAACATTTTATATATAGAAAATAATTATGTTATTCTCTCTCAATCTTCAATCAAATTTAGTTTAGTTAAATGTTTAAAACATTATGTTTTTAATGTTTTGAACATTTTTTGTTATGCTAAGACTTTTTTTTAAGAAAAAAAAAAATTTCCAGTTGCATCATTAATTGCGTTCTAATAATGATTTTTCATGTGCATCCTAATGTTTTTTATTTTGTTAATTGTGTTTGTCAAAGTTAAAATAAAAATTATTTTACTAATGATAAACAAGAGATTCAGTGTTATGGTTCAGCATTCACATCATTCAAAATGCAACTATAAGATAACTGTAAAATACGAATAGCATTTGGAAATGAAAAAAAATGTAATTTTAAAACTTATTTTAAAATGAGAAAAAGCGTGCTTCAAAATGCAACAACAATGTTTAAAAAACAGTACAGCTACGAAGTTTTAAATTGCATGTCGGCTTCTATAAAGTTTGGTAAAGTTATATAACGCACTGCAGTGTGCTTATTGTTAAATGAAGTTTCTTTTAAATAAAATCTTTATAGATCAAAATATGGTTTTGTTAATAAACATACTTTTGTAAGTAACAAACTGTCTGGTTGTTCTGACAGGCATTTTTTAAAAATTTTAGATGCCCTTGGAGAAAATGAGTCATCCTGTGCCACTGGACGACCATGAGAGTACAACCCTGTAACACAATTTTTATTCCTGGTTTCTAAGTGTTATATTTCAAATGCTTATTTCTGAAATATGTGAAAAAAATTACTTCATTAAGCACAATTTTTGCCTACACAACAACGGCATGAAGAAAACTCGTTTTTTTGTCAAAATAGAACAATTTTTTTCATTTTTGTCAATATAATTAGGTAGAAATGAAAACTGCACAAGAAATAGACAAACACAGTTAGAAACCACTCAACAAGGTTCAGAAATGTTTATATTTTCTAAATTTATGATTGTACTGTGAATCATTCTCTCGAAGTAGCCCCCAAATATAGTCCCCCATCTTGTTTTCGTTATACTGTCCTCGGTAAGTAGTTGGTAAGTAAATTTTGACAAAAGCGCTTGATTCGTTTCTCGGAGTAAGCGCTCATGTTCGCCCTAAATTTTTGATAATGTGAGTCAAGGGTATGGACTTTCAAAGACATTCAGCATCCCATTTAGGCATAATTCATGGTCTACTATAATAACACGGCCAGGTTTGTTGGTTTTTACGGCAAAAAATTAGAAGGCCAGTTTTATTTGTTGTAATAAACAATATTTTTAAACAGAAGGCTTCGATTTTCTTGTTATATATAATATTTTTTGATTATTTATGAATTTTATGAGTTTAATTATGAGGAACTTATTAATTTTGATGCTTTAAATTTTAATTAAGTAATAATATGAATACAGTATTTAAATACATTTACACACTGTAAATATGATACATTTATAACTTGTTTATGCACTTGAGATATGATTATTTTTATTATGTTTCAAAAAAGTAAGAAATATTTTTATTTTCATACCTAGAATTCTTAATACAATGCCAAACAATTGTGTAGTGATATACTGTTGCAATGGATACAAAAGTAAATCATCAAATACAAATGTGAATCCTCTAAAATTAACTTCAGAACCAACTATTTATAACAATGAAAATAGTATTTTTGCGTTTCCTGATGCTGTAAAAAGACCTGAATTAAGAAAAAAATAGATTAAGTTTGTTAGTAGAAATTGGTTTCCTACAGAGCATTTCTGTGTTTGTAGTGTACACAAAATTTCTAAAGCATAGTGTTAGAATGACTTATTTATAATCTTAATCCAATACAAACAATTTATTCAAATGAAAAAAAATTCCACCTTCTCTGTTATTATCTTTTCCATCAAGAAAATCTCCCGGTGTGTCACAAGTATTCAAGTTGAATCAGATATTTTTATGTAAAAAGGTTCTATCAAAGTCCTAAATAAGTTAGATTCATCTTCAAGTCCTTTTAGCTTTATTTTCCAAATATTTGACTCCCATGTTTTTTTTAGATTGTATTTTTAATGTGGCATCTGTTGATAATGCTTGCTGTTTTGAATCAATACAAGTTGATTCTACTTTGCATGTAAAGTTGCATCACAATGGATGTCAAATTCCGCTTCCAAAGTGGTTTAAGCAAAACCAATATTTACTTTAGAATGTTAGCATATTTAAAGTAAATATTATATATGATGCAAATTCCAAGAAATGATGCAAATTCCAGGAAATGATAAGCAAAGTGTTCCTCTTGCTCTGAATGTTTTTCATGCAACTACGTCAGCTGCAACTACGTCAGCTGCAACTACGTCAGCTGCAACTACGTCAGCTGCAACTACGTCAGCTGCAACTACGTCAGCTGCCATTAAAAGTTATTTTCCACAAGATTTATCTGCAGCTGAATTTTTACACCTTATTAATAGTTGGTGGTTAAAATCGAATTCAAAGTCAAAATATTCAAATAACTGTATTGGTTATGCAGTTGTGAGGGAAGATAAAAAAAACTAAGTTCTTACGTTGTTTTTCGAAGTGGATTAATAAATGGCAAATAATACAGTTAAAAGTGTGTGGAAAGTTTACTCTTAGCAAACAAACAGCAAATGCTATGATAAAAACATTAAAAAGTTTTGCTGATTTGTGTGATGATTTACTTAATGAAGGTTATACTTACATTTTAACATATCGTTTCCAAAGTGACCCTCTAGAACGTAGATTTTCAAATTATTCACAAATGAGTATAGGTCGTTTTCTTGTTGGTTTGCATCTTCCAAGAAGATACTTCAAATTAAATCTCTAATGAAATAAGATATGTTGCTGGGAGTTAAATATTAAACCAGAGTCCAGTCGAGATCTTTTACATGAAATCGATTTTGAAAACGATTTTCAAGAGATTGATTTAGACAATGACAGCAACAAGGTGGCAAGCTACATTGCAAAATTTATTAAGAAAAAAGTCTCTAAAAAATTTGTTTGTTCTAAATGTGAAGCTTTATTAAATTTTAAGGTCGCCATTCGTATTGAGTATACAAATTTGCTCTCTAGATGGGGGGTTCAATTACCTGGGAAATATCTTGCATCATAGTATTGATTTAAACTAGATTTAACTCAAAAAAAATTGTTTTTAAATGCTGATAGTATCAGATATGCTGCAAGAAAGTTTTTAAATCTTGGAGAAGAAGCGATCTTCATGTGTCCTCAATATTTTAATAATGCTGTAATATTTATTAATGATATAATTATAAACATATACTTTAACAATAAGCAAATGATTATTAATGGTAGAAAAAGAAAAGAAGAGATTGTTGCTGTTGATTCCAAAAGAACCAAAGGAAAGCATAATCTATTTGTTGTTGTTAATTTCACAGTATTTAAAAATTTTATTGTGATTTTATGAATGTTTATATTACTTTAAATAAAAAAGAATTTTAAACGATTGTTTATTTTAATAATTTATATTTTTATTATTCCAGTGTTTTCTATAAAAAATTCTATAATTTTTTTTAAAAAAAACTGTCTTCCTAATTTTTTGCCTTAAAAACCAACAAACCTGATTGTGTAATTATAGTAGGCCATGTGTAATTCTTTAAGAGAGTCTGCACCAATTAGTTTTCAGTTTTGTGATTATCTAGAAAGTCCCGAACAACTGCAACAAAACTGCTTCAAGCCACTCTCTCCATTCTGCTCAACAGCTTTGCAAAATCTTCACATTCTATGACTATCAGCCCTGACCTTTGTCTTGGACAGCTTTGGAAAAAGTTCTTGTAGGTATTGAAATGCTGCTGACTCCTTGTCAAGAGCAGTGACAAATTGATTAATAAGGTCAACTTGATGTGCAGTGGTGGCATAAGCACTTAATTAGGTTCTATCAGCGGCTCCAACTTTACGTTGCCCTTCCTAACAGAAAATTTGGTCCATCACGGCCTGTCCTCTGTGTGATAATGTGCCTTAGTGTCACAGCTGTCCTAGAGACAGAGGAAACAAGGAGATTTGACTTGTACACTATTATCAGCCAAGTTCTGCTGTTTGAGCTTGGATATCAGAAGCTCAGCATTCAATTTACTAAGCCCGAGGTCCCTAATTAAATTGTTTACCTTTTTCTGGTTAGGAAAGTACAGCTTTCTGTATCTGCCTTGCTATCTGACTGTGCTGTGTGGTACTGGGGCTATTTGAGGGCCATTTTTGCTGGTGGGAAGATTTTTTTGGTTTAGCATGCAGAAGTAGCATTTGCTTAAGTGGTTCGTAGGCTCTTGACAAATTTGCAGGTAGCAAACTTCATGGCTCGCTTCTCTATTCTGTACCCATCTGTAACTTGAAGTCATAATGTATTAACAACACATTTATATAACATTTTTATATAAATAATCCACTCATTAGACAATTGTTTTTTTGTTTACAATTACAATTTTCTGTTACTTTTTCATTTAAAATTTCTTTTTTGTATAACAAAACATTATTGTTACCTTTTATAATGCAAATGAATACTTTCATGTAGCTAGAACATGTGTACATTCATGTAGCCTTGGCATGTATACATTTATTCAGCTTCAACATGTATACATTCATTCAACTTCAACATGTATTCATTCATGTAGCCTTATCATGTATGCAACTTCAACATGTATACATTTATGCAACTTCATCATGTATACTTTCATGTAACTTTAACATGCATACATTTTTTTATAATAGTAAAATATTTTAAAAAATAAGTTAATTGTTCTAAATTTATATACTCTGATGACATAATTATTTTTAGATACAAAGTTTTCAACTATTGGAATTATTTGTGGATTTTTGGTCATTATCTTTATTTTTCTGATTATTATATATTTCTACAAAAGATACACAAACAAAAAGTTTGCATTATTTATGGAACCAAATCCAAAATTTAAGGTAAACATTTTCAAATTATATGCATAGTAGTTTTTTAAATTTTTATTTTTTAATTTAAAGTATTATCTTTATAAATTTATTTTAAAAATAAATGTATAAAGATTTATTTTTAAATTTTTATTTGTTTTGAAATTTGTGCTATAATTAATTGTTACAAAATGTTATAATTAAATATTATGAAGTTAATTATTAATTAATTATTAAGTTTAATAAATTGTGCTATATCTAATTATTATGAAATCATAGTTGCTGCAAAATCTATTAGTTTGTAAGTTTATATTTTGTTTACGCAAATAAATTTTGTTTATATCCCTTTTTTTATTTATTTTTGTTAACTTATCAACTTAGTACCATTACTTTTTTTTATCACTACACTTATTACTACTTATGCTTTGTTAGAAAAATTTGATTAACCTTCGAGCGGGTGCATTGATGTAAAATTTACTGCAAAATTTGTATTTTTTTAATGAATTGTTTGCACACTTTCATTTTTAAGAATAATCAGTACCTATTCCTAGAACAATGTTTATAAGTTGTATAGGTACGCATTATTTCCTTTTGTAACACAACATTTGCTTTACACTGAGTTATATGTGAATGGATATGCTAGGAATAAAGTTTACAGCGTGCGTCTACTAGTGTAATTTTGTTTATTTTTTATGTAACCAGTTTTTATATGTATCTTTTCATATTGTGAATCAAAAACTACTTTTTATAGCCTTCTGAATATAGATGGAATAAATTTACAGTTTTTATATTCATTTGCTAACCAATCAAATAAAAAAATATACAGAAGGTTATTTTTGAAAAACTTGGCAATTCCTTTTATGAAAGAGCATCTGACATTTTAAGCAAACCTTCAGAAATTGCTATCAGATGTGAGACATTTTTGAAAATAAATTGTATGTGTTGATTGTGCGAATATAAATAGTGATTTCAATTCTGATTTAAAAAAACATTGTTTTTTCTTGTGTTTTCTTTTTATAAATAGTTTTTTTTTATTTATTTATAGTTTTGCAAATAAAATACTTTAGTAAACTCATTGATATATTGCTTTTTTTTTAATTACTAATAGTTATGCAATTTTATATCAATATAAAGTCGTGAAAATTTGCTAAAAGCTCTATGACGTAAAATTTACAGCGCTTACCTGTTCTTGTTAAAATAAAATGCACACCCACTCAAAGGTTAATTTAATAAGTTAACCATATTTTTAATGCTTTATCTTATTATTTTGTTAGCTTTTCTAAGCTAAAAAAATGTTTTAGCTTAGAAATGGTTTTTTAGCTAAATTTTTATAAATTGTATATATATTTGCTTCACATTTTTTTGTAAACGAATTGTTTGTTGATTTTTTTAGCTTGATCCATCTCGTACAATTTTTGAACAAAGCATTGAACTTCCTTATGACCTATCCTGGGAATTTCCTCGTCATCGATTAGATTTTGTACGTGTAATTGGATCAGGTGCATTTGGCCAGGTATGGTTTGCACATGCACGTGGCATTTTAGCTTTGTGTCCACGTGATAAATCTGCTTCAGCTGCTCGCCAAAGGGCCAAACTATATTTTAATACAAAAGTTCCTAAAAGTTTAACAAAATTGTTTACCAATGGTAGCATGTGTGACCACGATACATTTGTAGCAGTTAAAACATTAAAATGTATTTTTATTTAAGTTTAAGTTAAAAATATGTTGTTGTGTTTGTTTTTTCAATTTGTTTTTATTTTTTATGCAATTTTAGCATCAGCATCAGACGTGGAGTATAGAGATCTTTCATCTGAAATAAAGGTTCTTATACATTTGGGGGAGCATCCAAACATTGTAAATTTATTAGGGTCGTGCACAAAAGATGGACGCTTATGTGCTATTATGGAATATTGTCCTCATGGGAATCTAGTTGGATTTCTTCGACCACGTCGTCATGTTTTTTCATTACAATGGGAAAAGCAAGCTTTAAATTATGATGAAGATTTCTGTTGGTTGGATGCTGCAACTGCTGCATTTCAAATTGCAAGTGGAATGTTGTTTTTATCGGAAAAAAAGGTTGGTTTTATTTTTTTAATCTAAAAGAAACCAAATACAACAGGATAAACACAAATTAGGAACTGGGAACAAGTAAACTAATTTTTAGTTTAATATGTTTGAAAAGAAATATCTTGGAAATCATAAAAATTTAGAAAATATAATTAGCCAATTTTTTAGCAAGCTTTTGCTTAAGAAAAATTAAAAGTTCGAGTATTTTTCACAGATACTACTAAAATATCAAGACAACTCCGATTAATACCAAGACCAAGACAACCTCTTGACAACTCCGATGTGATTTTGAGGACTCAAAGTTTAATACGCTTAAAAATAATTTATTAAAGTTTAAATGAAAATAATGGTTTTGATATTAACGGTGTTCATACTAATATTAACAATTCTAATAGTAATGGTTTTTCAGAGTTATTTTTTGTTTTATATTGAACAATATCTTCATATCTCATAACTCATCAAAATAATGTCAGTTTATAATGAAAAAATCTTATAAAACCTTCAACTAATTTGAATTTTAATATGCGGTAGTGGTGTATTGGTAGAGTGTTCGCCTCATAAAGAGACGTTCCGATCCCAACCACATCCTTGGTAGTACCGGGCTCAACTTGTTTCTCCACGCAGCGTTCTTGTTTGTCTAGGTTCGTGTTTCAGAATTAGAGAGTTGAGAGAGGGTTGTAGCCACAACTCGAAAATAGTGGTCTTCATGGGTTTTGGTGAACTAAAATAAAAAAATAAAAAAAATTGAAACCATTTAAACTATTATTTAAATCATTTTATTTATCATTTATTAATCTTTAAAGATTACTATTTATTAAATACAAATATTTTAAAATTCCAACAAATAAAAAAAAACAGACAAAAATGTGTGTAATCTATTGTAATGTAATATAATTTTTATGTAAAATAATTGTAATCATACATCATATATTAAACTAATGTGATCTAACTTTTGTGTTAAAACAATGATTTTTTTCAATTAACCATTTCAACCATTGTTTTAATTATGTGCAAAACTTTCTAACTTTGCGGTTAATCAATGTTTAATGAACTTTTTCTGATGAGGTAGCCAATTTTGATATACCCTTGAAAAAATAATTTAAAATGGTAGAAACAACTGTGTTGATAATTGACACTTTTAAATTGAAAGGTAGAGTTGTATACAAAAATATCAAAAATTTAGAAATGTATTTAACACACTGGAACTGCATCTCTGCATTAGGTCATAAAATAAAAGTGAATTTGAATATCTGACATATTGAAATAGATGCTCAGTAGGGGACATAGTCGGCCACAAGAAAGAGTAAAGTCAGATGCGTTGGTAGCATAGGTACTAGATATGGGTATATTTGGTGAAAATTTATGCTTGGTGTAACCCAAAATATAATATAGGGCAGCATTTTCCTCTTTGAAAGTTGCATCAATTGAAGAGACACAAAAAGATAATTAATGTCATCCTCATCCAGTGTTAATTGACAACACTCTGATTGTATAATTGAACATTGAGAAATAGGTAAACCCATAGCATCCAGTTTACTGAACAACTTCAGTCGTTGTAAATGCAGACTGTTTTTAACTTTATCTACTGAAGCATGAAAATCACAAAGTTACCTGTCATATAGAAATCTAAACTTTATTTAATTTAAATTTTATTTAAAGTTACATACAAAAGTTGGTGTTTTTAAATGTAATATTAATATCAACCTGATCAAATGCAAGAAAGTATTTAACTACCTTTATATTCAAAGTTCACCTTTTAATCAATCTGTTTGAAATTTTTCATGAGGAACATATAGATGATCTTCCGTCAACAATTTTCTAATTAAATTTTTAACCCCATAAAGTGTGTTCAAAAGTATTTTTAGTTTGGTTTGTGAATGACTTTTTACGCTTCCAGTCTTTCCTCCAGGCAGTGCTGAAACAGTTTCAGCAAATGTTAACATTTCTTGATATTTTTAAAGCTTTTGATAAAGTTTAGCATGCTGGTTATCTCCATAAGGTTTCTTTTATGGTTTATCAGGAAACATCTTTAAGATTATTGAATCCTTCCTTGCCAATCGTAGTATAAAAGTTGTCATCAATGGACAGCACTCTTCAACATATCCTGTAACTTCAGGGGTTTCTCAAGGTTTTATCCTTAGCCCTAGACTTTTTAATTTACATTAACAATCTTCTGGATATTTTCACATCTAAGGTGGCATTGTTTGCTGATGATGCTACCATTTATTCTTGTCTTGATAAGAAAACGAACCTCTCTGATTGCTTGGAGGGGACATTTGAGCTTGAAAAGGATCTCATTTCTGCTACAGCATGAGGCTCACAATGGCTGGTGAACTTAGATTCAGATAAAACCCAATTTTTTTCAGCCAGTTGTTACTGCAGTAATTTAGATCTTCTTATATTTATAAGCAGTGATGTACTTGAGAAGTCATCTACCCTTCATCTTTTAGGATTAATTCTTACTTCCCATCTTTCTTGGAAACCATATATCAAATCCATTTCAAAATTAGCATCTGCTAAAGTAGCATCTTTTTATCCTGCTTGCTACTTTATTACTCCTGATGCTAGTCTTTATCTTTATAGATCTCAAATCCGTCCTTGTATGGAATACTGTTGCCATATCTTCAGCGGATCTTCCAATGATTCTCTTTCTCTTTTAGACAAGGTGCAAAAACGCATTGTAAACATAGTTGGACCTGCTCTTGCAGCCAACCTATAACCATTATCACATTGTCGTAATGTTGCTTTTCTTTCTCTCTTCTATAAATTCTGTAATGGGTACTGCTCTCAAGAGCTAGCATTTCTTGTGCCATCTACTAAAATTCATTCTCCTGTTACTGGTCATTCAATTAAGTCTCATCCTTTTACTGTGGCTGTTCCTAAGTGCTCAAAAAATTCTTATTCCTCTAGTTTTTTTCCTCGAACATCAGTTCTTTGGAATTTCTACCTTCCTCTTATTTTCTTGATTCATATAATTTGTAATCTTTTAGGTTGTCTGTTAATCATTATCTTGCATTATAAATTTCATTATTTTGCAACTTTAATAGTGGTTGCTTTGCAGCCTTCTTATATATATATATATATATATATATATATATATATATATATATATATATATATATATATATATATATATATATATATATATATATATATATATATATATATATATATATATAATTACCTAATTGGTTTTATTTTATTTAAAGTGATCAAAATAAAAACACTTTTTACTTTTTTTAGGTTTTTTAGGGTTTTAATAATTGGGTTTTATAGCACCTCCTCTATAGCATATATACTCTGAAAAAATATCAAAAATCAACCTTTTTTGTCATTGTCATAATAACAGTTTCAGTTTTTGGGAAAACAACAGTGGTTGAGTGATAAATTAACTATTTAAGAGATTTTTGTTAGTCTAAACAAAAAAGTTCTCTAAGTGAAAAGCAATTTAATTTGGGCGTACTCTGAAGGACAAAAGTATATATAGACTTGACTTAATTTGTTTTTTTAGCAAGTTATGGATAAGTGATGGTCTTTGCAAACCGCTGGTAAATCTGTTTTAAAAACAACTCTGAACAAAAAAAACTTGACAAAAAAAACACTCAATGCAATAACACTTAACAAAACAATAATATTGGTCTTGGGTCTGAAGCCACACCAGAGGATTCAGCCTTGGGTTCGAAGCCACATTCGAGGCTTCAGCCTTGGGGAGGTGAATTTAAAAAAAAAAAATTTCATTGAATTTTGTTAAAGTTTTTTATTATAGTATTAAAGTTTTATATCATTAATTCTATTTTTCTTTCCAAAAAGAAAAACAATAGCAAATCAAAGAAAAGAAAAGTTTTTATAATCAATTTAGAAATATTTATTTCTACATTTATAAAAACATAGGTTCATAGGTTCTACCAAATTATTTTATAAAGTTGTTTCATTCTCCATCCTATAATCTATTTTTTGCAAATTTCTTTCCATTTGAAATGACAATGAATTTATAATATTTGGAAAAATTAAAAGGTCTACTGAGGTAGATTTTTAATAAAATTTTTTGAAATTTTGATAATAAACAAGCAAAAGGTTGACAGAGACTTTAAAAGCTGTAAATTGTATAAGTCATGAAAAATGAAAATTGGAGATAATTTTAAAGCATTGATATATGAAGGAAAAAAACTTGGTTTACTTTTTACTGCACTTTTTACAGTTGCAGTAAAAAGTTATGGATATGCTAAATAAAGAGCTTTATTTGATGGAACAAAAGATGATAGCTTGCTGATAATGTGCTAGACGCTCAAGTTTGGCAGCTAGAGCAGTTCCAACTACATTTGCCTAACAATGCCTTTTTAGAACTTGTCTACAAAAGAGTAATCATCATTAGAAGAACCAGCTCAAATATAAAAAATATATATTCTATACAAGAGCGAGTTTAAGATCAGAGAATAAAATATGAATTGGTAGCTATGATAAAGAGAAGCAGATGCTAACTTTTATAAAGGTTTTTATATATGGTTTCTATGAGAGGTTAATATTTCAAAATAGTCCACGAAGACATAAAGTAGAGGACTCTGTAAAACTTAGTTGTTATTTATCAATATATGAATATCAATAGCATTGCAAGTTTTATTAGCAGTAAATAACTTATAATTTATTTTTGAGTAAAAGTTCATCAGCTACTGCGAATCCTAAGCTTTCTCTGAAAAGATATAGCATTTAATATATTCTGCCTGTATAATATATGCAAAGACCATTGTATACTATGGTCTTTGCATCACTGCTTTCATGATGCACGATAGAACCTTACTTTTATAAATAACAAGTCAGTGCTAGATTCAAATCAGGAAGATTCAAATCTGTATTCGTTTTCAGAGAATAAAAAAGAGGTAAAAGTTTTGTTAAAATTATAGAATGATCTAAACCATCTAAAAAAATAAAGCTAGGGTCAGAGATCAGACACAAATCAATGGTAAAGATAAGTGATTGCGGTTACTTGGAAAATAGGTTAGAAAGTTTATTAAATGAGAAAAAAGATTTAGACAATTTTAAGCTTTAATTCCGGCAGGGTTGATGGTACTAGAGAAGTCATAGTATTAGAAGTCGCTAATAACAACAATAACAGCATAAAAATATATATTAAAAGTATATGTTTGTTTGGGAATTTGTTTAGGTGGCATTTAGTAGCATTGATTTTGTCTAAAGGATCTTTTTTTGCTCTCCATAAAATCAACCTAAATGAATTATCATTTTTGATTCAACTAATTTAAAAATAAATAAAAATGATATCTTTTCCTTTGATGATTTTTTTTTTTTAATAGCTTGTTCACAGAGACTTAGCTGCTCGCAACGTGTTGGTTGGTCCAGATTATATTATGAAGTTAGCAGATTTTGGATTAGCCAGAGATATTTATTTAAGCGGTGTTTATATTAAGGAAAGTTGTGGTATTTTACCTGTAAAATGGATGGCTCCAGAATCACTATTTGATAAAGTTTATACAATTAAAAGTGACGTGTATGTAAACTATCTTTATATTTTGTTATAATCTTTATAAGATTTTATATTTTGTTATAATAAAAAGTAATATGTTAGTAAAGCTTTATAAATGTTAATTTTTTTACGATTCTAGATGGTCGTTTGGTATTGTTTTATGGGAAATATGTACGATGGGTGGTTCTCCTTACCCTGGGCTGCCCACTGAAGATTTGTTTGAATATCTTACTGCGGGAAAGCGCATGTGTCAACCTGTCACATGTCCAGACGAACTTTATGAAATCATGCTTCAATGCTGGCAAGAACGACCTGAAGAAAGACCTTGGTTTCATGAGATTGTTTCACAATTGCAGAG
Source organism: Hydra vulgaris (assembly GCF_022113875.1). Classification (NCBI taxonomy): domain Eukaryota; kingdom Metazoa; phylum Cnidaria; class Hydrozoa; order Anthoathecata; family Hydridae; genus Hydra; species Hydra vulgaris. The sequence continues at coordinate 45,835,615 of NC_061157.1, read as the reverse complement.
AATCATTGAATCCAAAAATGAGGTAAAAACATTGTTAACGCGCATTTAGTCAATACTTTTTTTTTTTTTTTTTAATTTTTTTGAAAATGTTTTTTTAAGCCTCCTAATAACCTTTCTGCATTTGATCGCATCCAAAGCGTTTCTGACGAAACTGATTGTTTGGTTCCGTTATCTCCTTTAAAAAAGAAAAAATCAACGGATGTTATATTTACAAAGAAAGAGTAAGGATACTTGTAAATAATAGCTTTAATATAAATTTAAGTAACAAATAAAAACAAATAAATTTAAGTAACAAATAAAAACAAATAAAAACAAATTGAGCATGCCAGCTTAAGTTCTCGTCAGTTATGAAATAAGAAAGAAATAATTTTATTTTGATCCTTATTTCTTATAGAACCGTAGTCTAGAGTTATCTAATATAATAAGTTTTATAGAACCAAAAAACTGCCAAAACAGTTGTATTAAGAACAAGTAAGTATACAATTATAAAACAAAATTTGAACATACATGACAATAACTTTAACAATTACCAAACTTTAAATTAAATTTAAACTCAAAAATATATCATATCGAACTTTTTGAATTTAATTCTTAAATGAACTTTATCTTTTTATAGCTCATTAAAAACTAAAATTGACTGCGTGTTCAATTTTCCGCCTATTGAAGATAACAGCGATAAAAATGGCAACAGTGTTAACAAAGAACAATTGAATACAACCAATGAAACCGGATATATTGGTCTTCGAATAGAATCTGCTGTATCGGAAAATGTGTAAATTTTTGAAAATTTTCTTTGTAACGCTATTTAATATTTTGCTGGTAGAGTTAGTGTGCGTTGAGAAGGAAATTTTTATATTACATAGCTTTGATTTCAAAAAGCAAAAACCAACGCTGTCTCCATAAACTACTGGTTGGTTTACGATATTTTATATATTACGCAATAATCTTTTTTTAAATTTCTTATATATTTATGTGTTGATATTTATATGTATATAATTAAGTTTTTTAAATAATTTTTACTAAAAAGGTATCGAGAAAGATTTTATATTGAATTTTGTATATATTTTTCTGAAGTTTTAACAAACGTGCAACTGATTGGAAGTTATAAATTCATTAAAACTTTTATGAATATGTTTGTTTTTTGAATATTTTGTTAATTCTAATAACTAAACAAAATTTAACTTTTTTTCATTTAGGTTTTTTTTTTTTTTTTTTTTTTTTTTTTTGTATAGTTTTTATTTTCTAATCTTTGCTGTTTTTATTATACTTCCTTTTTATTTATAACCTTAAAGGTGCTAACCAAAAAACGATTTTTTATTTGAATTTTTTCTTTTATGAAAAATGACGAATAATTTTTTTGAGAAATTTATATTTTGAAAAATTTTTATACTTTGTTAATAATCCTTTTGAAAAGTAAAATTATTAACTTTTTTTTTATTTGTTTTCAAAAACCTCAAATGAATTCGATAGAAACATGATATTTTCATCTTTCTAAATTTAAAATTTAAAAAGATATAATTTTATTTTATATTACAAGTTAAACGTAAGCATGCGTCAAATTTTTAAAAGAATTAAAGAATTATGCGTTCAACGCACTGATCTCAAAATATAACTGATAGCGGATTCTATCGTTTTTTCCGAAAAAAGTTGAAGCCAAAATTGGCCTCCCAAGATGGCGGCGATTTAAGTTTCTAGCGATGAAAGCAATATTGATTTTACATAGCTTTATCAAACTACGATAGAAAATAATTAAATAAGGCTAATAAATTTGTTAAAAATAAAAGAAAACAAATGAATTTTATAAATAGTAGAGAAAAAAAGAAATTATTTTTTGAATAATTCAATTTATTTATGGCATTTACGATTATAGTTACGTTTTGTGTATAATTTATGTACCTTTTAGTTCTTAGTTACCCAATCCTGTATGCTAGAAGGTTAATAACATAACAGCATGGTAAGCAACAATCATCTCTACCTACAATTTTATATTATCTATTTTTTGTAGCAAGATACCATTTTGTACAAATGCTGCATAAACTATTAACTGAGTGCTGTCAGTATACAGGGGTATACAAACTCAGGGGTTCCTTCTAGAATTATATTATAATTCTATTATTGCTTTGATTTCATATATTGCCAGATATTTAGTTAAAATGGCATCAAAAAAAATATCTGCATTAAATTACATATTTTTTCAAATACAAACAAGGCTTCTAAAAGAAGATCACAATGATCTTATTGTCAGAAGCCTTTTACAAAAGAGTACTTAACATATTATAAAAACTCCTTTTTACAATAAAAGTGCGTAAAAATCATATAAAATCAATAAATCGTGTTTGCATAAATGAAAATAAATTGTAAACAAGTATAAAACAAAATTTGAACATACATGACAATAACTTGAACATTCATGACAATAAAAATTATTATTATCACAAAATAAATTAAAAATATTCTAAGATATTTTGAAACTTTCGTGCAAACATAGTTAATATGATGTTTCCATGTGATGTTCTCGTCAATAAAAAAATATATATATATGTATATATATATATATATATATATATATATATATATATATATATTAGTTAAGTACAACCAAATAAAAAATAAAGTACATATAATAATATATAAAAAAAATTCTAGAAGGAACCCCTGAGTTGTGTGTACTCACAGAGCTCAGCTAACAGTTCATGCAGTATTTGTAAATTTATTTATTTGAAAAACTAATTTATAATAGCTTATTTTAAAAAGATATTCAGCTGCCTACCATGCAGTTGTGTTATTAACCTTCTAGCACACAGCATTGGGTAGTTAAGAACTAAAAGGTACATAAATTTGTAGAAAAAACAATAACAATTAATTTATTGTAAAACTTAAATTAAAAGAAAGTAAATAAATGAAATATAATTAAAGAATGATTAAAATTATTTCAGTTTTTCACAATTAAAATAATTATTAGAAAATTGTTTGGAAATTGTTAAATTAGATAACTACTAGGTTCATATTTGTTTTTTATTTCTACTGATATATATATGTATGTATATGTATATGTGTGTGTGTGTGTGTATATGTGTATGTATATATGTGTATATGTATGTGTGTATATATATATATATGTATATATGGATATATGTATATATATATATGTATGTGTGTATGTATATTTATGTGTGTACGTATATATGTATGTGTATTTGTGCGTATTATATGTATGTGTATATATATATATATATATATTGATGTGTAAGTATATTTATTTACATGTTTGTATGTTTAAATATGTATAAATAATTATATTTGTATTTATGTGTGAATATTTGTCTATGAATTATTAAAGGATTATTTATTATTTAAAAACTGTTTAGGCGGTTCTCGATGACAAGATCTTATGATCTTCTGCGAGTATCCGCGTTCTTGTTGTAACGTTAACAAAATTGTAATTCTGACTATACGTATTTTATTCATTCTTATATTGTAAAACTTATTTTGAATAAATAAAAAGAACAAAAAAAAAAAAAAAAAAAAAAAAAAAAAAAAAAAAAAAAATGTTAAATAAATTAATTTTTAATTAATTTAACAAAAAAATTTTTATCTTATTTAATTAAATTTATATATATATATATATCTACTCTTTAACAACACTCTTAATAAGAGTATTGCTAAACAAAATATTATATATATTTTAGAAATTTACCTAAATATGTAATATTGTGTTTCTTTCTAAAATAATTGCTATGCAAAACCGAAAATTGTATTTTTTTTTTTGAGGCTTATACATTTATTTTTATATAAAAAAATATAAAGTTCGTAACAAAAATTTCTAAATTTGTAATCAACCAAATACGCCGCCATCTTGGGAGGCCAAAATTGGCTTCAAAAAATTTGCCGTATACGCTATCCAGTTATATTTTGAGATCAGTGGTTCAACGTCAAAACTTTGTTAGAGACTACACCTTTTCAAGATGTAAATGAGAACATGAAAGTTGTAATTAAGAAGTCGTAATATGTAATTAAGAAACACAACATGTAATTGAGAAAACGTTATATGTAATTGAGAAACACAACATGTAAATAAGAAGTCGTAACATGTAATTAAGAAACACAACATGTAATTGAGAAAACGTAAGATATAATTGAGAAATCATAATATGTAATTGAGAAATCGTAACTTGTAATTGAGAACACATAAATTAAAATTGCAAATTCACAGTCTAAGTTTGTAGGTTGTTACAAAAGGTCTTTTTGGACATGAATTTAAGTTATAATCTTAAATTTTGCTTTTGTATGCACAAGTAATAATAATGGAATTGAAAGATCGTTGTGTTATATGCCAATACACTATGACCCGAATATCTGTGATTAAGCTAAATCCGTGTCAACATTTATGTCACCAAATTTAATTACGTCCAGTTCTGGAACAACCAGATTCAAGTTGTCCGATTTGTCGGCATGAAATACACACAACTGAACAAGTTGAAAGGAAACGTTACGTTTTATCTTCTCCAAATGACAGGAGTAGAGTTGTTGAATGTGCGGAGCGATTTGAAGATTGGGTGAATCTCGCGCAAACGCTAGGTATCAAATATAAGACAGCATACAATTGGGTTCGCAGCGGAAATTCAAATTTCATCGGAAAAGGAGGTTTTAAACCGAAAAAGTTGACCGAAAATCAAATTGAAGAAACATTAACATGGATTGAAAATGATTGTCAATTAACATTGGTGGCCGTCAAAACAAAGATATTAAGACAATTTAACATAAACGTTAGCACAACAACAATAGCAAATTACCTCGAAGGCAGATTGTTCTCATTAAAAAAAGTGCACAAGGAGCCTTCTACAATGAACAGTTATGAAAACAAACAAAAAAGAGCTGAATATGTTAGAAACATCAACGAACATATCACAAATGGTCGTCAGATAGTTTGGTTGAATGAAACAAATTTTAACCTTTTTTGTAGAAAAACGCAAGGACGCGCGAGACAAGGAAAAAGAGCAATTATGAAAGTACCTGCTTCAAAAGGTTTAAACATACACTTGATCGCAGCTATTTCAACTACAAATGTCGTCATGATAGAAACTCGCAGGGGATCATTTAAAGCAGATTCCTGTAACGAGTGGATGTTGGCTATGTTTCACCAGTGGGTTACATCCGGGAATCGTTTGGAGGATTTGGTCGTCGTAACAGATAATGCTCCTTGTCACGCTCGTTTGCAAAGGGTGTTTGATAATTCACCAGCTCAGTTGTTACGTTTGGGACCTTACAGTCCAATGTTGAACCCGGTGGAAACGATCTGGTCCAAAATTAAAAGTAACGTTAAAAATGCAATTCACATTCCACCTGTATTAGGTGAAGGGATTGCGGAACAGCGCATGCAGTACTTAGAACGAATTGTAATTGAGGCGAAAAATACTATAATGGGAGGAGATTGTGCACGTGCGGTACAACACACAACCACGCACTATGCAACTATTTTAAATATGGAAGACGTACAAGTTGGTGCTTAAATGATCAATGAAGTGATTTTTAATTATATAATTTTTAATTATAATTTTTAATTGAATTATAAATTTTTCTCTAAAATGTTTTTAGCGTTTATTATGTTAAATTCATTTGCCCAAAAATTATAAATTTTTCCCAAAATTTTTCCCTAAAAAATTAAATTTACGCTACAAATCTTGCGTCATTTTTAAGTGAGTCATTTTATACGCTCCATTTTTTTACGCGCCATTTTTTTTAAGCGCCATTTTACACTTACTCCTTTAAAGCGATATCTAAATTAAAATTTTCGTGTTCTCAATTACATCTTTCTATTTCTTAATTACAACTTACATTTTCTCAATTACATGTTACGATTCTTAATTAAAATTTTCGTTTTCTAAATTACATCTTATGTTTCTTAATTACAACTTACGTTTTCTCAATTACATCTTACGTTTCTTAATTACAACTTTTGTTTTCTCAATTACATCTTACGATTCTTAATTACAATTTTTGTTTTCTCAATTACATCTTGAAAAGGTGTAGACATGAATCAGAAAGTTTACTTAAATTGAATACTAAAGTTCCATTTTTACTCTGTTGAATTACAAATTAATTAGCCAACCACAAAGAAATCAAATAAAAAAGCAGCGTACTAGGTTTTTTACGTAATTGAAAAAACAGATAGTTGAAGACCTTAGTACTAAAAGTGCTTAAGTCACATTTTGACAAATTCAAACTAATTAATAATTTTTTCTAATACGGTTAAGCTCTGTGTACTGGATAAATTGAAACATCTAAAAATGTACCCATGCCCTCATTTTAAGTAAGCTAAAAATAAGAATGATACAATTTTGAGGACAAATAATCCTCAATTTCGGTGCTAAAAGTACTTATCTTAGCTTTCCCACCAAACGGCTTTTAGAATTAGTTTATAACAAAAAATTACGGACACAGCCATTATTTTAAAGCCAAAAAAGAGAAGATTAAAACCATCAAAAGAAATGACATTAAGTTTAAGAGGGAAAAAGTTATATTGAGAAAGAACAGATTTTTATTGCATTTTCTGCTTATAAAGATAATGACGCACAAAATATGTATATGTAGGGTTGCATAAATATTATTAGTATTCGTCAAACGCCTTGAAAACGACAAAGAATAAAGTAGCTTCTTCTATTCAGTCACTGCAATGCACCAAACTGTTTCCGCTTGCAAAGCAGCATTTCTATGCATCTGCAAATGATTATTTTTTCTCTCAAAATTGCACACAAATATAGAGCGGGGGTTGGTTGTCACACTTTTTACATTTTAGACTGCTCAGCTTTTATTTTTCATCAAATCAATGCCAAATTTTGCACTTTTCACAAAGTAATTATTTCTGGTATCTATTGCAATATTTTTATGACATTGAATGAAATATTTTTTGCTTTAAAATCATTTATCGAAGACCTCTTTCGTGACAACCAACCCCACCCAAGGGGTTGGTTGTTACATACTATGGGGCTGGTTGTCACATTTTTATGGTATGCTTTAATTATATTTAAAACTAGTACTAATAAATTTTGTTTATATACAGTAGCGTGCAAAAGTAACCGGACAAGTGCATTACTTGAGATAACTTTTGAATGAAAAGTCCAATTTCTTTCAAATTTTCACTGGAATGTCAAATAATTGATAGCAATTTTAAAAACAAATGAATTTTTACTAAATCTAAGCAATATAATCTTGAAAGTTCATTTTATTGAAATATGCGCGTGCAAAAGTATCCGGGCAGAACTAAAATAATAAAACTGCAATACTTTAGCTGGCTTTTATTTAATGTTTAAAAAAGGTAAACAAAACCTTAATTTTTTTTTTAATTTGTTAGAAGATTGTTTTGAATAAATTTTAAAAATGACAAAGCAAAAATATACAAGTTTAGCTGTCAAAGAAGCGGTATTGCGTGCAATTGAACAAGGCAGAACTACAAGAGACATAGCGGATCAGTTTGATATAAGAAAATCAACAGTAGCAGATATATATAAAAGATATAAGGAAAGTAATAACAAAGAATCTCTCCAAAGTCAGGAAAGCCTCGAATTACATCTGAAAGACAAGATAAAGTTTTAGTTCGTGCCGCAAAAAATGATCCACGCAAAAATGCTGTCTTGTTAAATGCTAAAATGAAAGAATTTTATAATGTAAAATGTAGTGTTGACACAACCTAGCGTAGTTTGAGGTCTGCAAGTCTATTTGGAAGACGTCCTGCAAAGAAACCTTTTATTTCCATAAAGAATCAAAAAGCACGCTTGAGATTTGCTAAGTAACAATTGGTCAAGAGAACAATGGTCGAAAGTACTTTTTAGTGATGAATCTAAGTTTATGTTATTTGGATCAGATGGTATTAGATATGTTCGTCGACCAAAAGGCCATAGAAACGATCCTAAATACCAGCTACCAACAGTAAAGCACGGGGGTGGAAACTGTATGGTCTGGGGTTGCTTCAATTGAGGTTGTGTCGGTCCTATCCATTTTATTGATGGCATAATAGACAAAAGTATGTACAAAGATATTATTAAGGATGTTATGCTACACATGCTTAAGACAAAATGCCTCAAGGATGGATATTTCAGCAGGACAATGACCCAAAGCACATTTCAACCCTTGTGAAAGACTTTTTCAAGATCAAAAAAATTAGATTAAAAGAATGGCCTTCGCAAAGTCCTGACCTTAATCCTATAGAACATTTATGGAAACACCTTGATCGACAAATTTCAGGTTGTAAACCAAAAAATAAACATGATTTATTTAAAAATCTGAAACAAGCATGGGAAAAAATTGATAATAAAGTGATTGTGAAGCTGGTGGTCTTCATGCTTTGTCGCTGTCAAGCAGCAATCAATTCCAAGGGTTTCCCGACGAAGTAATAAAGAAATTTACCTCAAATTACAACATTTTTAATTTAAAAAATGTTTAAAAAAAAAACTACTTCAAGTATTTTTTTCTACCCGGATACTTTTGCACGCGCATATTTTTTTCTACCCGGATACTTTTGCACGCGCATATTTTTTTCTACCCGGATACTTTTGCACGCGCATATTTCAATAAAATGAACTTTTAAGATTAAACTGCTTAGATTTACCTAAAAGCGTGTAAATTTCATAGGAATATTTTGTCGATTAAGTTACTCAAATAAATGAAAAAAACTTTAAAAATGTACATTCAATGCACAATAAAATAATTTTCGTTTGGTAAAAGAAGATTATTTTATTGTGAGCGAAGTTTATCTTTTTTATATCAAAAACCTATAAAAACGAATAAACTTTTTTCTACACGCCAAAAAAAGCTGAAAATTACGGTAAAAATGAGTTTTTTTATATAACATTTCCATTGTATGATTTAAGAGTCCTAAACCTTATCTACATTTCCTGTCTGGAAAGTTTTAGTTCAAGATAAGGTATTACAAAAAAAATTAGTATTTATTTCAAATAACTTTTGTTTAACATTTCTGTCAATATTTTTTTATAGCACAATTTAATGACAACTTTTTTATTTAACTAAAAATTTTCCTGATTAAAAAAAAGTTTAAATTATTATATGCTTAGTTTTTTAATTTTGTATATTTAATAATCATTAATAATAATATAAACTTAAAAAATGTATAAAACATTTATACATTTTTTTAGTTCATTTAATTACCTAACTTTTACACAATAATAAATCTAAGGTATCTTTTTTTGAAAATAAAGATCCCCCAGAATATTTATTACCCCAGAAATATCAATAATTTATAATCTGAGGTAGCATGGTTAAAGTAAAATTTACTTACAGTATTACTATTTTTACTTATTTTTACTATCACTCTTAGTCTGGATCATATATGCATGTGACATTTACCTATAGTATAAGTAATACTATAAGTAAATGTTAAAAGTATGTAATATCATTCAATTCAAAAGTGATAGTCTTAATCTTATTATATGCCTTTGACTAAAGCTTTGTCATCATCATTGTGTCATTCTTCAATGAATTTTATTCGTGGAACAAAAATATTGTAACACAGTGAGATTGTAGAAATGGCAGACCAAACAGATTGAAAGACTTGGTGCAGTACACTTACAGTTTTGTTTATTTAGCGTGTTTTATTTTTAGATGAGGCAAAGAAAAATATACTCCGAATAGGCAAACCATAAATCAAAATGACACCATTCGTACCTTCAATCAATCATTTTAGAATTGAATAATTCAGCTACAATTAAATTTAGATAATTTGTAGCAAATATAGATAATTTGTAGCAGAGTCCTAAAGTCTTTTCTAAACTTAATCCCACAAAAGGTTAGTGGTTTCCTTAGTAAATTAACAAAATAGACAATTAACAAAATTTATTAAAAATTACTAGAGTTAGGCAAAATTATTAATAATTTTTCTTATCCAACTGTTAATCTCTCATACATAGGGTTGCCATATGGTAATCGCTGAAAAAGAAGAGATTTTAAAATTTGTTTTAAATAAATGAGAATCCCTATTATTTAGCAAGACAGTACCAGAGTGAACCCCTTTCATGAGAATTAAATAAACAATAAACCTTTTTTTTTGAATGTCATTTGTTTTTTTAATACAAATTGCTGGTTTTGCAATTAAAATTAACCTAATTTTAATTGCAAACGTTCACATTCAATTTTATTGTTGTCTTACAATTATTGATTCTTGATGATGAAGCATATACGTTCACAATTCTATTGATTTTATTCAACGTAAAGATCTTAATGTAAACAATACAGATTGTGAGGCATTATGCGTTGAGATAATAAATAAATTAATTATAATCAATGCTATTTACAGAACGCCAGCTGGTAGTTTAAAAACATTCAAAACTTATCTGCGCACATTCCTAAACACAAAAAATATATTGCAAAAGCATGTTTTCGTAATTGGGGATATCAACATTGACTTACTCAACCATGCGTTAAATAGTGAAGCAAAAACTTTTATTGATATTCTTCTCGAATACAACCTTATCCCAACTATAAACAAAGCAACAAGAGTAACTAAAAAATCATCGACATTATTAGATAATGTTATAACTAACAATTTTCATAATAGCCGTTTTAAAACTGGTATAATAAAGACTGATATAACTGATCATTTCCCTATATTCCTTATTACTGAGAGCGTCACTCTAAATAATGCAACCCACATATCAACAGTATTCATGAGACAAATCAATGAAAGTTCCATATGCCAATTTAAAAATTTATTAAATAATTACGTCGATTGGAATCTTATACTGCAATCACACGATGTAAATAATGCTTATGATTTATTTCTAAACCAATTTTCTAAAATGTATGATAAGGCATTTCCTTTAAAAGTGAAAGTAATAAACTCAAAGTCGGTTGTATCCCCATGGATGACCAAAGGCCTACTAAAATCATCAAGGAAAAAACAAAAATTGTATAATAAATATTTAAAAAATAAAACTTATAAAAATGAAACTAATTACAAAAATTATAAAGGTTTATTTGAAAAAACTAAAAAACGATCAAAAGTAAATTACTATGCTAAGCTGCTTGAAAAAAACAAAGGAAACCCTCAAAAAACGTGGAGTGTTATTAGAGACTTAATTGGGAAAAATAAAATAGAAAAAAATAACTTACCGCAAAAACTTATTATTGAGGGAAAAATGATTTATCATAAAGAAGCTATTACTGAGAAATTAAACAATTTTTTTATTGATGTTGGCCCAAACCTAGCAGCGAAAATTCCAGTCAGTCAAAAAAAATTTGATTCATATCTTGCAGCAACTGATTTAATTATGGAAGAACCAATTTTAACCAAAAGTGAACTACATAATGCTTTTAATAGTCTGAAAAAAAATAAAAGTACAGGTATTGATCAAATAAATGTTAATGTAATTAAATCTGTTTTTGATATTATCGAACCCTCATTATTCCATATTTTTAATCTTTCCCTTAAATCAGGTCTTATTCCAGATAAACTAAAAATTACAAAAATAACACCTATTTTCAAATCTGGCGATGAGACCAATATTTTAAACTACAGACCAATCTCAGTCTTACCCTGCTTTTCTAAACTAATTGAACGCATTATGTACAACAGACTTTATAAATATCTATCTGAAAATAAGATTTTATATAATAATCAATACGGTTTTTAAAAAAATCATTCTACTGACCATGCAATAATTGAATTGGTTAAGCATATATCAAATAGATTTAATAGTGATTGCTATACAATAGGGGTTTTTATTGATTTATCCAAAGCTTTCGACACAGTAAATCGTGAAATTCTTTTGAAAAAATTAGAAAACTATGGTGTTAAAAATCAAAGTTTACTTTGGTTTAAATCATACTTAACTAACAGAAAGCAATTTATACTTAAAGAATCAAAAGACTCAAAAAACAACTTAATAACTTGTGCAGTACCCCAAGGTTCTATTTTGGGACCATTATTATTTTTACATTATATAAATGACTTATATTTATCATCAAAAGTATTAAATACTATCTTATTTGCAGATGACACTAATTTGTTTTATTCTCACAAAGATATTACTGTTCTTTTTAAAATATTTAACGAAGAATTAGATAAGATCAACGAATGGTTTATAAGTAACCGACTATCATTAAATGTAGACAAAACAAAATTTATCCTATTCCATAAACCTAGTAAAGCCGAGAATATTCCTCTAAAACTACCTAATCTTTTAATCAATAATGAAATAATTAAAAGGGAATTGACAACAAACTTTCTGGGAGTGCTCTTAGATGAAAAGTTGTCATGGAAATTTTATATTAAATATATTGAAGGTAAGATCTCAAATAATATTGTCATGTTATACCGAACAAAACCTTTTCTGAATAACGAGTCTTTAAAAAATTTATATTTTCCGTTTATACACAGCTATCTTTCATACTGTAACATTTCCTGGGGTAGCACTAATCACACTAAACTCAAAAAAATTTATAGTAAACAAAAACATGCTTGCAGGATAGTATTTGGGGCAAATAGAAAAACACAATGCGAACCTCTATTACGTCAGCTTGGAGCTTTAAATATTTATAAACTTAATATTTATCAAGTAATGTTATTTATGTTTAAAGCAAAACTTGGGTTTTCTCCAGTAACATTTCAATCCTACTTTAATGAAATCTCCCATAAATATCCAACTAAATTTTCAGTGAATAACTTTGTGGTTCCCATAAACCTTCTTAAATTAAGTTTGTACCAAATTCAATATCGGGGACCTTTCGTTTGGAAAAAATTTCTTCCAAACTTTGTTTTAAACTGCACTTTGCAAAGTTTTAAGGATGATTCAAAACGGCATTTACTGAACATGGAATTCGATATATTAGATTTCAAATACCTTGAAAACAATTTAAAGGTTTAAACTAAATCACTTAAAAATAAATTAAATCTTTATCACTTTCTTTGGCTTTTATAAAAATGGTTTCAAACCATTAGTATAAAAGATAACTATTTTTGATGATATTAAATAATCAGCCCAAAAACTTATATTTACATATATTGCTTTTTTTTTTTTAATTAAACAACGTTTTTTTTTTGTTTTTTTTTTGTGTGTGTTTTTATAACTTTCATGATTTTCTGTCGTTTTTACTTTTTTATTTTATTTAAAATTATTCTGCTGGAAGATTGTTAGCAACAAATTATTTTATTGCTGAAGTTCTTGATTTTTTTTTTTGTTTTACTGTACTTTTTGTCTTTTATCATTTATTGTGCATGTAAATTTTTGTGTGACGGGGCTCGGTGATAAGACAACCTGTCTTCTTCTTGCTCCAGCCAGACGAGATTTCATGTTTTTTTCTGAAACCCTCAGGAGCCCTATTTTTTTCTTTAAAATCCAAGGATCTCCGGACAAATCCGGAGATATGGGAACCCTACTCATACATATTTTTTAATTAGCAATAACTATATATATTCAAACACTCATATTTTTTAATAATTATGTTTTGATGTGATGTGCATAAAACTACTTTTATTAATTTTCATTTTTAATTTATTAAAACACAGGAGGTGAGCATTTTTAAAAGTTAGTTTAAATTTAATCTTATTTTACTGTTGTTTGACCAATAGTAATACGCTAAATCTAAATGGTCAAATAATTCTTCAACTGACTTGATGACTATTGATAAACTTGTTCAAAAAAATATGTCATTATGAAATACTAAGTTAAATACTTAGTTATTAAATCTCTTGATTATAACAAAGATAAATATCTACTGTCCTGCTGCAAAAACTTTTTCTGTAAGTTTTATAAACAGTTTAAAATAACTTTGTAAACGCTAGTATGATTGTGAATCAGTAGGTGTTCATTTTTATTGTAATCATGAGATTTAAAGACGAAGTATTTATTTTTTTATTTTGGATGCATTTTGGCTTAATTTAGTTTACATTTGCTAAAGAAAATTGGTGGAACAGTGCTGGTAAAAACCACTGCATATGTTATGTGGCGAAATTACTAATTTGTTAATGTCAAAAATAAACATGGATAGTACAAGAAATTTTGGAAAACTTCTATTAAGAAAGTCCTCTCTATGTAAAGTTGTTCTGTGTAATTCTAATTTTGATTAATGAATATGCATTTAAAATACTAACTCTTTTGCACTAGTTTTTTTCGGTTACAAATCAGGTTACAAAATCAGACGATCAGGATACGAATGTAGAAGATGATATTGCACAAGAACAGGTGCATGACGAACAAGCGGTAGATGATATACTATGAAGATTTTTGGTAATGCATAAACCAGAGGAAACACTGATCCAAAACATATGCTTATGAGTTTATTATTTTATTAGTAATCTTTTATAATTAAAGAAAATAAAAGTTTACATTAAGAAAATAAAAGTTTATATTAAGATTAAATTATTTAATCTTAATGTAAACTTTTATTTTCTGCTAATAAGATTAAATTTAAAAAATATTTGATCGAAACTGTTTCTATAAAGTTTCCACTGCAAAATGCTTGATCATTTAATTTTTTCATTTATCGAAGCATAAACAAGTATAGTGCACGAACATTTTTTCTCTTAATCCCCACCATATGAAAATATTTTATATAAGTTTATAACTTTATATTTAGTTTTATAATATAAAAGTATAGTATAAGTAGTATAGTATAAACATATTGAATTAGTTTTAAAAAAGAATAAAAAAAAAGACCAGATCTTTTATAACTATATATCTTATTTATAAATTTCATTACTTTTATAACTGTATCTTCTTTACAAAATTCAAGAACCAGTTAGCTTTTATTACTTATATAAAGTTAAAAAGTTATAATGCAATTTTAGTTTATGTACTTTTATAACTATATCTTTTTTACAAATTTCAAGACCCATTTAGCTTTTATTACTCATATAAAGTTAAAAAGTTATAATGCAATTTTAATTTATGTTTTAAAACTTAAATGAAATTATGTTAACTAAATCAAAGAAACTATTAGAAACAATTTAATAGTTTAATAAACGTTTAATTAGACTAAATCTAAAAGCTTTATATACGGTAATTAGACTAGATTTAAATGTAACTTAGACAAAATCTAAACGCTTTTATATGCGTATAATAATTTTATAATAGTCGTCTAAAATACGTTTGAAAATAGACGTTTTATGGACGTTTGTTCTAAACGTTAATCTGGATTTTATTCTAAACGGATTACACTAGGCAACAAAAAAAAAAAAAATTTCTTTATCTTTAGCAATTTTATTCAAGTTATACTAATTTTGGGCTGAGAAAAAAGAAAATAACAACATTTTTTATTAGCTCTAGTTTCTGAGATATACAATGAAAATAACTTTTTATTTCAGTTAATTTTCAACAGAACAATATGACATATAATTTACATATTCTAAAAACATTTAAAGTACATTTGTTTTTTTTTATTACAGATACAATCTAATAGATTTAAACAAAAAAATTTTAATAGTTTTAAACAAAAAAATCATGATCATCAAGTTAAGAGGTGTAAAGATGATTATGGGGTATCGTCACGAGATTGTGATCTTTTTGCTTTCCTTTTGTAGACTAGTTCCGGAGCATCCCTACACAAAAACCAACAGTAATCTGCAAATATAGCCTCATTCATTCAAACGACCCTGATATCTTTGTTCCATCACAGAAATAACTTGGTGAAACTTTTCCCCATGTTCATCACTAACAGCTCCACAATTGGGGGGAAGAAGTCTAGCTTTGAGTGGATGAAATGAATCTTGAGGGACATGTAACATCCAAGTTGATGGTATTTTTGCAGAAGTTTTGTTACCAATTTAATGTAGTTATCATCTCTTTTGTTGCCTAAAAATCCACAAATCACTCCCTTAAGAGGTTTCCAAGCTTCTTTTTCTTGCCATTTTTAAACTTCGTCAAATGCAGGATCCTTCATAAGCTGGCGTACTTGTGGTCCAACAAAAACACCCTCTTTAACTTTTATATGAGTTATTTTTGGAAATTTGTTTCTTAAATACATAAAAGCCTGTCCTTCTTTGTTCATACCTTTGTCAAAATTTTTCATTAAACCCAACTTAATATGTAATGGTGGAAGAAGAACATCTTTTGGTTCCACAAGTGGTTCAGCAATAACAATTTTTTCTTCTGTGTTGAGATTTCTTGCAGGCCAGTCTTCTTTTATATAATGTGAACTTCTGTCTCTACTATCCTACATACCCAAAAAGCAGCAGTATTTAGTATACCCTAATTGCATACGTAAAAGTACAGCAAAGACTTTTATATCAACACATATTTTCCATTTGTGTTCATTGTAATTAATTGAGTTGAGGAGAACTTTCATGTTTATATAAGTCTCTTTCATGCGAACTGCATGGCCAATAGGAACAGAAGGAAGACGGTTTCCATTGTGCAGTAATACAGCTTTTAGGCTTAGCTTAGATGAGTCTATGAATAATCTCCATTCAGTTGGGTCATAGTTCAAATTAAGACAATACATTAATTCAAAAACATCAATGCAAGCAACAAGATTATTTTTCTTCTCAAAAAAAGAAAGCAGATTCCGCTGCCGTTTTCTATAATGTGAAACCTTGACATCAAATTGGAGATGATTCCACTCTTTGAGTCTTGACCCTAGAAGTTCTGCCTTTTCCTGTGACAAGTCCAGATCTCGAACAAGATCACTTAATTCTGCTTGACTCAATCTGTGTGGCACAACATCTGTTAACAAAAAAACAGGATCATTTGATGAAGAAGGCCTGTTTTCTTCTATTTTTACATCATTTCCGTATTCATTTTCTGCTTCTAACTCATAAGTTTGTGGTGGAGTAGGAACTGGTAAACTATCTGAATGAGGAATAGGTTGAGTGGCAGAGGAAAGATTTGGATATTTAACTTATCCTATTTTTTTCACTGACAAACCTGCCTTAATGGGTGGGGTCAAGCAAAAATAGCAGTCATCTGTATGGTTTTTAGGCCCTCTCTGTACCATAGGAATAGCAAAAGGCAAAGATCTTTTTTTTATTTTTCAACCATTCTTGTAGTTTAACCGAACAAGAGCTTTATTAATCCTGATTCCTTACCTTCATATTGAAGTAATGCTGGTAAGCAGTCTGCACAAGAGGTGTCGTAGTTCTTTTTTGTGAGAAAAATGTTGTTTCACCACAAATTTAACAAAAATTATGCACTAAATTTACACACTTCTTTGGCATTTGTAAAATTTTAGATGAGTAGATTTGTAAAATTTTACACTAGAAATTGAAAAAAAAAAACTATGAATATATTAGACCAGAAACGTTAGCAAACACGCATAACTAGTATCACAAGTTTTAAACATGAATCAAACATTATGAATAGTCAAAAACAAAAATCTTTTTTCAAAAAATGAAAGTTACCTTTGCAAGAGTTGAATTAAACGATCGCGATTTGCAAAATCTGGAAAAAAATCTGGTCTTCAAAATTTTAGTTTATGCAAAGCCTTGTACTTTGTTTTTAAGGAGCAAATAATTTTAAGTTTGTTTGCGAAAAAGTTATAAAAAACAAAACAATAAACTTACGATTACGAATGTAATAACACTCCAGTCATTAACTGCATTATATAAGTAACAAAACTATAATAGTATTATTACTTTTATAAAGCACATGCGTTAACATTAACATGCGTTTTTACGGACTATTAGTAACGTTTTTTGCAATGCCTACTGTTTATATAGTACGTTTTTATTAAGTTGTTTAAATTCTTTAATATGTTTTAAACATTATTTAAATATCCACTCTATTTTTCTAGAGGCTTTTCTACTTCAATTAAAATTTGGGATTGCTTATGTTGTTTGAACTAAGAATGAATTATAAAAGTTATAAATGCGTTATAAAAGTAAATACACTATTATAGTGTTATTACTTTTATAATGCAGTTAGTACTAGATTGTTATTAATTTTGCAGTCGTAAGTTTATTATTTTATATTTTATAACTTTTTTCCTAACAAATTTAAGTTGATTCTCCCCCTAGAAAACAAAGTACACGGTTTTGCGTAAGCTAAAATTTTGAAGACCTGATATTTTTCCGGATTTTTCATTTCGCGATCGCTTAATTAAACCCTTGCCTCGAGAGAAAATTTTTTCTTTCATTTCTTAAACTATAGCTAATATGTCATTTTTAATGTCATTTTTGAATTCAGCAGAGGGAAATACATAAGAAAAAACTAATTTTGGTTCCAATACAAAATCACTGTTGGGCAGTGTTATCGACCAAATTTAAACGTTTTGTCAAAACGCTGTTTTGACGTTTAATAGACGTTTGTGTATTTTCTTGTTGTAGATTTTAAATCTATAAAAATTTACGTTTAATTAAGGTTGATTAAAGGTTTACAATATTGACTAATATAAGTCGATATTCTTAACGTCAAATCGACGTTTTGTAAACGTATATATAAAAAAGTTTGAAATATACATTTCAAATTAAGCGTCGATTTTTAGCCAATAATAGGTCGCTAAACGTTTTATTCATTTTTCGACCGATTTCTACTAACCCAGCGAACATGTCCTATTGGGGCCCATATGGGTTTTCCCAAGTGAGCCCTATATGGGCTTTATCTATGGGCCCAAAATGGGCCCCACGTGAGCTTGTCCTTGAATACAAAGTATTTTGTATTCAGGGGCTAGCCCACATAGAGCCCATTTAGGGCCTATATATGTAGTTAAAAAAGCATTAAATTACATCTTATATTCTAAATTTAGATGCCATTCGATCGGACTATAGTGAGGCATTACGAATCGTGGAAAATCATTTTAAAAATTTATCACTTAACTCAACTTAGCCGCATGTTTATTTAAAAAAAAAGCAGTAAAAGAGTTTTAAATTGTAATTGAAAATTATTTTTTTAAACATTAAAAAGAGTTAAACAAAAAAGTTACAAAGCCTGTTTTAAAAGACGGAAAATTTTCTTTTTTTATGTATAAAAAAGTTTTTGAAAGTGTATACGCTTTTTGAGTTTTTATAAACCCACAAGCAAAAATGTTAATAAAATGACACGCCTTGAAGGCTTGTAGTTAGTATATACTTATATAATTAACTGTTACTTTTACTATTTCACTATTTAGGTACTGTGGCACATTTGTTAATGTTTACCATGGAGTAAAAGCATATTTGATATGACAATGAAAAATTTAAATCAACAAAAAAAGAGTTGGACAATATGCTATAAATATTCATCCTAAAGAGACAGTAATCATTTACATCAACATTTATTATGTGTACTATGCAGAGAAAGGTATCATGATGGCTGCAAAAAGGTATCACGATGGCTGCGAAAAAGGTATCACGATGGCTGCAAAAAAATTAGTGGTAGAACTTTCTTTAAATTTTTATCTTGTTTAAAGTTGTAATTTGGTCGACAAAACCATATTTGATACATGTTTGTCTTATTCATAATTATTTCTTAAATAAAAATACATTCTCATTATAATAAACAAAATTATATAAAAACTGTTTTAATGCAGTAGTAGTAGTGGTAGTAGTAGTAGTAGTAGTAGTAGTAGTAGTAGTAGTAGTAGTAGTAGTAGTAATAGTAGTAGTAGTAATAGTAGTAGTAGTAGTAGTAGTAGTAGTAGTAGTAGTAGTAATAGTAGTAGTAGTAGTAGTAGTAGTAGTAGTAGTAGTAGTAGTAGTAGTAGTAGTAGTAGTAGTAGTAGTAGTAGTAGTAGGTGTTGTAGTAGTAGTAGTAGTGGTAGTAGTAATTCTAGTAATGTTATTACTAGAATTGCGATGGTTTAACAACAAAGTTGTAACAGCAGTTTCAGAAAAAAGAATTGCCTCATAGACTTTAGTGGCCCTTAGTCTTTGGGGAAATCAATAAATAAAAAAGAAAATCCGCAACTTTTTATAAGAACGCTAACCTCGTGGCAGAAAAAATTTTAATTAAATGTCTTTCTGAGGTACAATTTAAAACCATTAGAGCATTTAAGATGTCTAAAAAAATGATTTTTTTTACAAGTTTTTCTATGTGAATGCAACATTCATTTGGCTCGAGGCAGCCGTAAAATAAAACCATCAAAAATAGTCATTAATTTTTTTTTTTGTAATAAAATGCAAGTACATTTAACTATTTTGTTTAATGAGTCTGTATTTTTTTACATTCATCAAAAAAGTTATTTGCAAAAATGTAGTTGTCTTTAACACGATTTATTTCAAGTTATATTAAAAGTATTTAAAATAATTAAAATTACAAATAAAACAAATATTACAAAATTAGACTTTTAAAACAATTTAATGAAAATTATTTAACAATAGAGAATCAAAAAAGCTGTGAGGAATAGGCGAATACTTTGTGTTGTTGGGTAAAGTTACATCTAGTATAATAGGAGACTGCCAATTACCATATTGACCACCAGTAACAATCTCAATCAATATTTTCCTGCTTTTTTCCATGTATACCGACTTTGAAATTGTTCTAAATTTTTGTAAACAATATCTCAAAATAAATTGATATTATTCTTATTGTAAATGTTGTTTGATATACTTTAGTAAAAAATTTACTTAAGGCAAAATAATTATAAGCATACCCAGTGCCCCACACAAGCACCCTTCTGTCTTGTTTTCCTAGCGTAGAAATATACATTAAACCATACCATGTGCTAGTCATATCGAAGAAATATATTCCATTATCTGGGGGTAAAAAGTAAGCAAACATATGTGTAATAAAACCATCAGAAGCCGTGCCACTAAATGTTAGAGAATAAGT
>NC_061157.1:45693817-45813926 GCF_022113875.1 Hydra vulgaris | reverse complement strand
ATATATATATATATATATATATATATATATATATATATATATATATATATATATATATATATATATATATATATATATCTATATATATATATGTATATATATATATATATATATATATATGTATATATATATATGTATATATATATGTATATATATATATATATACATATATAGGCATATATATATATATACATATATATATATACATATTATATAGGCATAAAATAGATCAATTGTAAAAAAGGTTTAACTAATAGCATATATATTTATATCTTTTTAACTAAAAAAAAATTTACAATAAAAGAAAATCAGGTTTTTTTATTTTATAAATGCGTCCTAACGTAAATCTCAAATAAAAAAGTAATGAAATTATGATATCATAATTACAAAGAAAAAACAAACAAAAACCACCACACTATTACCGAAAATCAATTTACCTATTTATAGTTACCTATTTTGTAATTGCATTTAATATAAAGATTTATCTATATAATATAACTTTAAATAATGTAACTTTAAAATCTGTTCCAAAGTACAAAAGCTTTAACAATACTAAAAAAAAAATCAAACTAAGATATAAATTGTTGTCTTGGCCTCATTAAGGTAAGCTGTTTATCAACATAAAAAATCACAACAATAACATTACAACAATAACATATAACAATAAAATCCAATGAAAATAAATTAAAATATGAAAGGCAAAATTAAAAAACCATTTTAAAGTTAACTATTTATATTTATCTTTTTACTAAACTTTAATAAAGTATATTTGTTTTTATATTCAATATTAGTTATTCAATTATTTCAAATTTAGGACATTAAAGCACCGTAGATTTAAAGATTAATGTTGCATACTCTCTCATCCACATTACGCTAAACATTAACAGACATAATTATGTTTCCAGAATAATTAAAAAAAGCTAGACAACACAACCTAGCTCTAAAGCAGTAACACCGCCTGGCACTAAATGCTGCCAAATCACACCTCTGCTATATACAGCGCTTGGCTGGCGAGGTTATCAAACTTGCTTAACATAGTACCAAGACCACTTTGAAAACATGGAAACAACATAATTTAAACATATATAGAACTATAAACAAATATGACTTTACGTAACACATATAATAATAAAAACGTAACACATAAAAAAATAAAAAAATTAATGTTTGGGAACTGGTTTTAAATTTATGATTTTTTTTAATTAATCTTTTTTAAAAGGTTGAATTTTTAAATGTTTTAGACAATTATTATTACAAGTTAAAATTTAAAAAATTTTAAAGAAATTACAAGAAGTTGAAGCCAGAAAAAAGATATAAAAAATTTTTGATTAAAAAGTTTTTCCACAAAACTTTCATCCAATTACATATGAGGTTTTTTTCAACAAGTTTCCTTGCATTCATAATATCTTTCAGTAGACTATTAATATTAGGTTAATAGCAGTAGTAATCAATGATTATTACTGCTATTAATAATTAGGTTAATAGCAGTAGCAGTCCAATGACAGTAATGAAACGAATGACCCAATTTGACAGAGCAAGTTTTTGAACCTAAGCTTTGCAGTTTCTTTAACATTCAAATCACATTCTTGCATAGATGAAATTCTGCCTCATTTTTCTACAAATAAGTTCTTTTTTGGAATTCTTAAATTTAATTCACACTTACAAAGGCATGCTCATTGCCTCATCATAAAACTCTTTACAAGAGGCTTCATTCTCACTGCATTGGGCAATTCTGCATTTTTAAAAAATCATAAGTGTCTAAAAGTTTATCAAATTTAGATTCCCAGTATTTTTTGTTGACCTTTTAAGCTTTGTGTTGAGCTATCTAAAAAAAATGCATAGAGTCTTATTTCTATAGCATTAGTACTACAAACTATAGACTTTTTAAACTCTGTGTTAGAAATAAACCATCGTTCTGCAATTAAATAAGCAACATTAAAAAAAAATTTTTGCATTGATAAATTATTTGAAGTTTTTTCAAATTTTAAAATTTTTTCTTGTTGCAGATCAAGGCATCGCTGCAAACAATTGCATAATGTTAGAAATTCAGTTTAGAGTTTTTGGAACTTTCTAGAGTATTTACTCAGCTTAGTGTTAATAAATTTTTTGGTGTTCTTATTTTATAATAACTTTTTATTTTATTTTTGGGTTTTAATACCATATTTACATATTTATATTTACCGTTTTAATACCATAGCAGCATATATACAAGCAGCATATATAATACTCTAAATTTTTGAATAGTACCTAAGTTTCTTGTTTCTTAATATGATACGTGTCAATGATTCAAATGCTCAATACAAACTGCTAGCAGCACTCTAAAAATCCTTATCATTAAGATTGACTATTAGACAGCGATTTTAAACTTTTTTTAAAGAAATTAATTGCTTCAAGAGAGAGTTAGCTTAATTAAACCAAAAAACTATAATATGCAAAAATTGAAAGTTGCAAGTCTTTCCAATTCTGTCTTGTTTTAATTTTAATTTTTTACATTTAATTTATTATGAAACTTAAACTAAAGTGAGTTATGAATAATGAACTTATAAAATGAGTGTTGGTATAAAACATTTTCCCGCGTATTTTTATGTATAATGAAACGTAAATAATTTATTTTTTAATTTTTATTATTTTCTAGACATGTTTGGGTTTTATAAATATGGGTAGTTTTACATAAAAGCCATATAATTAGATTAAAAAAAAACATGGTTGCAACTTATTTGGTTATTTTTTTTTAAGTTGTATGTAAAAATATCTAAAAAAATTTAGATATTTTTACATACAACTTAAAAAAAAATTAACTTTTTAGCTTGAAAACTTTAACTTAATGCAGAAAAAATAAATAAACAGCTGGAAAGTTTTAGTTTTGTTTACGTTCAGTAGCGGGTTTTAGGGAGGCCATGGGGGTAGTAGCCCCCTACCTTGGAATTTTTTTTCAAATTATTATTTTGTAAATTGACTATTATACAGAATTGGATTATTATACTGACGAATGATATTGACTATAATACGTAATTATACGTATATGAACTTGATTATTACACTAAAGTACAAAAAATTAAAAAAAAAAGTTACTTAAAAACGGATCTTTTTTTTTTTTGTATAAGACCTTTTTAGCCATCTCCTTGAGGAGTGACAAAACCCGCTTCTGTTTACGTTTACTTATTTTATTAACAGATTTCTATGAAATGCAACAAAAAAAGTTATTATTAAAAACGTTTTATCCCAGCTAGCACACATACGTTATTAAAACATTAGAACGTCGCGCGTTTCGTTGGCCCAACATCGGCTGCCAACGTTGTTTTCATATCATTATGGTTACAAATGCGACGTCGCCAACAACTAAAAACCAATGTTGATAAAACGTTTATTTAAAGTCGGAAAATGGTCGTATTTTCTAGGTTGATTCAACGTTTTATTTTATACGTTGGCCCAACGTTGTAATTTAAGTTAGCACAACGTTGTATTTACGTTGATTAAACATTGAACTTTAATTGGCAAAACGTTGTATTCAATATTATTCGGAATTAAATTCTATTTTCTTTAAATTTTTTGCCAGATGTTTTTAGTTCCGTCGGTAATAATTTTATCATTAACCAAATGACATTGGATCAACGTTGGTTTTGCATTGGAAAAAAAAGCCGACGTTTGCAATGGTTTTACATACGTTGGCCCAATGTAAGTGTGCTAGCTGGGATCTTTAAAAAACCCTTGTTACAATAGGGCCGCAAACACAACATTTGCATAACAAAATATTTTCCTTTTGCTTCTCATGATGTTGCATAATTATGCAATAATATTTTGTAAAGTACTTTTTTAATTTTAAATATTTTTAGCACTTTTTAATTTTAGATATTTTTAAATATTTATTTCAACTACAGGCTTTGACCAATGTTGATAAAAATATTGATGAGCGATTTCAAATTATTTTGAAAACTATTCATTTATGAAAGTTTGTATATTGTTGTGAAAAAAAAGAAGGAGATCAAAAAATAATATTGCACGATCTTCAGTGAACCTTTCTCTCTTGCTAACAATAATGTTTGAGATTATAGAGTTTATATAGCTAACTAGTTAGGTGTCTAAACTATATATATATATATATATATATATATATATATATATATATATATATATATATATATATATATATATATATATATATATATATATATATATATATATATATATATATATATATATATATATATTTACATATATATATGATAATAATAATGTTGGAGATTTTAGAGTTTATATAGCTTACTAATTAGCTATATAAACTTTATATACAAGAACGCATCCAGGCTGTAGAAAAATAATTTAAATATGATATGGAGGTTACAAGATGTCAAAATGCGGCACTTCAAAAATTTTTCAAAATTGAGCTAACCCGGGTTGCATATGATATGGAAATATTTCATTCAAAAAAATGAAATGCTTCATTAAAAAAACTCATGTGTTTAACGGGTTTTGTCTTACAAGCCCACACATTTTTAAAAGAATTTCAAATTTCGCAGCGAATCAATTTAAATTGAACTAGGATTTAAACAAAATGGCAAACCGACTGTAACAACTGTAGCAAAAGTCAACTTGTCATGTTTTGAAACAATACAATACATACCCTTGATAATTTATTATATATTTAGGCTATTTGGCTGGAAACTTTTTATTAACAAGGAGATTTTACGCATTGACTAAAAGTCATCAATTAAAAACTAGCAGCAAAAACAGAATTTGTGTAGCAAAGGCAGAAATTCTCTTAAATATCCTCTCCGTTTTAAAAACTTTTTTTAATGAAATCGATAGCAACCATTAAATTAAAAAGTTTTTATATTTATGAAGACTAAATTAAATAGCACCATCTGTTAATTTCTTTATTTAGTTTTTTATGAAAATGGTGAAATTTGTTTATGTTTATAAAATATGGTGAAATGTGTTTATAGCTGTTCAAGGAGTAATTTTTACTGATGAAGTCAATTTTTTAAAACGATTTCCCAGAGACGAATAGAAGAAAATACGTTGGATTGAATGTTTATCTAATGCGAGTTTTAAAACGTCTAGCAACACTTTAGTATAAATCACATACATATAGATCAAACCAGATCAGGTTGGCATCAAATCTTCAATAAAATTAAACTAAAAAAAAATTTTGCACAATTTTCCTCTGAGAAAAAATGACTACTAGGAACTATTATTCTCTGTGACAAATGAAGATTACGAAAATGTTATTGTGTCAGGATGTTGCTGTTTTTGGAAAACCAATTATATGAATTTTCTTTCAAAAAGTGTTTTAGTTGTTATGATAACTTGTAATACAAGTTGTATGTTTGATGATCCTAAACTTCTTTTGAAAATCTTGTGAAAACCTGTAAACAAATATGAAACTGAAAACTTTCTACTATGTCATTTTAAACAAACAACCATCGTATTAAGTCTTTGTCTTTTTAGGTTGACATTTATTCATTGACTCTTTTGTTTTTATTATTTGCTGAGATTCGTTAATTGTATCATTGTTAATTGTAGTATGTCGGAAGTTTACTGTTTTTGGACTTTAAAAACATTCCTTATTTGTTTAACGCAAAATATTTTTATTGAAAAAGTTAAGTTACTTTAGTTCTATTTTTTATTTGATTTGAAACCTTTTTCTTTTTTTATTATTTGACAAAAAGTTTATTGTAATGAAGTTTATTATTAAAAATATAAAAATATTTATAAATTGCTTTTGTAAATTTATATAAATATCTATTTTAATTTTCAAATTTTTATAAAGGAAGCCATTAAATAAAGCATAATGTGTTTTAAAACTGAATTAAATTAAAAAATTAAATTTTAAATAAATTTAAATTAAATTTATCATTTTCAAATATCAACCCCCAATATTTTCACTTTCAAATATCAACCCCCAATATTTTTATTTTCCAATATCAACCCCCAATATTTTCATTTTCAAATATCAACCCCCAATATTTTCATTTTCAAATATCAACCCCCAATATTTTCATTTTCAAATATCAGCCCCCAATATTTTCATTTTCAAATATCAACCCCC
Organism: Hydra vulgaris; assembly: GCF_022113875.1. Classification (NCBI taxonomy): domain Eukaryota; kingdom Metazoa; phylum Cnidaria; class Hydrozoa; order Anthoathecata; family Hydridae; genus Hydra; species Hydra vulgaris. Next base: position 45,807,877 of record NC_061157.1, on the reverse strand, counting down.
CAATATTTTCATTTTCAAATATCAACCCCCAATATTTTCATTTTTAAATATCAACCCCCCAATATTTTCATTTTCAAATATTTTTGCAGACCAAAACATATTTAAACAAACACAAATATTTTGTTGATTTAAATACATGATAAATTTATATGATATTTTTTTGTGTATTATTTGGCATAAATACATTGACTGGCAATAGAAATACCAAGAATTAAATGTAAATACATTGACTGAATGATAAGGGTTAATTGATTTTAGTCATGATTAAAAGTTATAAAATATTAGTAAACTATTATTTTGTTAAAAAGTGTTCAGTTTAACTTGATGGTTTTAACGTCGTGTAAATCAAGTAATATTCTTCCTCTCCAAACGGACGAGGGAAGAGAACAAGGTATTACTTTCAGCGCTATGGGATTTTACGTATCCCTCACTATAAGCCACTGTACATCCAAGGCTGGCGCAAGAAATAACTTTCTCCCCTCCCACCCCTATCAATGAATTTTGGTTCTGCAATTTTAGTCTGCAAATTTAGCACTTTTAGTGCTAAATTTGCAGACTAAAATTGCAGAACTTGAAATAGTCAGCAGCCACAAATACCTTGGAATCATGCTCAATAAAAATATTGATTGGAATGAACAGTGGAAAAAAGTTCACAACAATATAAAATCAGTGCCATATCTACTCAAACATCTTAAACAACTTGGACACACTCAGTCAAACCTTTTACAGGTCTACCGCTATTATCCACTTGATATATATAGTGCTCCTATTCTTACTTCATGCAGTGCTGCTGCAAAAAGAAAAATTCAACATTTTCATAAAAATGCCATACACTTTAATATTATTTTTGACATTGAAGAGTAACTAGGCAGAATCTGTATTAATATACTTAAAAAGATCCTTGCAGACTCATGCCATCCTATAACCACTAAATTAACTCACACCAACAGCAGAAATCCTAACAGATTGCCGTATGCTCTTAACACCGCAAAAACTACTACTTACCAAAAATCTTTTATTCAAAAATATCTCCTTATCCTTCGTGATGGCGTCAGTGACCTTTACATCCCATGCAATATTGGGAGCTCTACTGCCTTTTCAATGCATAATTGATATGTTTCTTAACCTGCATTCTTAAGGCGAGTTTCAACTCATCCGTTTTTTCACGGGAACGGGAAAGGGATGGGAAAAATAATCACGTGGGCATGCGTAGTATAATTTTAATATGTCTAAAGGAAAACTACGCATGCTCACGTGATTATTTTTCCCTTCCCTATCCCGTTCCCGTGAAAAAACGGATGAGTGGAAACGCACCTTTAGAAAACTATTAACATTAAAGGACAGACAAAATTGTACAATTCATTACTTGTAATGCTATTCAATTTTAATGTATATACATATATGTATATATATATATATATATATATATATATATATATATATATATATATATATATATATATATTATTACGTTATATATATATATATATATATATATAATATATATATATATATATATATTATTACGTTATATATATATATATATATATATATATATATATATATATATATATATTATATATATATTAGGGTGCTCCAGAAATGTATAGTGAAAATTTATAGTGAAAAGCAGTTTAATAGTGTTTAAGCCTTGCCACCAGCTCCGAAAAAATTAGTAGTTTGAAATTTTTTTTACGTAAATTTACGATATGTTATGTTTACGTACGTTTCGTAAATTTGACACAAATTTTTGGCAATTATTACATAAATGATACAAAATAATTATAATATGAATATAATATAAATTAATAATAAAATAGTTTATAAATAAAGCATAAAAATAATAATTTTTAATTGATAATTAAATAATATTTTAATATGTATATTATCCTTTAATTATCTATTTTTATAATATCTTTCTTAAAATCTCTTTTATTCTATCATATATTGTTATTTTAAGGTAAATTATCAAAGATTAACAAAGATATTAGATTTTTACTTGGACGCTACTCATCGCTTTAACCCTATTATGGATAGACCGGTTTTAAGAAAAAACACTGATATCTGGTTGTTAGGAAAACCATTAACTCAATTGTTACCATCAAGAATTTTATCAAAGGGAGATGTCCTGCGTTTCTTTTTTTTTTATAAAAGATGGACCCATGAAACATGCTAAACATATCAGCTGTAATGTTGCTATAGTAAAGACGGTTATTGCAGAAATTCAAAACCAATGGGATAAAGCTGGAATTGCAGATCAACGCAAAGACAAGGTTAAAGCAAAAATTTTGGATTTGTATGATGCTTATAGAACAATTCAAAAGAAGAAAGGATGTCAATCTAATGAAGCTAAAGAAAAACTGTTTGTTGATGATCTGAAAAATTGCTTTTATATTGCTCACCAAGATGCTCAAAACAAAATAGAAACTGATCGACTTCGTGATAGTGAGCAGAAAAAAGAAGATATTGTATTTCTTATGGCAGTTAAAGATCAGAAGCAATTTATTTTGGGATCAGAAGACCGAGCATACAAAAGGAAAATTACAAAGAAAATACAGAGAGACAGAATTGAAATGACAAGAAGAATGGTTGAAGAAAAAAGAAGACAAAATCTTTCAGCAACAACAAGCACAAAAACTGAAACTATACGTCCTGAAGTAGACTTGCAATCTGCAGATGACTCTAGTGTCACAGTTACAAGCAGTTCAGACAATTCTGAAGATGAAGATTTTGCAAACCCACATAAATCTGCTACAAAACCAAAAAATATCCCACCTGATAAAAAAAGAGTAATTACACTGGCTCTTCCACGCAATCCATTCAAAAGTGAAAAAATTTCAGCAACGGCAGATTGCTTAAATTTATCAGCTGGTAAAAGAGCAGCTTTCATGGCAGCTATAATTTCAAAGGGTAGTGCTGATATGCAGTGTGTGTGTTTTTATCAAAAACAAGCAGCAGAACAGCGGCTAAAAAACTTATAACGAATAAAATATTAGGGATGAAATTGAAACTGCATTTGTTTCCCCAAAGTATACTACATTACATTGGGATGGAAAAGTTGTTACAGAGGATGCTGAACAGCTATATATTCTTATAGCTAGGATTACAAACTGTAAAGAAGGTAAACTACTTGGGGTTCCAGTAATCTTTGATGGAACTGGTGCAACTATGACTAACACCAGCTATTCTCTTGTGGTTCGGTGGAAGGTAGAACAGTCAATTGTTGGAATAGTATTTGATATCACAGTATCAAATTTTGGATGGAAAAATGGCGTATGCCTACAGTTGCGTACAGCTTTTCTATTTTTCTTGTCGATATCAAGTAATGGAAAGAATTTTATGTTCTGCCTAGCAAAAGATTTTTGGTCCGACATCCAGTCCTGACACTCCTGAGCTCAAATAATTTAAGAAATCTTGGGAAACCATTGAAGATCAATCAAAATTTAAAACTTTACATATCACTACTGATCGTTGTCTTAAACAGCAGAAAAATAAAGTTGTTAATTTTTTGCGACAAATGTTGACTTCAGCTGACGGTGACAGCTTGCCTTGTGATGATTACAGAGAATGTGAAGAACTCATGCTAATACTTTTGAGAGAAATGCCTCCTTGTAGGGTGCACTGGCTAAAACCTGGTGCAAACCATCATACCCGCTGGATGACAACTGTTATATATAGTGCTAAGATGTATGCCTTTGGTGACCAGCTGAAGTATGATTAAGATAAAATAGAGAAACTGCGTCGTATTTGCATATTTAATGCACTCTTCTACGTAAAAGCGAGGCTAGTCACCCCATTTGCAGCCGATGCACCATCAAATGATCTCCAGTTATACCATGATCTTCACATGTTAAAGAAAACTGACCCAGAGTTTGGTGAAGCAACCATTCTTGCACTGAACAGGCATTTGTGGTATCTGACCGAAGAAACTGCTACTTTTTCTCTTTTTTCAAGAGTTGTGCCAGAATGGGAAAAGAAACAAATAGTCAGACAACTTATCAAAGTAAAGAAAGACATGCCACTGGATAAAGGAGCACCAGTATTTCCACAGTTGGTTTCCTCAACAAAATTAGTAAATTTAATTGGCAAAAAATCTTGGCTCCTGTTCAAATTGAAACAGACTTGCCGCCAGCACAGTGGGAAACAAGTAGTGATTTTCAAGATGCAGCAATATTTATTCGTCATGCAAAAGTTGTTAATGATCTTTCTGAAAGAGCCATAAAACTCATCACAGACTTTGCAAACACTATAACTAAAGATGAAATACAGAAACAATATTTGTTACAGGTTATTGAAAAACACAGCACAAAGTACCAGATTTTAAAAAAGGAACCCTGGGAAATATTTAAAAACTGTTTTTTTCTTAGAGACATCAGTACTAATTTAGCATATTTAAATCTTATAAAATAACCTTACTGAACTTTTTTCATTATGTTCATTAGGGGTATGACTAAAAAAAATTTTAGAACTTTTTATTCCCCATGTAACCATGAGTGGAGAAATTATATTTATAAACATAAAATCTATTTTTTTTATGTAAATTGTCAAAAAAGATCACCCCTTAAGCAGAAAATAATTTTTCCTATCTTTTTAGTGAGTTATAAATTACTTAATAGAGACACAACACAACCTTACTTAATATACGACTGTGATTACAAACATCATAAACACTACAGATTTCTTTACGAGATAACTGCAATTTTTAATGACTGCAATTTTCGATTTCAACCCTGTTGGACCGTGTGGAAGTGCTTCAGCATTTTGTAATTGGTTTTTTGTATCTAACAGGAATTGTCTTCTTTAAGTTTGTCAAACTGTTATCTTGTGTTTTGAACATTATGTCGAAAAATAGTGTTGCTTCAAACAAGAATAAGAAAGTTTGGGAATCAAATTTAGTAAGGTTTGAAAAAGCTAAAACTTCCAGAAGATATACTACTGTTGTTAAAAGTATTAGTGAAATGAATAAGTTGCCAACAGAACAGCGTATCATTGATCGATTTAAAAGTTTGCTAAACTGCTATGGAGAAAGCTAAATATTCCTATTCAACAAGGGAAATTGGCAGCAGAAAGAAAAATAGAAAATGTATTGATAAAAACTTGACAAAGATAGTCGAAAACCTGGAACTCAAAACTTTACACGATTGTTTGACATAACCGACGAGAAAGGTGAATGGTTGTGTCAGGAAGATAAAGAATTTTATTGTTTTCAAAAGTCAACAAATGGAAGAGCTGGATATTGTACCACAATTAAAGATGCTGAAGGTATTCATCCAAGAAAATTAGTGATGATAAAGAAACAAATGTCCATCAGTCAAGGACAAGATTTTGTTGAATCAGCTAGTGAAGGAGATCCTTCAAAAAGCGAAGAGCAGTGTTCCAGCAGTGATATTGAAGCTGAAGGTCCGTCATCATCATTTAAAAAACAAAAAACAAATTCAGCAGTAAATTCAGTGATTTCTGCAAAGATTAGTACCAAAAAAGCACATAAAGTATGTAAAACTCTCTCAGAAAGTGGTATTTCTATTTATACTCCAACGCAAAGTGGTATCTACAAAGGTGTTATGAAAGAAGGGGAAAAGTTGAAAGTAAATTATATAGAAAACCTAAAAAATGAAAAGTGGTCTTTGCACTTTGATGGAAAACACATAAAGAATATGGAATATCAAGTAATTGTTTTGAAAAATGAAAATAGAGAGGTTCCGCTTGCTGTTCTGGAGCTGATGAATGGAAAAAGTGAAACAATATATAATGGGATAAAGCATGTGCTAGATGAATATGAGCTGTGGCTAGCCATAAAAACGATCGTATCTGACACAACATCTACAAATGCAGGATTAAGAAATGGTGTAGTTATACGGTTACAGAAACATTTTAAAACCATTGGACTAGAAAGCCTGTTTTTATTGGACACCATATTCTAGATACTATTTTAAAACATGTCATGAATGATCATTTTGAAGGATCAACAATGTCACCATATCTCTATTACCCTTTTGTGACAAGGTTGCAGCAAGATTACAAGAACTTAAAGTTATTATTTTGTAATATTGGAAATCCATTGACGAAAGTGAAGCGAACTCGCTGGAGAGATGACATAGATTTCCTGAATCACTTAATAGCATGTTATAGAAAGTTTAAAATCACAGGTAACTTTCCAAAAGTTAATTTCAAATCACTTCCTGCTATAAGTTATGCGAGATGGAATTCGAGAGCCATTTTTATTTTACTTGCTTACATTTTAATACCAGAATACCAAGAATCAGAATCTACTCAAGCAGCATGTGACTTTTTTGACATATAGTAAAAATGCTTGTTATTTTTTTGATTTTTGAACAAAAACTCCACTAAATTTAGTATGGGGATATAGGGTTGCAAAATTGTCATATCCTTAATGTTCATTATTTAAATGAACATATTAACAGTTATTCTAAATTTTGAAAAATTTTTTTGTTATATTTTCAATGTTACAGTTTTTCGTAGTATTTTCAATGTTAAATAATATGAAAAACATTTTCTTTGTGGTGACAAGGCTTACTGTTGTTTCTAAATCTTGAAGTATTATTTTTTTTATATTTTATGATGAAAAGAATAGGAAAATATCCAGGGAGCTAAAAAATTTTAACTTAAAATTTTTCAGAGCACTCTAATATATATATATATATATATATATATATATATATATATATATATATATATATATATATATATATATATATGTATATATATATATATATATATATATATATATATATATATATATATATATATATATATATATATATATATATATATATATATATATATATATATATGTATGTATTATACGTTATACATATATATTCCACATTATCTAAATGACCTTTTTTTTTATTATTATTATTTTTTTATGTAAGAAAATTCTAGACATGGACTGTGAGTCGGCCCTATTTAAAACTTTTATCTTTTCTTTTTAATATATTTAAACCTGATAAGTAAAAATTACTTTTTGTGACTGAATTTCTCTTAACAAACTCATGAAATGTATGTAAATAGCTTGTAAATGAAGCTTGTAAATAAAGTCTCTTAGCACTTTAGAACTCTTGCCTCAATGGAACAAAATGCTCGTGGTTTATGGCATTTTATAATTTTAAAAACGTGATAAAAACGAGGTGTAAAAGTATAAATAATATTATTTTGATAAACTCTACTTTAATTGTTGGTTTCATGTTTTTAATGTAACGTTGTACAAAGTTTTATCTCATAATTTATGCGTAACAAAGTTTTATCTCCTAATTTATGCAAACTCTTTAGTTCGAAAATATTTTATATTCGAAAATACGCGAGTTGTGTTTTTCACTTCATTAGTTTACGTACATAAAATACAACTCAAACATAACTAATTTGTTTTAAGATATATAAATAAATAGCAATGTGATAAAATTGAGAATTAATATTATTCAATAATAATAATTATCAATTTTACAATAATAATTATTGTTATTATAATAATATTTCTTCTTATTTTTTAATCAATAAAAAGTTAAAAAACAATAATTCTGTTGTGGACTCAAAGGATTAATTGTCATTTATCCTTTGAGTCCACAACAATTTTATTAACTTGTTAATCATTGTGTAGCAAAAAACAAATCGATAAAGTTCTACTACCAGCACAACTTGAATTAACCAAGAATTTAAACATTGGTTTGGAATTTTTGAGTATTTTTTAGATGTGTTATCTCAAGAAAACATTGATAAACTTAAAATTCTTACTAATTTTCTTTCTCATCAGATTTTTAAATACATCAGTGAATATAACACCTATGATTCTTCTATAGAAACATTGAGTAATCTCTAATCAAACCATTAAACACTGTATTTGCTCGACATTCTTTGGTAACACGTCGACAGAAATCAGGTGAATCATTTGACGATTATATCTAAGCACTTAAAAAACTTGCTAACAATCGAAACTTTAAAGCAGTTACTGCATTACAATACCAAGAAGAAGCAATTCATGATTCCTTTATCAGTGGTATAGCTTTTTATAAATCAAAGAACGACTTCTCAAAAAATGAGACATGACACAAGAGCTTATGTTTGACAAAGCTTGATTTTGCGAATCTGCTCAAAAGCATTCTAAAGATTATCTATCCTCAGTTTACCAAAAACCTACTTTTACAGCATCTGTTTCAAATAATAATACCAAAATTCTCACGACTTCTGCTGTTATTCCTAACAGTAACAAATCCTCGAAAAAAAAGTTTTCTTCTTTTGTGGAAACTCTGTGCATCCTAGATATAATTTATGTTTAATAAGAATAACACAAGTAAAATCAAAAATGATAAAATATATCAATGACGTCTTCAACTTTCTTGTTACAACTTTGATATTTTTTATCAAAAAGGAATAGACAATATTACACCTGATACATTTTGTCGTAAGTACTCTTCAACAATGAGCTTGTCTACTCGTTTGCCTTTTTACAATTTATTATACCATCCTGGTGTTACCAGAATGGTTGCTTTTGTTCGTTCTTCCAACCTACCATTTTCTGTAAATGATGTGAAATCTGTTATAGACAATTGTTGAATATGCCAACAATTCAAACCATATTTATACGCGCCACCAAAGTGTAAACTTGTTAAAGCTACTCAGTTGTTTCCCAATATTTTGCAATTTTGGTATGCTTGCCTACATCCATTCAGACAGAGGATTGTCCTTCATGAGTATGTACAGGTTTTTTTCATGAAAAGGGTATAGCTACCAGTAGAAAAACTTCTTTGTATAAAGGGTATAACCACCAGTAGAATCAAACTAGCTTTGAAATCATGAAACCATTTAAAATATTTGTAGATTGTCTTGTCTGATGCACTCCATTCCATTCGTTCATTAATCAACACCACTACTAATGAAACTCCTCATGAACAACTCTTTACGTATCAAAAATGTTCTGTTACTAGAAACTCAAACTTAACCTTACACAACCTGACAAAGTGTTTATAGTTAGACATGTTAAGAGTTCTAAGTATAAACCTGATGTAGATGAGGTATTCCTAATAGAATCAAATCCACAATATGCGCTTTTTAAGCATGCAAACGGTCGTGAATCTACGGTTTATATTTGTCACCTCGCACCACAAAACAACAGGTTTAAGGCATTGTTTTAAAATATATATCTAAAAATGTGACATTAAAAAACTCAAAATACCCAGTAACGGTGGTATTGCCCACTAATATAATTTATATATATATATATATATATATATATATATATATATATATATATATATATATATATATATATATATATATATATATATATATATATTTCACTATTTCTAATCTCTATATAAGATCACCACTTCTTTTCTCATTTTAAGAGCTGCACCACTCATTTATATGATTGTTGTTTTTTCTATTTTTTGAAAATAATTGACATCATTGGATGGACATCACCTTCATTGCGTATGTTTCACCACTATGCAGCATTACAATCTGGGCTCACCTAGTGTATATCTTTTCTTTAATCTTTAATAATACACTTGTTGCTGTTAGAAGTGGAGGCAATTCTCTGAAACTCAGACAATCCTTTCCGTTGTAATTGTATGTGATTATATATGTATAGAAGTGATAATATATATATATATATATATATATATATATATATATATATATATATATATATATATATATATATATATATATATATATATGTATAGAAGTGATAATGTATATATATATATATATATATATATATATATATATATATATATATATATATATATATATATATATATATTTATATAACAATAGTTTTAAATGTACTCTATAAAATAGAGTGCTTAATCTTAAAAGAACAGAGTAATAAATTAGTAGGTATTATAGATGGAAGATAGATAATAGTATTCGATATATATGTATTTATATAAACATAAATATGGAATGTATAAATATTTAAGAATGCTTAAGGTATATAAATAGTGCTGCTGTTGTTTCATTCATATTAATACTAGTTAACAGATTTAAAAACAAACACATTTGGAAAACATCAAGTTGAAAAATGCTTTTAACGATTACATTTCCAATTTAAAATGGGAAAACCTTTTCGAAATTATAAAAAAAATTATTTTTTTATTTTCTTATTTAGGTGCCCCCAGAAGACCTAAAGGTCTTGACACCGAGCACCGCGGAAGTACATTTAAATAGGAAGTTCGCGCCTCCTTTTTTACCGTCACGCGAAGATATTTATTTATTCTTTTCATTACCCAAAATTACAAGTAAAAAATACAAAGAGCATAAAACTAATAGTTTATACTCAAAGTTAAAATTCTAATTTAGATTCTTTTTAGAATGCTTTCTTCCATCAAATTTTTGAATATCATTCTTTGTTCTCTGATGTTCCAGAATTCAAAGAACAAGTTTAAAATTTCCGCTATAATATCTTCTACGTCTTCGTTACGACGTTTGATAATGATTTTTTTCCCCTTAATCAAACACTGAATGAAGCCTAGCTCTAGGCTGTTGCAAATTTTTATTACTTCGTTGATAAAGCAGTTATCCTTATTACCATCCGGTATTTAAGTTAAAATCAAGGAAAAATAAATTGGATTGCTCAGTAATCTGATAAGCAGATTCAATTTGTTTCGAACGAGGATAAACGAGGATAGCCATCAATTTAAAAGTAGGAATGCAGATTTTTGCTGTATTTTGAAATACTAAAGAGAAATTTTAATGCTGATCTTCCAACAGCGTCTAATTTATTAGGAAAAGTATTGTTAAAATTATAAGATTTGAACAAATGCACTATAGTTAATGGTTGACAAAAACAAATTCCAGATTTTATATGAACTCTGGAGATTGATTGAAATTGAATAATTCTTTCGTTTACATTTGCTGATTGGATTGCAGCTATATTTTGTCCATAGCCTTAATTTTCCCATAGGAATCCGAGGTGTTTCAGTTTATTATTGTGTATCAGGGGAAAAAAACATTAGTTTATACTATTTTTTTTGTAACTAAACTTTTACCGGAGATAATAAACTCGGTGTTTAATTTGATATAGAGGTTTTGACATTGCATTCGAACTTTATTCATCCACTCTTGTAGCTCAGAAAGAGTAGGACTTTTCAGAATTATATCATCTGCATAAGCAATAATACCAGTGTATAAACCCATTACTGTTATTCCAACTTTACAATCGGAAACAATTTGTCCAGAGTTCGTTTCGAAAACTCGATTTCCTGCTTCTAGAGCAAACGCTCTAACCACTGCGCCACAGCCATATATTCTACGTCATGTTCTTGTTTTCTTCTAATTTATGACATTTGAATTAGAGAATAAAAACAAGCGAAATTTTTGTTTTTAGTAATTTTCTTTTACCCTTTTACCCTTTTGTCTTAGTAATTTCAATTTAACACAACGTTGAAAGTTCTCTTAAGATGGTTTGTTTAATTAAAGTTAAAACATTTTAAACTGAAACAATGCGGTTCTATTAATTTTGTGGGATAAAAAATGTTTTTTATTGCGGGGCTACATTTTAAAATTTATTTTATTTGTAAAAAATTAAAAAAATTGATAAGAAAAACTACTTTAGTAAAAATTAAAAAATTTTTTAAAAAAGGATATAAAATATTTAGTTTTATTCGAAAATACTAGTTTTCGAAAAATAACTAGAAATATTTATAAAATAGAGTTCGCATATATAAAAAACGTGATGCAATAAAAACACGTTTCTAAAAAAAAATAAAACATCATCACGTTCAGTTACCTTCTTCACAATACGTTCCACTAATAAGTTTTGAACTGCATTTACAAGATGCGGTGTCATCCTTGTAGTTAGGTATACAAGTTGCATTGTTCATGCATAAACCTTTTTCGCATCCATTATTCTATAAAGAAAAATAATACTCTAGTACTTTACCCAACACTAAATTTTTTTTATCAATTTGTACCCAGCATATATAAAAACACAATAACAGTTTTATAAAAACTTTATCATCAATAATTGTTGAACACACACTTTAAACAAATAAAGCAACAATTAAAATATGGCGGGTACATAAAGCTTTGATACAGATAATCAGTAGCAAACTTTATATTTTCATATAAAATAATATAATAGTATAAGATAATAGTATAAGATTTGATATCAAATATAAAAAAAAAAATTTCTAGGCATGCACAGAAATTAACCAGCGACGTGACCGTACCTTGTAAAAGTTGCGTGAAAGAGCGTACTTTGTAAAAGTTGACGTATTGCATTAAATGATCAACAAGCTGGTCATAAATTCTCTTTTAAAAGCAGGTAAGATATGTTACAATTACAATAACCATTCTAAAGCTGCTTTAAATTAATCCTACTACAGCTAAACGTTTTCAATTCCATATAATTGATATATTAAATGAACTTATTTCGAATTCAAATTACAAAAAGCTAATATTCGAAGATAAAAACAAAGATTTTATTTTCAAAAAATCTCTTTTGTAGTATGTCCATTTTGCGAAACATGTTTTTTTCTCAAAAATTGTATTTTTTTAAATGATTTAATTTTGTTTAATATTGTAACACTACCCTTCAAAAATCATAAATAATCCTCCTTTACTACAACTAGTCAATCTTAATCCTCTCATTTCAAAAATCTCGACGCAGCCAGAGTATATCTCATGTATATACAGTTGGGCGTCCCAAAAAATATGCTTTGTTTGCAATCTAAAACTTGGCTTCTATATGTAAAGTGACTAAATGCATCAAAAATATTTACCGTAGAGCATGGTGTAAAACTTTGAAATTTTGAATGGTTGATGTTTATCATGTATTTTTAAGTTTTTACTAGTTGAAATTTGCCTATAATGAAAAATGGATAAAATTATATTCATAAGCAGAATTTTGTAATTATTTTTTGAAATGATTGTCATCTTTAACTTTCATTTTGAAATTTATTACACTGTTTTTGCTTTCATTTAGAAATTTATAACACTGTTTTTGTTTTCATTTAGAAATTTGTAACACTGTTTTTGCTTTGATTTAGAAAACGATGTTTTTCGGGGTTATTTCTATTTTGTGATCACTTCTATTTATAAATGCTAAACTTTTTATTCGTTTAATATACACACGATTTGAAATAAGTTTTACATTTTAGTTTTATAAATAAATATATTTGGAAATAAAGGTCGTACAGAAAAAAGATCAAGATGAAAAGGAAAAGAAAAAATACACTGCTCAAAGCAACACATGCTCAAGCAACAGAAGCTAGTGTTAGTTGCCTAGCGTTAGCAGCTGCCTAGTGTCAGAAACTTTCTGCAGTATTTTCACTTTTTACAATCTTCAAGTAAATTTGGACATAACTTTTATGTAATTTATTTACCTTTCAATCAATCAATAGAAATATATATTTACGTTTTTATTGTAGGAGTACCAGAGTTCAATCCAGCAAAGAAATTGTTCCATGTCAAAAAAAATAAATAATAAAGCAGAACTTTAGTTTGCCAGGATAGAGCATGTGAGATATTAGTCAAAAGGTGCGTAATTTTATCTGTCACTGAAATCCGTATAAGAAGTGAGTTTAAGTGCAATATTTAAAGTCTGTTTAGTAACTTTTCCAAAAAATATTTTCAGAACATTTTTTTAAGTTTGCTAGTTTAATAACTTCAGCTATGTAACAATTATTTTAATGATAAAATAATTAAATTCACCGAGAAACAAAACTAAAGGATGAAATTTCTAAATGAAATAAAGGATAAACTAAATTGGCGCTTCAGTAAAGCAAACTGGACGCAAAAGCAAGTTGAATTCTTCATGGAGAGCTTGTTTGACAAGGTATTATCCCCCAAATAATTGAGGGAAAGATTATCTCCGTAAGGAGAGTGCTACTCACCATATTTCCTCAAATAATAATGAAAGATCAGATAAGACTTTAATGAAGTAATGAAAGATCAAACAGGAGAAAAAAATAGAGAAGATGTAGTCTTTTATGAAGACCAGATGTCTGAACAAATATGACTATGACTGTCTATATGACTTTCTCTGAAAAGAATAAAAAAATTAATGCTTTGCAAAGAGTAGAAAAATTTGAAAGAGTTGAGCTATTAAATAACAATAAAAACACTGAAAAAACCCCTTAAGAAGAGAAGAGCAGTCTACAAATTTTTGACAGATCACAAAAGTCAACAGACACGTAAAGCTCAAGCAGAGATTTGGACGGACAAAAAAGTTCAAAGATGCTGCGGGTGCATTTGATTCTATTTCATGCAAAAGAAGTATTGATTATGAATATAAGGTTTTCAAATCAGAAAAAATCTTACATAATTTTAAAACTTACACCTGTGAACTGAATTTGTTAGTGTTCGGGATAAAATCGGGGTTAGACCGTGCGCTGATATGATTTCTGCTATATGAAATAAAGCTGGTGTTAATTTGCATTAGCCAAATTAATTTGACGCGGTCAACAAATATTCTACATCTTAATATTTATACTTTATTTATATTTACACTAGATTTTTTAAAACGGTTTAACTGTATTGTACTTCTGCTTTATGCATCAATAAATTTAATTCAAAAGATTCAAATGGTCTACTTAAATACTATCGTTTACCAAAATCAGAATGTGTGCAAAAAAACTATATGAAGTTGTTAAAAACAAGTTTAAACAATAAGATAAAATACAAACAATTTGCCAGACAATATTATTCCAGTTGAAAAAAATGAAAGAAGAAGCGAAAAATACTGACTAACTAAAATAAAATTTGAATCTTTCATAAACCCAAGTGATATGCTCAAACAAAAATTCAATTCAGCAAAGATAAAAGTATAGTTAAAAATTTATGAAAGGAATTTTTAATATATACAAGTTCACAAATAAAAAATTATAAATATTAAAACTGTTATGTTAAAAAATTTACATTGGAAAAGAACTTCAGTTTTTTTATAAATTTTTCTTAATGGTTTAAAAATAACAATATCAGGTTGCCAAACTTGACTTTTAACATAATAGCAAAACTTGATTTCAAGATAATTCCATTTTTTTATCTTTGTTTCATATATTGAAATTACTGTTTCTTTAACAATTGTTAATAAGGTACTACTTTGTTCAACTTTTGCATCTGTGCAATCTGTTGCTGGCATTGAACATAACGTTAAGGAAAATTTTCGACTGTTGTTCATGACTGAACACAATCAACACAATCTTGAGCTTTCTAGTCTAATAAATTTCCTGATCGACCAAATTTATCAGGGCTTAAACCATAAAACGCTATTTAAAAAAATACAGCACAAATATCTTACTAGACATAAAATTAATTATATTCAAGCAAAAAATAATTATATTTAAGCTAAAACTCACTTCGAAGCCACTAAGAATTCTATCACAGCTAGAAGCACCAACTATAGAGTATAGTAATTAAAAGTTACATTAAAACGCTTGCAAATATAAATATTTTAAAATCAAAACTAAAAGAAATAAAAAACATGACAACACAAACTATATTTAATTGTTGGTCTTTAAAGTTGCTGGTCATTTTACTTGCAAAGGTTTAAAAATTTTGGTTCATTAAAAACATTTTATTTATTATTTTCTTATTATATAGAAGTAAAAATTTTTTCTTAAAATTTTGAATTATTTTCATCATATATCCTAATTAGAAATTCTTAATTGCAATAATTAAAAACTCTTATATATAGTTTTGAATATTTTTTTTGTTTGTTTATTTTTTATTTTTGCTTTGTGTTTATTTATTATTGAAAATAAATTTTGGAATTAATTACCATTATTTAAATAAAAATTTTTTTTTTTTTAATTTTTGACAACATTTTTAATGACATGATTTGATGGCTATATTATTTACGGATCATTGGGGGCTTGGCGATAAGACTATTTTTTCTTCTTTTGCCTTGCCACCTATATATTTTACGAGAGTTGTAATTATTTTATATACGAGAGTTGTAATTATTTTAAACGCCAAATTTATAATAATAATAACAAAAATAATAATAGCAATAATAATAATAATAATAATAATAATAATAATAATAATAATAATAATAATAATAATAATAATAATAATAATAATAATAATAAAACCACATTTATTGTTGATTAGGCTAATAAAGTATCGGTATTTTTCAACAAAAGTTTAAAACGTTAAAATCGTGGAAAACGTTGAAATCGTGGAAAACGTTAAAAACGTCGAAAACGTTGAAATTGTCAAAAAAATTGAAAACAAAAATGTTTTAAAAAGGATTTGAAAACAATAAACAAAACACACTGAATTAGCTATGGCTGAAATTATATTTTATTCATTTTGAGAGGTTTTTTATTTTATTTCAATAACTGCATTATGTACTGGAAGATAATAATTTCCTTTTAATAAACGGCTAAATGCATATTCAATGGCCGAAGATTAGAAAAATTAGGTCGTTGTCAATGAGAAGTTTTTTATATTCGGAATCCGAAGCCATTTTTAAAACTCTTGAAATATCCAAATTTTACTGAGCTTGCGTATAATAACTTTCCACTTATTTAGTTAGTTTGAACGACCGTGTTTTGTTTCAGAAAGAAGTTTTCAAATAATTTACTTTTTCGTATATTTTTAAAATAGCCCTGGCCTGGTGTAGATGTCGCATTTAAAAAAAAAAGTTCAATGTAATATAAAAATATGTTTCCCAAAAAAAACAATAAGATAGCCAACCAGCTGTAATTTTATGTTTTCTGTAATCGTGCCACTCTTTAGTGTTTTTTTCCATGCTTATGTAATTAATACCACATCGTTTTGGAGCCATGCAGTTACTAAGGTCAATATTTACAATACCATCACTAAAAAGCTCTCTAATAATGAGAGATGTGCTTTTAAATCATTATAAGTGTTTAGAGCATTTTCAGTATTATGTTGTACATGGTGTGGGTCATGGTTAGGGTTAGAGATCAATCAGAAATGCGTTTTGCATTAAAGTATCGATAGAAACCAGGCTTTTTTAAAGTTGTTATAAAAAAGGAATTTAATCATTACCGAGTATATATGGCAAATATTAGCGTTTTTAATGTGATTTATTACTTTTTTTAATGAGATATATTACTTTTTATACTTTTTTATATATTAAAAAAAAGCAAATAAAATTCTTTCAAAAAATATTTTTTGAAAGACGTTTAATAAATGAATTTTATAACATATAGTTAAAAAACCAATGATTAAAATTCCAATAAACTTAACTATAAAACACGAAACTAAATGAATTAAATTATCGTAAACATTTTAAAAAAAAAAAGGTTTTTAAAATTCCCATTAGAAAAAGAAAAAAAATTACTTCGAAAATTTTTTCAACCACAACAAAGATAATGTGCTCATTTTACGCAAATTTGCCCGGTAAAGTCTTTTTTCCCTAATTATGGTAAATAATGCTTTGCACTTCATTTTATTAAGAAGTTCATAAAAATAAGTGATCATAAAAAAGTAAGTTAAGGTTTTTATAACATCAAATTCAAAAAATGAATATTCAAAATTCAAATTCAAAAAATGAATATAAGAAAAGGTTAAACACATTTAATGATAATTTAAAGAAAATGTCTCCTTTATTAACGCAGATCAAAGATGAGCTCCTCAAATATACTATTTGTCAAAGCCTATTTGATATTAGTAGTTGTGGACGGTCTGCAATTGAAGATCATTGCAAATTTATCTAACACAAAATGACATTAGATGCTTCTATATCGTCAAACAAAATCATAAAGTTGATAAATAGTCAAAGCTTTGGTCAAAATGAAAAAGCCATTCAAGAAGGAACAATTGCATTTCACACAATCATACACAACCATAGCTTTAGAAGTGCTCAAAGCTAATTAATAAATTTTATAATCCAAGATTTGTTTGTGCGCGTTCAAAATGAAGTAATAAACGTGTTCAAGAAATATTGTGAAACTCAGAAACTACTTTATTAAAAGCATCATATGTGCCAATTCTTTCTGATGCATTAAACCACAAGGATATTAAAATGTATCCAATTTTGGCTCGTTTTTTTGATGTTAAAAAGCAAATCCAGCTGATTAACATGGATTTTGTAAATGGAGAAACAGATATTTTATCAAAAGTTATCTTGAAATACATAAGTGCTAACAATATTTTTTCAAAGGTTTTAGCAATTTCTGCAAACAACACCAATACCAATTTCGAAGGTTTAAAACGGCCTTACTTTTAACTGTGCCGAATCAAGGATGGAGGGGGGGAGGCTACGGGGCTATAGCCCCGGGCCCCGCAAATTTAGGGGCCCTCAAAAATTTTAGATGTTTTTTATTTTATTTATTTTTTTAGTCATTTTTAGGCTCTGGCCCATAACAAAGATTCCAAAAATAAAAATAGCCCCGGGCCCCAAGAAGTCTTAATCCGCCACTGGCTATCGAAAGAGTGCTTAAGTTATATCAGCCACTAAGATTAAACCTTTTAAGCTTTAAAAATTGTGCGAAACTTTTATTTGAATTTTTCAATAACGAAATGTTCACAATCAAGACAATATTTTTTATTGTACGTTAAAAAAAAAAGAGAAAGATAACAATTCTGCTGCTGAAGTTGCCGTAAAATTAAAGGATTTGAAAGACGAGATAAAATCTAAAAAAGAAGAAAAATTTCTACCTTTTGTGGTAAGACAGCATTTGCAAGTTACCAAAGAAAGTAATCATCATTTGAAAAACCAATTTCTGAAGGAAGTAGACTTTTTTACAGTGTCAGTCTAGAGTATATAGATGAGTTGACAAAATCAATCCCACCTCCTTCTTCCCTAACGCATTTTATCAAAATATTAGAACTTTTGATCATTTTGAAATATCTCTAATACATAACATAACATTGACTTTTAAACTCGTATATGCTTTTTCGTATAATGCTTTTGTTAAAATAAAATAAAAAGAAATCAAGTTTTAGGAGATAAGAGATCGAAAAGTTACCTACGCAGTGAGAACGCAACGACTACTTACGCGGTCTGACTCTCGTCAAACCGCGTAGATACTCGCTGCCTTTAACACCCCTTCCCTTGCACTCGTTCTTACATTTTAAAGTAAATCTCCGCTCCCTTTCCCTTTAACTGCGTACGCACTTTAAAAAATATTGCGTTTTAGTGTGTTTTTTGAACTAAAACTTTTTTAGTGAAGTAAAAATTGCTTTTAACATCCCTAACAAATATGTTGTTTTTATGAAAAAAAAAGGTTTCTCAACTCGTCAATATTGCAACACACCTAACTCGTCAGTGTGCCATCGTAGGAAGAAGTCCTCATTTTCATTTAAACAAGCTATGTCTGTCTTGTTCAAAATTAAAATGAAAATAAGTATTAGACTTAATGCACAAAATTGTGCATTAAGTCTAATACTTATTTTCATACTGTGCAGAAACAAAATGATGAAAATTTTATTTCTGCACAGTTAATAATAAAATCACAATCTTAAAGATTTAAAGGGATTCAAAATACAACTGCAGATCCCAAAATTAACTTTTGTTGATTATAAAAGCAATATTTGTGCATAAGAAACGAATTTTTACTGAAACTATTGTAAAGTTAGTATAGACATGTTGGTCTAATCCCTTTTTCGCCATAACCAATATTCATGAAAATATGACCGGTATGCCATCATAGGCGCCATGCCATCATAGGCGCCTTTCCCCTATAGTTTCTAAATTTATAAAATTGAAAAATAAATGATTTTAGAATGTTTCATAAATATATAAACATTTAACCTGTTAAAAAAACATATATATCTAAAAATGTGACATTCCAAAAATCAAAATGTCCTGTACGTAACGGTGGAATTGTCTAAATACACTTTTATAGTGAGTAATACCAACAATATGTATATAATCAAATTTTCAAAATTATATTAGCATATAAGGGATTATCCATAAATTACGTACGCTTTTATTTCGACTTCCCTCTCCACCTTCCTTTCCCCCGCATTTGCTATACGCGTTTTTGAGTACAATCCACTTCCCTAAAAGTATCTACACTTTTGACCTACCAACCCAACATTTTATGATAATTTTTTAAATTTAAAGCATCCTTACTTTTAAAATTGACCCACTACCCTCCCATCTTATATTCGCCATTTATAGAAGCCCTCTTCCCCTCTGAGGGAACACACTTTATAGACGATCCCTAATTTAAAAGCTATTTAGCAAACAAAAACATGCAATCAGATTATTATCAAATGCACACCGCTTCTTACATTCTAGACCATCGTTTAACAATCTAGAAATATTAAATTTGTACAAATTAAATATATATCATCTGCTTATTTTTATGTATAAAACAAATAATAATTCAATACCAAATATCTTTAAACCATTATTTAATAAAATTCAACGCAAATACATGACTAAATATTCAAATAACAATTTTGTTCAACCCAAAATAATTTATGAGTACACCAAATTCTCAATAACTATTAGAGGACCTAATGTATGGAATAAGTTAATTAGTAATGATATTAAAACGCTTACAACTCTTAAACAGTTAAAACAAAAGCTAAAACTATTGCTTTTAAATAACAATTAAACAGAGAATTATTTTTAAATCCATTTTTAAAAATATTATATTTGAAAATTATCTATTAGTGCATACTTTATTTGTCCGGAAAGGTCTAAAGTCTTTAATTATATACATTATAGTCAATAATATTATGAAAAAGTAATTATGGATTTACAGCATTTATGTACGCATGTGTGTGTATGTGTATATGTATGCGTGAGCAAGTGTGTATATGTATACATATATATACATACATGTGTATGTGTATATGTGTATGTATATATATATATATATATATATATATATATATATATATATATATATATATATATATATATATATATATATATATATATATATATATATATATATATATATATATATATAGTATCTTTTGATTGTAAATTAACTTTTATGTTTTCATTTTTTCATGTTTTCTTTTTTGTTGTTGTTGCTGTTGGTTTTTGTTTCTTGAATGAATTATTAAATTTTCTTTCAATAAACAACTTTGAAATTTGTATATAAATAGCATTGCGATACCTTAATTTAACCTTCATGTTATTGAGATTAAATTACTTCCTTAACTTTTATTAAAAATAACTTTGAAAGAATCTATTAAACTGTTTTGCATTTTGTATAAAACTTCTTTGAAACATTTTGCTTTTTTCTCTCATTTTTAATTTTTAATTTAGTTACAACGTATTTATATAAATGTCTTGAAAAAACAAGGGACTTGGTAATAAGGCAAACCTGTCTTCTTCTCGTCCTAGCCATTTCTAAATATATTATAAAACACGGAACTTGTAAATATTTGTACGGCTAAATAAATGAAGACAAAAAAAAATAAATAAATAAATAAAATAACTGTTTAATAAGAAATTTATAATACAATACTAAATATAATTTTTTCAAAAATAACCAGATTTGTGATAATATCTAAAAAAGGAAACCAAGTTTTAGCAATTTTTGGAACTCAAAAAAAATCTTACCGTAGATTCCCCAATTAGCGTAATATGACTTTTGGCTTAAATTTAATGTAATATGTAACAACACTTACGTGTTGTTTTTTTTTGTTTATTTTTATTTTTTGCGTGTTTTTATCTTTTTTTTCATTTTGTAGAGCTTCTTTTTAAAAATTAAAAATGTGTATTTTTGTTTGCGTTTTAAACGAAGTCTTTAAAAGATTGAAAATCTTTAAAAGATTTATAAAATTATTTTCACGCCTTGTGACAATTGAAAATTCTTAATATCGGCTTTTAACTTTATTAGGATAGGGGTCGTCTATAAATTACGTCATGCTCTAGAAGGAAGGGGGATAGTGAAAGAGATAAAATGATGTGACGAAAAGGGGAGTCAAAAATGGTCGAAAATTGCGTGACGTAATTTATGGACGTCTAGTTTTAAAATTTAATTAGATTTTGAAATTATGCAAACGATTTAAATTAACCAAAATATTGAATAAAATGATCAAATGCTACTAGTTTTTATTTTTGTTATTAGTATTTATTTTTAAATTTCATTTAGCATCAAACTTTACATTTTGTTTATTAAATATTTAATAAAACATTATTATATTAATATTAATATATCACTTAAAAAGCAGCCATGGCGCAGTGGTAGCGCTTGCCTCAGAAACGTAAGACCCGTGGTTCAAACCCCACCTCTGGGCAAGTTTTGCGACATCGGTTGGGAAGGCCTATTAAATGCTTTTCCACGGTGCTCTGTGATAAGACCGTTAGGACTTCTTGGGGGCACCTAAATCAACTTAAAAAATAAAATTAGATTTTATTTATATTATAATTATATAATATTGTAAAATATTAGTTATATCATAATTATATAATATAATTAAATTATACAAATTTTATTATATTAATGTTATTTATTTTAATAATAAAAATTTAATTAAAATCTTATCTATTAAACATTTAATTTTAAATTTACTATTATTATTTATTTTTAAAATTAGTAAAATTTTAAAATACTACGATGACAATGCACTTATGTGTATAATGAACATCATCAATTTTTAAATAAATGATGTACAGAGGCGATTCTACGAATAAAATGAGGGGGGTGAATCCTTAAAAAGTACCGACAAGCATCTTAAAAAAAAAACAAAAAAAAACTCCTCGAAACAAAAATTTAACCGACTTAATTGTGTCACATACCCGACCGGCCGTAAAAAAAACAACTTTAACTTGAAAATCACCTTCTTTGGGGGTGGACGGGGTTAGGTGTAACACTTCCTACATCCCCCCGTAAAATCGCCTCTGATGATGTACCATGTACATATTGCGTGTACATATTGAGCATATTGTGTGTACATATTGTGTATATTGTGTGTACATAATGTATATTGTACATGAACTAATTACAAATCAAATTATTTAATTGCACCGCGTTGAAATAATTAGTTTGCAAATAATATTTTTCAAAACCGCACTTATTATAAATAAGCTAACTCTGAAAGTATTGATAAAATATAACATTTATATATTTAGCCGTCATCTAATTAAAATTGTTTGCTAAAAATAATTTTTGAATAAAGTTGTTAATTAAAAAAACTTTTTTTAAAATTTAATTTAAAATTATACAAAATGCTATTGTAAAATAATTTAATAAAACTAATTTTAATGTTTACTTTTTATGTTAAACTTGAGATATTGTGATAAGTTATTGCGATGTGTTATTCGGATGTTAAATTAGTGACCACTTGATATGTTATTGGAATGTTAAAAGTGTAATATTGCGATGTATTGAGTATAATTTATTATATAAGACGTCAATGCGATAATTAACCACTTTTTCTTTAAATAAATGGCTTTCCGTTTAGCAACTAAAAATTATATTGACGTCATTTTATTTCAAAATTAATTATTGAGAATTAAATAAGTTGAAAAGTGAAGTCATACCATTGCGGTTAGATGGGTAGAGTTTTCTTGGTACGTAAGATCGCCTTTGTTGGAATACGCTTGCTGGGTTAGTAAATGACATTCCATACTAGTTATGTCTGAAGTTAAGTTTCTTACTAGATTCATAGATGAACAGGTTAAAGAAGACATACACTTTTTAATACAATGTTGTTCGCTTTTCACTGTTGTTTTATCAAATGCGGTTTGATTTAAAAATGTGAACGGAAATCGTTTTGCGCTAAAGTAGCTTTGTTTAGTCGGTAACGAAGAACTTAATGTTTCTGAATTGCAAACTTTGTTATTTGTGCACACAGTTAAAAAAGTTCCATCCATCATTACAATGGAAAAAAAACATCTAAAAATTAACAACATATTTAAGTTAATGATTTGATGGGTACACAACATATAATACATGTAACTTATAAAAATATATATTAGTAAATTTGTTATTAAAATCTCTAGAAATATTGTGTTGATGAAAAAAGTCTGCCAACTCAAGTTTAAAACTTGCCAACTGAAATGCTAAATGTACTAATGTGCCAATTCAAATGAACATATAACAGCTTTTAGGAGGCGGGACCCTCTACCCCTATCCTTCCAGACGGCTCTAACCAAACATATATATCAGAAATAGTAAGATAATGATCACTTAATGAGCACTTGTATTTCAAAAAATGATTTTTTCAAACAAAAACAAAAAATAAAGAAATATTGACAAATAATAAAACAAATTGATTTTATGATATATATTTTTTCATTTTAATATATATATATATATATATATATATATATATATATATATATATATATATATATATATATATATATATATATATATATATATATATATATATATATATATATATATATTAGTTTACAATTATTAATTGTAATATAACAATATAACAATATTTAAACTTGGTATCTGAAAAAAGATCCAAATAATCTTGTCGCCAGAACTATATAAAATATATCATACGTGTATACATAATAAAATAAAAATACAATTGATCTAATAACTATTAACAATGTAGTGCAGCCGTGGCGCACTTGCCTCAGAAACGTAAGATCCGTGGTTTAAACCCTACCTCTGAGCAATTTTTGCGACATCGGTTGGGAAGGAGGCGTGAACTTCCTATTAAATGCTCTTCCGCGGTGCTCTGCGATAAGACCGTAAGGACTTCTTTGGGCACCTAAATCAACTTAACAAAAAAAAAATTTTACATTTCAAAAATATTTATATATATTGCCAGTAGAAAGAATATAGTTTTTTAATTTAGTTTTAAAAGCGGAAAACGAAATTGACAAATCAAAATTTGGAACAACAATTTGGTTCCATAAATACGGTGCTCGATAGTTTATGTAAAATTGATTAAACTTTGTTTGACAAAAGGGTTCAATTAATAAATTATTATTTCGTAAAGCATATTTGTTTATAGCTTTATTAGTAAAAAGATCTTTGAAATTGAACAATGGTTGTTCACCATTGTTAAATTTCAACATTGAGTTAGACATTGAGTTCGTAAACGTTAAGTGCTTTAACGTTTTCAAATTAAATATTTGAATGAGAAAAACGATTTTCATAACATATAAAACGCATTGCGTGTTTCTGACAATGGTAGAGATTTCGTTACTTACTTTTAGTGGTATTTCCCCAAACAATATTTGCATAATTTATATAGCTATGAATAAATGAGTAGTAGAGTTGAATTAAATTTTGTTTACTTAGATAGTATCTGACCTTCTATAGAATTCCAATACTTTTAGCAAATTTAGTAGAAATAAAGTCGATATGATACTTCCATGTAATATTTTCATCGATGTAAATGCCTAAAAATCTTGTGACCTACTCCTTTTTTATTTCAATTTTATCAATAAAAAGTTTAGGTAATTTATTTGGTAAAACGCTTTTTTGCAAGAAATTGGAAAAGGATCAATTTTATTTTGTCAATGTTTAAAGTTAACTTGTTGTACTTAAACCAGTTGGAGATCTGATTGAGTTCTTTATTCATATTTGAAAAAAGCTCATAAATGTCACTGTTTGATATATATATATATATATATATATATATATATATATATATATATATATATATATATATATATATATATATATATATATATATATATATATATATATATATATATATATATATATATATTTATATATATATATATATATATATATATATATATATATATATATATATATATATATATATATATATATATATATATATATATATATATCAACCCTAGGAATTAGGAAAAATGAGGTTGGCAATAATTTGCAAACCTCAATCTTTTAGAGGTCGGCATCAGGTCGGCAACAAAAAAATTTGATACGAAGGTCTCACCATAAAACATAGAAACGAGGTCGGCAACAAATAGCCGATCTCAAACCCTTTCAGGTTGGCAGTTAGATCGGCATTGCCGAATGCAGACCCTAATTCCGAGGGTTGATATATATATGACTAGTGTTTGCATAATAAAATGCAAACATCATCAAAATCTACCTCAAAAATAATTGGAAAAAAAGATTTTTACATCACAAAACTACTTTTAACGATTGTAAAATATTAAATAATATGGGTTTCAAAGGTTAAATTAGGCAATCATGATGATTTCAAAAGGTTGAATTAAGCAATAATGATGGTCAGGAGGGAAATCGTTTGTTTTGTTCCTTCAACAGCAATGATTTATTTTAATTCTTGTATTGTTGCCTGAAAAAAAGCAATTTTTTTTGTATTGTACTTTCGAAAACAATCATTTGTTTTGATGTTTGTATTGTACATTCATACAATATAATTGTTTCTTTAATTAAATAGGAATGTTTCAGGTTTTATGTCAACGATCCACCTATCATAATGTTTCAGAAAAGCAGAAAAGCGATATTTGCGCTCTCTAGTCCGGGGAGAATTAAAAACGTTAACTAAATGAATGAAATTTTAAAGTAGTTAATTTTTTTTTTTTGATTTGTTTTATAACATTTTTGTTATATGCTTTTATAATCATTTTTTTTTTGTACTGTATATTAAAAAATAACGGTAATAAACTTTATTTAATAAAAGTCGCTTCTCTTGCGAGATTTATTAGACAAACTAGAAATTTGTTTTAAAAACTGGAAATGTTGATAATGCTATTGATAATTTTCAATAACAACTAAATTTATTAAAGCAAAAACTCTACAAAATCCCTGAATAACACTTGGAATTAAAAAATCTTCTTAAGAAAAGCAATGATTGTAAGATGAGAACATTAATAAAAGATTTTTTGAAAATGAAACAAATATAAAAACTATAATCGTCTTTTTGTGACAATTGTTTTGCGCTCAAAAAAGTTTATACTATAGAAGCCAACAACTAAAATACAAAAACGATATACAAAAAATTTGGAATATAATGAAGGAGGTTATAGGTAAAAAAATATAAATATTAGTTGTTTACCTAAAAAAACTAATAAATAAATTGCGAAATTATTAACAACGCAATAATTGCCAATTCGTTAAACCATGCATTTGTTAGCACAGGTCCAAGTTAGCATCCAAAATAAAATAAAAATTGTACCTAAACTCAAAGGCTGCAAACAACCACTGTTAGAGTTGGAAGTTATTAGAAGAGAAAAAATGAAGTTTACAAAGCAAGATAACAATTAACAGACAGCTTAAAAGATTGCAAATTTTATGAATCAGGACACAAGACGAAAGGAGCAAATTCCAAAAAACTGATGTTCGAGGAAAAAAAATAAACGAATAAGAATTTTTGGAGCACTTAGAAATAGTCACAGTAAAAGAATGAGACTAAATTGAATGACAAGTGACATAAAAATTACGACGATGTGACTATGGTTGAAGGTTGGCTTCAAGAGCAGGTCCAACTATGTTTACAATGGGTTTTTGGACTTTATTTAAAAGAAAAAGGGCATCATTCAAAGATCTTCTCCAGATATAGCAACAGTATTCCAAACATTACAAACAGTATTCCAAAGGACGAACTTGAAATTTGTAGAGATAAAGAATAAAATCAGGAGTAAGAGAGTAGTGAGCACGATAAAGTGATGCAACCTTAGCAGATGCTAGTTTTTCAATCAATTTGATATATGGTTTCCAAGAAAAATCGGAAGTTAGAGTTAGTTCTAAAAGACAAAGAGTAGATGACTTATTGAGTACATTACTGTTCATAAATATAAGAAGATCTAGATTGGTGCAATAACAATTAGTTCAAAAAAGTTGAGTTTTATCTGAGTTAAAGTTTAGCAGCCACTTAGAAATCCATTCTGTAGCAAAAGTGAGATCTTTTTCAAGCTAAAATGTTTCCTCCAAGCAATCAGAGAGTGTTGGCTTCTTATCAAGACAAGAATAAATGGTAGTATCAATAACGAACATTCCCATCTAAGATGTGAGAGATTTAGGGGTATCGTTAATGTAAATTATACAAAAGTATAGGGCCAAATATAGAATCTTGAGGAACTACTGGTTTTACAAATAAAGAAGAAGAGTGCTGTCTATTGACGACAACTTTTATACTACAATTGGTAAGAAAAGATTCAGTAAAATTAAAGATGGTACCAGGTGCACCATAAGAACAGAGCTTATTGAGAAGATTATCATGCCAAACTTTATCAAAGGCTTTAGAAATGTCAAGAGCAATAGTCTTAAATTCTCTGCGTCTATCTACGCACGATAAAACCTATCGGTTCTTACCGTTAACAAATCAGCAGTAGAACGAAAAGATCAAAATCCATATTAATGATCAAAAAGTAAGTCATTAAATTATAGAAGTCATTAGATTTACTAAATTGAAATCATTTTTTAACAGAAGGAAACCTAAAATAAAATATTAAAAGTTTAGTAATAAAAAGTAGAATCAAAAAAAAAAAAAAAAAAAATGAAATTAAAATTAAACACGAATAAAAAACCTGTAAAGCATTTTAACTAAAAGCTACTTTTTAATAAAAGAAGCTTTTGTTAAATTTTTTTAAACATTTTTTTAGTGTTTTTTTAAACATTTTACTTTAATTTCTGTAGAAGACTTGCTTTTAATTCTTGAATAAGACAGTAATATTATTGACCATACGTTTTGAGTGTAAATTGAGCAGTAATTTTTTTATTAATTGAACTATTTGTAAGACATTATAACAATGATCATAATCAAAGAGATCATCCAGCGTTCATAAAAATATAACATAAGGCAAAGGTTTACGTAAAACCACACTTAAGATAAGAACATTGATGTTTTGCCTTGGAATAACCGTAGTTGAATTTGAACTACATACGCTAACTTTAAAAGCTTATTCACAAGTTTCAACAATTTTGAAAACACCTGTTGATGGAAAAATTAGCCCTCTTTTATTTTTATGCACAACAAAACTGTGTCTATGCCCTATTGGTAGTGTATTAGCAAGACAGTTATTGACTGAAGACATAATTTTCAGTTGTTGTTAATGCTAGGGCACAAATTGTGCACTCAATATGCTTAAGCGATAAGCATATTGCAACAGCTTGTTGCAATATGGTTATGGTTCCTCGTCTTGTTTAAAAAAAATTGATTGAAGAAATGACTGATCATTAAACTCAATAGCTTGCACATCTTGTAGTGACGTTTTTGAATGTGACATTTTTAGATTAAAAAGTGTGAGGTCAGATGTACAGTCTAAAATTAAAAGATTTGCTTTATTGTTTGTTGCAATATTGTTGTGTATCAGTAACTATCTTATTAAAGACTTAAATTGCGTAACATCTGGATTATTTAATCTGTTTTTTTCACGAATGCGAGCAAAAGTTAGCTCAATTATTGTCACATGATAAGCAAGCATCACTTGTGGTATTGGTCTGTGATATTTATTGTACACTTCTCTATATTGGTAATTTACGATTAGTGATCGAGTTTTTATATATATTTATTTGACAATCGATCGAAAATCTGTTTTGGTATATGTTTCAGCCGAAATTTCCATTTGAACCAATACCGAAATTTCGGTCTCGGTTCCTTTTTAAAAATTTGGTAAAAAGCAAAATTTCGGTTCAAAAACTTACCGAAAACCGAATAATGCGTAAGATTTTATCTAATTTAGAAAAACAGTTATTTTTAAGGATTTTCACAAAATACCTAAAAAAAATCTTGTTTTGCATAGAAAATCTGCCAGTTGTTAACTTTCGATATTAACTTATAATTGCCAAATTATGTATTAAATCTCAATTCGTGATGCACGTGTAATCAATTCTAACATAATACGAGTTTAAAAAAACAACAAATGTAAAATTACATTTTTAAATGATTTTTTTAATGAAATTAATTTTGAATAGCCAAAATGTTTGTATCGATTTCAGTGAAATTTTTGCCGAAATGTCGCTTTCCAACTTAGAGTACCCGAAATTTCGGTTTATTTTGGTTTCGGCTTTTTTTCTGTTTTGGTCGATCACTATTTACGATGTCTCTGTTCATGAAAAATCGGAAACAGAAGGTATGGAAATATGACACAGCTTCTTTATTTCATATCCAGGGTGTACTAGAATATCTTCTATAAGAAAATGCTCACTACAAACATAATAATGTGTTTTAGGAATAAACTCATCTCGTTACAGTGTAACTAGCCATAACTTGCTTCTATTATCATCTTTCAATGGACCTAAAAATTATATAAAGTATTTAAACATTCAACAGTTTAACGAATGCTAAAAAACAACTAATCAGTATTTTGTATTGCATTTAAACCTCACTTGTATTAAAACCTGTCATAAAGTACATATAAATAACAATTATTCTACTATAAATTTTATTATGTTTCATAACCGCGGACGTTTAAATATTAGAATAAAGCGGAAAGTTATTATACACAAGCGCAGTAGGATTTTATAAACGGACCCTCAACTAAAGAAAAAATGTAATTAAAAAACCAGTTATTTGTATATTTTAGGTCATAATATACGTTTCTAATTATTTATTGAGTTAAGTAAGTTTATACATAATTTAATTACGTAAATTATTATTTCAAACAAAATAAGAAATGCTTCATTATGAAAAAGATATAAACACAAAAAAGTTACTTTTTTTGTGATTTGTTTACAATTTTTAAAATACTTTTGCTCATTATTTGAGCGTCTAAATAATTATTTTTTGTTTTTTGTTTTAATTATTTAAGCTTTTATTATTTTTGGTAGTTAGTTTAGCTACGTGGATTCAATTTTTTATTCTGCATAAAAAGATAAAGTATTTTGTGCAGAGTTTGTAATAAATTACCAATCTCTACTTGATATAAAATACTAATATTTCCATAGACCTGCTGGGTGGGCAGCAGAGGCATTTACCTCTGCTGCCCACCCAGTTTCTACGGGCCGGTTACTATATATATATATATATATATATATATATATATATATATATATATATATATATATATATATATATATATTATATATATATATATATATATATATATATATATATATATATATATATATATAAACATTAGGGTGGGGCAAAACATAACAAATTTTCCAATTAGGGTCTGAGACAAATGAAAATCAGTGCTTTATATGAAAGTAATTATTTCACAAAAATCTGATTTGTAATTTACATCATCGTTTTCTAGCAACTTAGTCTGCAAATTATCGCACTTTCGAGCCTTACTCACATATAGGTTTTTATCTCTAATTCGACATCTTTGATAGATTTTTATCTTTAATTCGACATCTTTTTCCTACATTAACATTGGTCCCATCGCAAACGAGTGCTCTTAAAGTTGTTTTTGATTTAGTACTTATAACAACCGATAAAATTTCTTTTGAGATGTTATCAGATCTGCTTGATGCTGGAACAACATGTTCGACATAGTTTCGGTTTGGGAATGAAACCAAAGCATAATGTTCTTTTTTTAACTTACGTCAAGTCGATCTTACACGTGTAAGAGTAACATCAGTCTTAAAGTCAAAACCAAGACAAAAAATTTCTTGATTTTCCTCTGTTCGACTCACAACTGACTACTTCCGATATGGAGATCTTTGCTGGCGTAGTTTGCTGGGATGTATAGCATTTTTAGGGATTGAATCCGAGGTCTTTCAAGGCAGAATTCACAATTAAACAGGCAGCTCGATTGCTATATTTAGAGCGATCAATAGCTTTACACAGTTCTAGATAATGCTTTCTGTTTTGTGCACATCAGTTGCCATCACTATCACTGGTCTCCTCGTCTGTTATATCTGAATCGTCTATAAAGCTACCACCAGTGTCTTGACTTTCTGAACTGTTTTCAATATCAACATTATCAAAATCTTGAAAAGTAGAACTGTATTCAACGGTTTTCAATTTAGTTTTCTCTAGGAACATAGCCGCTTTCCTTTTTCTTTTTTCAGACTTCTGCAGTTTAAATGTCACCACTGGATCGATATTTCCAATCACCATTTTTCTGGTAGTGTTTTGGTCAACCCAGAAATTCCACTCAATAAGAGGAATCTTTCTGTCGACTGGACATTTACAATTTGCTCTATTTGCAATTCCAGCACTAACGCAATCACACGGATGAATGTCTAACAAATTGCTGAAACTAAATAACATCTTTTGATATGTCTCAGAAGTTCGCTTTGCATCAGGATATTTTTGTTGATCGTTTCCTTTGTCAATTAGCCGTTTCACCTTTTTCATTACGCTATCGAACGCAATCGTAGGTATGCTAGCTGTGTTATAGGTCTCAATCAAGTCTGTCGCAACAGTTCTCACAATGTCATTAACAGATTGGCACTGCTGTTTTTGGTGAAAACAATATGTACAGAAAACGTCTTCACATGTCGGTAGCATATTTTTTTTCAGTTCATTCGGAAAACCGAACACTGAGTGTAGACTTGTACTTCTTGTGCTACAGCTAGCCATATCTAACTTGCTACTGCCGAGTTGCAACACAAATTAGATCCAAATTTTCAACATCTACAAAACAAATCTAAACTAACATTAATTATTACTACCAACAGGTTTCAAAACATACAATTCATTAATTAGCCATTCAGAATCACAAATAATACAAAACATAATATTGTACTATGGTAAATATTTTACAATATTCCGTTCAAAGTTGCGACCCCTAGACATGGTACTAAAAATTAAAAACAGCAATTTTTTTGATCAGTTGATGGGGGAGCATCAATTTATGATTGTCTGCATGAGGCAACTAAAGTTTGCCACACCCTAATAAACATATATGTATATATATAAACATATATTAGTCAGAAAACATCAATTAATACGAGTTCTCTTAATATAATTAGTAATTTATTATTAGAAATTTTCGCTGGATTATGGTTACCAGCATCATCAGTTCGTAAAAATTATACAATAAAATTTTTTTGTAATGTTAGAAACAGTTTAAAATTAACTGACGTCAGCAGTTGAATGGCTTCTTTCTTGTTTACGTAAAAATGTAAAAAACGGAGTCTAAAATTTAGTTTTTTACAAACTGCCCGTTATCTAAATTAATTCCGCCATGTATAGGTGAACATTGGAACCTCTGTATTTCAAAAAGCTTTGCGCACTTTTCGATCAATTTTTTTTGTTTCAACTTTAATTGTTTTTACGTTTTTTCACTTTATTTCTTGTGAGCAAAACTTATTATGGGTGGCTATTGCAGATTGATACTGTTTCCCCTTGTTTAAACTTTTTAGATGTTGTTGAGTCCGAGTCCTAATTTGAAGTTTAATTTTGCCTACGTATCTCTTTGAGCATTTGCATTCAATCATATAAGTTCCGGGTTGACTATTTTGTGGTAGTTTAGTTTTGTTTTTTAACGTCAGTAATGTTTTTAAATCTGGGTTTGATTTGAAGATTACTCTATAGGCAGCTTTCCGAAATATTTTCCTTAGTTTTGGGAATAGCGATGGTATCCACGGCAACGATACAGTAGGGATGTTAAGAAAGTCTGATTGAATCTTATTGATTTTTAGAGACCGTTTTATTCCAATTGAAATTTTGTTTATCCATATCTCTTTGCAAACTTGCTAGTGTTGCCAGACGTTTGACTGTACCACCTATCCTATCACAATGTTGTTTACTGTGACTAGTTGCAAAAAAGTTCCATTTAGCAGTAAAACCAAAATCTTCACAATGGAAACAAAGATTTAACACATTTTTGCAATTTTTATATTGACCTGCACACCCATCCGAAAAGTATCCAATATTTTTTATTTGAGGAAAATTTGATTTTATATCATTGCAAATAACCTCAATAATTTTATAAACCATGTTCACATCATGGATCATATCATCCAGAATAACACAATAGGATTTGTGCTTGAGAATGCCTTCTTTTTTAAAATAAATAATCACTGGATGAAGTATACATTGTAAATTTGTCCAATGAAAGCTTTGCACTTCATCCTGAACTACAAATTTATAGTTTTCTGAAAAATCACCCAGAAATAATGCTGTTACCTCATTCATATCTTCCTTTCTTGATCTCAGGTATAATGCTTGACTCTTTGCTAAATACGAATGTGGTGCAAGTTTTTCCAGTTTTCTACATACTAGTTTAATGTATTCAAACACTGGCTCTTTATTATGTGTCAAGTTTGACTTATCTGTTGTTGTCCATTGATCAAATTCAATCTCATCATCATCTTCAAGTTCTCCAAGTATATCATAAAGTTTTTCAACCAATGCATTCTTAGTTGCAGGGCATTTTTCACATTTCCTCATCATACAGTCTTTATTAGTTATATCACAGACAATATAAGGTAACAATTCTTTGTATGTCACACCAAAAGGATGTAAAAGCAGTTTCAAATTCTGATGAATAGCACAGACGCATACAGAATGTGTTCCTGAGGCACCAACAGTAATACACCATTTAGTTCGCAAGGTGCAAAACCTGGGTTCTTGGTTTTAAAAACAACAAACAGTTCCTTTAAATTACATAAAAGCAAACATTTTTGCATGTAGACATTTTTCTTTGTGCTTACATATTCTTTTTAACCAGGCATTATACGGCTATGTTCATCGTCTTCGTAAAAGGTCTTGACCAGTTGAACTGTTACATCAGGAAGAGCTTTTCCTAATTTAGGATTAGGCATGGTTAAAATGCTTTTTTCTAATGTTAACTTACGTGCAGTTCGAGCTACATAGTTTGTTACATGCAATGTTTCAGATACCTTTTTTATTGACCAATCTGTTGGAGCAAGTGTCGCAAGTTGTACTTTTTTTGATGTTGATGTAGACTCTGCAAGTTTGTTAGTTAACAACACCATCATGTTATCAAACAAGTTTGCTTTTTCCATATACTCATTATTAAAACTTAACTGTTCTTAAAAACTTTCTTCTGATATTTTAAGGGAAATGGCTACCTTTTTTTTAATGGAGGTTGTTAATGCTGTCAATTTTCGTTTACCTTCTCTGATTTTACCTGACTTGTGCAATCCTTTGACCTTAATTGGAGACACTCCGGCAGATGCAAAGTGTGTATTTACACTTTCTTTTTTTTTTTTGAATGGATCTTTCATTAACAATATCAAAATCTTCCTAATTTTTATATTCACTTATACTTTTTTGATAAACATGTCATAACTTTACTTCGACAAGTTGGACACAGTTTTTTTCCAGGTATAAGATTTAAACCTATTGTTTCTGCTTCAAACACAGTATGCATTGTAATCACACGTAGAGATGCTTAAAAAGAAAGTAATTACATAACTTAAATACTATAATTATATATATTATGTAATTATATTACTATACAGTTTGTTATATTAATAACTATGAAACATCGAACAAATCTTATTACCAAAAAAAACTTATATGACTTATTATTAATGATATTAACTAATGAAATATAAATATATAAATTTTTACCTCTACACACCTTTTGGTGACTCAAAAATGGATTACAGCAACTTTTCTGATTACCCTCATATCTTAAATCTAACATATTATGATGGTGTGTGCATATATTAGTAATTTGTTCTTGTTTCAGATTTGTTCGTTTTTCAAGTAGCTTACGATCATTGCTGTCAATATCTTCAATCAGATTTCTTTCTTGAGTATATGATTGTTTATAACAAGCTCCATAATTATTTACAAAGCAGCAATTAATTTTGTTATCCATATAAAAATATAATGAGGAATCTCTGTCTAAACACTTAATACAAGAAATCCTAAATAATCTTAATGTCCCTAACAAGAAAAGTACACTTGAACACAAACAATATCATATCAATATGTATTTATAAAGAACATATTGCTTGAACAAGTAGCTATTAGTTTAATAGACATTTTAAATCCATAACTATCTACTAATTATTGTAAATTCTCCATTAACTACTTACAAAAAGTTGTGTAAATGTAAAAGATAACTAAATATAATTTTATTTAGTTATGTAACTTAACATAGTAATGTTAATTAGACATTATTATATCATTTTATTACTCATTTTATTGATAATAATAAATGTTTTATTACAACAGAACAATCAACAACAAAAGTTACATAATATTGTTAAATTTAATGACATGATATTGTGTTATGAAAATGACATTATTATTATGTAATGAAAGTAAAAAGAAACAAATTTATAAAATGTTTAACTATTTTTTGTAATAACTTTGTAAATTTTTTACAAAGCTATTACAAAACAAAAATAATTGTATTTGTATTTAAAATATATTTGCAATTTTTTTTTTTTTTTCCGAAATATCTTTAGAAAAATTGAAAAACTAAAACATCAATAACTCCTTGATAAAACATAAGGCCAAATAAAAATTGGTTCGCAAAGTAGATATATATATTAATATTTAAAATAATGAAAACCAAAACTTTTTTTCATCTGTCAGATTTTTTCTAGAACTATAGTTGTCAATAGCCTTTTTTATTGTCATTAACAAGTGCGTTTTGTGGATCTAAAAATAAAATATATTTTATTGTTTTGAGAGATATAAGTTTATGATTTTCAGATTCAGCAAGTTTTAAACTCCTTTGATACCAAGTTTTAGCAACCCTTTGTTTTTTGAGAAATTTTTACCCTATTGTTAATAATCTTAAGTATTGTACGTAATACATACAGAAGACCTTAATAAGTATATGCAATTGTATATACAGTATGTTCAACTGTATATACTTTCTTTCAAATAACACATTCTTACATATAATATATGTCATCATACAGAAATTTCTAAGGCCGGCTCGATAGGGGGGTCGGGAAATGTGACACCCCCCCATAAATGATTTTTAGTCGGCAAATTGGACCCTTAGTTGGCAAATTGGACCCTTTTAGACTAGTTAGTCGGTAAATGTCGACCCTTTCGATATAGGTTAGTCGGTAATCTAGACAGTCAGCAAATGTCGTCATGGCAGTCGGCAAATTTTGGAAAACGAGGACCTTTTTTTTTTTTTTTAGTCGGCAAAATGTAATGGTACTCCCTCCCACGTGACACCTACTCGCGCCGGCCCTGTATATATATATATATATATATATATATATATATATATATATATATATATATATATATATATATATATATCAATAATAAAAGTAATTTCTCGGTAGAGAGTGCTCAATACAAAAGTAGAGCAAATATGTATTAATAAGATAATAATAAAATCTTTCCTTTCCAACCATACAGAAAACCAGGTGACCACCCATTATACATCAACGCAAGTTCTAACCACCCACCTAGTATTATTAAATCCATACCATCTATGATATCTAACCGTATTAGCAATATTTCATCTAGCATGGAAGTTTTTAATATAGCATCACCATTTTATAACAATGCGTTAACAGCAAGTGGGTTTAATGAAAAGATTAGTTTTCAAAAAAACCTTACCTCATCAAAACCAAAATCAAGATCAAGAAACATTATTTGGTTTAATCCTCCGTTTTCACAAAATGTAAAAACCAACATCGCAAAAAATTTTCTAAATCTAATTGAAAAGCATTTTCCAAAAACACATAAGTTTCGAAAAATTTTTAATAAGAATAATTTAAAAGTTAGTTATAGCTGCCTTCCTAACATCACCAATATTATTAATTCACACAATAAAAAAATATTATCTAATGTTTCCAACACAATTGTTCCAACATGTAACTGCCGGCAACCTTCTCAATGTCCTTTGCAAGGTATGTGTCTCAGTAAAAATATAATTTACGTCTGCAATGTAAAAACATCACCGCAGGATAGTGGTCTTAATTATATTGGTCTAACGGAACACACCTTTAAAGATCGCTGGTACAAACATAAAAATTCCTTTCAATACGAAAGTAAAGCTAACACCACAGAACTTTCGAAATATATCTGGGAAATGAAAAAAAAGGGATTTTCAAATCCTATTCTTACGTGGAAAGTTATTGATAGGGCGGAACCATTTAAACCTGGAGGAAAGTTATGTAACCTTTGCTTAACCGAAAAATACCATATCATCACGTCATCTTTGAAACTACTGAATAAACGAAATGAACTAATATCAAAATGTCGCCACGAAAACAAATTTGTTATTTGCAACTTTAACGTCATCTAAGCTAACACTGTATTGTATTTTTGTATATAATTTTTGTTGTTGTTACGGTTGTTTGTAACGTCTGATGATCGCATAAAGCGTGAAACTCCGAGTTATGTTTCAAATCTAATTGTATTTATTTTATTATTAATTTAATACATATTTGCTCTACTTTTGTATTGAGCACTCTCTACCGAGAAATTACTTTTATTATTGATATTAATGCTCCTTTGTTGTTGAGCACTCTCTAATTATTATCGGTTTATATAATTTTATAAGCAATTTTGGAATATGGAACAACATTTCTTTAACTATTCAATGAAAAATATACCAATACCAACAAAGAAATTATATCTTAAATACCTAACTGAAAAAGTTGAATCAGTGATCAAACGAATGAGGTGGAAAGCCCTAATTTGCGAGAAAAATCCTAACCAAGAACCAGTTTATTATTATAATTTTAAAACGAGAAAATGTCCACCACAACATCCTGATCTAGTAAGTTTCGAAAATGATCTACTAAAAATGATACAAAATATTTCTTTTACTAATACCTACAATCAATTTCAAAAACAACTAAATAATGACATTTGCAAAATTAAATCATCAGAAAAAATGTTTATTTTTGCGGATAAATCAAATAATATTTACGAACTTGAAAAATCTTCTTACAATAAACTTTTTAGTGAAAATGTAACCAGAACTTACAAAAAATCTGATAATTCGCAATATAATAACATTAATAATGCGGCAAAAGTAATTGCTAAAGACTTAGATATTGACAACAGAATGGAGTGTCTTGCAATGAATACCGCGTTTATAACGATAAAAGATCACAAAGATGATTTTGCCAACAATACTAAATGTCGATTAATTAATCCATCAAAACCAGAACTTGGAAAGGTGAGTAAAATTTTACTAGAAAACATCAACAATAAAGTGAAAAAAGCCACCCTTGTAAACCAATGGCATAATACGGATGACGTAATAAATTGGTTCCGTAATATTAAAGACAAACAAAACTCTACTTTTGTCCAGTTCGACATCGAAGAGTTCTATCCTTCTATCTCTAAAGAATTACTTCAAAATTCACTTATTCACGCCAAACAGTTTACGGAAATCTCAGAAAAAACATTAAATATTATAAATCACTCAAGAAGATCTTTACTGTTTACTGAACACAATAGTATCTGGGTCAAAAAACATGGAGATCCTAATTTTGACGTCACTATGGGAAGTTATGATGGGGCTGAAGTATGTGAATTAGTTGGCCTTTTCATTCTTCATACTCTAAGTCAAGTCTATGGGTTGCAAAACGTCGGATTATATAGAGATGACGGTCTTTGCTGTTTTCATGGGATTAATGGGCCGCAATCCGAGAGAATCAAGAAAAACATCGTTCATCTTTTTAAAGAGAAATTTAATCTAAAACTTACAATAAAAACCAACTTAAAAATTGTAAACTTTCTCGATGTTACCTTCAACCTGACAGAAAATACTTTCCAACCATACAGAAAACCAGGTGACCACCCATTATACATCAACGCAAGTTCTAACCACCCACCTAGTATTATTAAATCCATACCATCTATGATATCTAACCGTATTAGCAATATTTCATCTAGCATGGAAGTTTTTAATATAGCATCACCATTTTATAACAATGCGTTAACAGCAAGTGGGTTTAATGAAAAGATTAGTTTTCAAAAAAACCTTACCTCATCAAAACCAAAATCAAGATCAAGAAACATTATTTGGTTTAATCCTCCGTTTTCACAAAATGTAAAAACCAACATCGCAAAAAATTTTCTAAATCTAATTGAAAAGCATTTTCCAAAAACACATAAGTTTCGAAAAATTTTTAATAAGAATAATTTAAAAGTTAGTTATAGCTGCCTTCCTAACATCACCAATATTATTAATTCACACAATAAAAAAATATTATCTAATGTTTCCAACACAATTGTTCCAACATGTAACTGCCGGCAACCTTCTCAATGTCCTTTGCAAGGTATGTGTCTCAGTAAAAATATAATTTACGTCTGCAATGTAAAAACATCACCGCAGGATAGTGGTCTTAATTATATTGGTCTAACGGAACACACCTTTAAAGATCGCTGGTACAAACATAAAAATTCCTTTCAATACGAAAGTAAAGCTAACACCACAGAACTTTCGAAATATATCTGGGAAATGAAAAAAAAGGGATTTTCAAATCCTATTCTTACGTGGAAAGTTATTGATAGGGCGGAACCATTTAAACCTGGAGGAAAGTTATGTAACCTTTGCTTAACCGAAAAATACCATATCATCACGTCATCTTTGAAACTACTGAATAAACGAAATGAACTAATATCAAAATGTCGCCACGAAAACAAATTTGTTATTTGCAACTTTAACGTCATCTAAGCTAACACTGTATTGTATTTTTGTATATAATTTTTGTTGTTGTTACGGTTGTTTGTAACGTCTGATGATCGCATAAAGCGTGAAACTCCGAGTTATGTTTCAAATCTAATTGTATTTATTTTATTATTAATTTAATATATATATATATATATATATATATATATATATATATATATATATATATATATATATATATATATATATATATATATATATATACATATTGTTAATATACTTAGGTATTGTACCTAATTCATAATAGGCTTTAATAAGTATATACAATTGTACAAACAGTATATTCAACTGTATGTAATTTGGTCCAAATATTCGATAAAATAAAAAAATATATAAATAAAATGCGCTTGCGATTTAAATAAAATAAACTGCCAACAAGCATTTTAATTTAATTTTATTTTGAGCTTTATAACTTTATTAATAAGCGCAACGAATTTAAAAATTATTATAAATGATTTAAACTCATTCATTCCTTACAGAATTAAAACAAACAAACAAAAAATGTTTACAAAAAATAAAATGTTTATTTAAAACATTTAAAAAAATCGTAAGTTTATTCAAATTAATCCTAAGTTTAGAAAAATTAATCATATGAACATTACAAAATGCTTTAAAACTTTTTCATTAATCAACAAAATACATGCTTATAAGTAAATAAAGTTATTTTATATTCTTGAGTAATTCGCATA
Organism: Hydra vulgaris; assembly: GCF_022113875.1. Taxonomy (NCBI): domain Eukaryota; kingdom Metazoa; phylum Cnidaria; class Hydrozoa; order Anthoathecata; family Hydridae; genus Hydra; species Hydra vulgaris. The sequence goes on along the minus strand of NC_061157.1, from coordinate 45,766,903 downwards.
AAATGTGTAAAAGTAGTCACAAAAGCTTTTGAACTTATTCACAAATTAAAGTAATTTAAAAAAATTCTTTCTAAATATAATGGTTTAAAAATCTTTTAGGAAGACATAAAAAAATTGTTTCAAACGTTTAAATTTATGATAAAAAATACATGCCTACATAAAAAAAACTTATATGTAACGTTTTTTTATTAATTTACACAAGCGTTTATGTAAACAATAACTATAATTAATTTATGGTTTTATTTAAAGCCTTTTCGTAAAATGAAAAACTTTAGAAAAGATCAACGATTAAAAGATATTTATAATGTAACACTTTTTTTTATTGCATTCAAATTGTTAAAACATCAAAATAGCCGTGGTCTAGTTGTAAAGAAATAAATATATTAGCTTGGTCAGTTACAGAGTGCGATCACACGCCATTCCTGTCCAAGCCTGCATATTATATGTAAGAATGTGTTTAGTAAATATTTTGTTTAATTAAGTTTATACTATGACAACAGTATAATACGTAATTACATAAATGGTATATGTAAATAAGTCTTTATACAAACTATTCAATATAAATTTATACGAACTATTCAGTACAAAATGACATAATATATACTCTACTATATTATAGTATATATTTATAAATCTATATTTTATAGTATAAAATATAGATTTGTATACAGCTAGTCAATGGTTGGACTAGCATTTAGGGGCCCGGGGGAGGAGACATAGATGCTGGACCGCCTTATGTATAAAAATTTACCTATATTACATATCAAGGACTTTATTTTTTTAGTACTTTTTTAAAGGGCTCTTGAGATAGAGAAAGGCTTAAATATAGCAGAGCCCGGGGGGGGGGGGGAGAAACACCAATAAACACCACCTATTAATTCCAATAATAATTTTATTCAAAGAATAAGATTTAGATATATACTTATGAATACCTAAAGTTATAAATATATGGTTATTATTAAATAATTATTTTCGTAAATAAAGACCGTAGCCATCATTAAGATCTAAAATTTTGAAAGTTTTAATGTACTTGCGTATAGTAACTTGCCGCTTTTAAAAGACCATGTAACCGGTTTCAATACAAGTGAGGTAATATAGCTAATACCAACAATTATTATAATTATTATAACATTAATAAACTATACACTTACAACCAATAATGTGGAATTAACAATCTTCCTATTAATATCTTATAAAGTTGATAAAAGTAATTAACTTTTAGTATAAGTGTATAATTAGTATAGTTAGTATTATTATAAGTGTTTCATCATACCTGTGAAACGGCACGCCTTGTTTCAGTTTTTGGCGATTTGTGCAACCATATGCACAGCACGAAAATACCAATCTTTGCAATTTTCAACAAGTGATAGTTGCTTTTAAAAATTAAACTATTAAAAGTCTTTTGAAAAAATAGGTTTAGTAAACTTGAGGTAAATATTCTTTTTACTCTTTCCGAATTCCGAATTCCGAAAACCGTGCCGCAAGATAGCGGACGCTGGCTTAACTTTTTAATTCAAGTCACGCTCTTAGTTATATTTACGTCATTGAGTATGGGTTAATTTTTCTTATCTTTAATATTAGGGGAGAACGAGGTGAGATGGGACATGGGGTGAAATGGGACATAGCGATTTCTCAGCAAAAAAATTGTTAAAGCAGTTTTTTTTTATATATGTGATAAGATTACAATAAGTATTTCATATTATTGTGTTTTTTGAGTTTCAAAAATATTTTAAAATTCAAATTATTTTCGAATATGTTAAAATCTAACAAGTTTCCTGGATTTTGAAGACATCATCAACAATAAATATTTATGTTATGTTTCCATATATTTTTATGCTTATGGTTTTTAATTATTCATTATTGTCTTATTTAATTACTGAAGAAATATAATTAGCAAATGTTTAGAGAACTATATAAAATAAAGGTTTTCTCACACTTACTAGTGATGGGGTGACTTGGGACAGGAGACTTGGGGTGAAATGGGACACTTTTTAATTTTATCAGTCGTTTAATTTGTTATGTTTTATTTTTTTCAATCAATTATTTTTGTAAAAAAACAAGTTAGCAGAAAATTATGTTTATGTTTATGGCAAGATTTCCATGTTTACTTTATGTTAATATGTTTTTTTTTTAGAAAAAAAACATATTAACATAACTTTATCTTGGTTGTTAAAGACATTTTTCACAGTAAGTATTGTTTTATAAATAATATTTTTTAGCACTGTATTTAAGTATAATTCAGTTTAAATAAGGGTCTTTACTGTTACCCTTTTTAAATTCAATCTCATTATAAGTTTTTAGGGTTGTGGTACTAATTTATTTTCATTAATAATATGGATGAATAAAAATTATGCAATTTTAAAAAGCATAATTTTTGAATAATAGAGTAAGTAATGTGTGTAATATTTTTCAGATGCCAAGAAAGTACAAACGAGTGACAAATCGGTTAAAGCCTGATGCTCATACAGTAAAAGCCGCTGTGATGGCTGTTGAATCTGGTAGTTTATCACTACGAGCAGCTGCACTGGGAAATAAAATTTCGAAATCAAGTTTACAGCGGAAAATAAATGTTAATAAAGAAACTTCTTACAATGACTTATAATTTGATGAACAATATAAATATGTTTTTAATAAGGTGCAAGAAGATGAACTTTCAACTTATCTTCGTCAAGCATCTGATATGCATTTTGGACTTAATGTTAGAGAAACAAAGCAACTTGCATATCAATATGCAATTAAAAATGACATTAAAATACCAGACAACTAGAAAAAGAGTGAAACAGCTGGAACTGAATGGTTTTATTTATTCTTAAATTGTACAAAATTATCTATTCGCATGGCAGAAGCTACCAGCCTTAGTAGAACAACTAGTTTCAATGGCACCAATGTAGATACTTTCTTCAAAAACCTTGACAGTGTACAGAAGCGCTATAAGTTTTCTGCTGATTGCATTTACAATATTGATGAAACAGCTCTTACAACTGTTCATAAGCCAGTGAAGGTGGTTGCGGGTAAAGGAGTAAAGCAAGTAGGACAGGTAACTTCTGCTGAAAGGGAAACCCTAGTTACAATGATAGTTTGTATAAATGCTCTTGGAAATTCTATTCCACCGTTTTTGATTATTCCCCGTGTCCACTTTCGTAGCCACATCATTAAAGGTGCACCAACAGGTACCAAAGGTGATGCTAATCCTAGTGGATGGATAAATACAGAAATATTTTTGAAATGGTTTGATCATTTTGTGCAATATGGACATCCTAGCCAGTATCATTCATTACTTTTAATAATAGACAACCACAAAAGTCATATATCAATTGAATTGATGGATAAAGCTAAGGAAAGTAATGTTGTGCTCTTGACATTGTCACCCCATTGCAGCAACAAACTCCAACCACTTGACAGATCAGTATTTGGACCATTAAAAAAATTTTAAAGTTCAGTATGTGATTCATGGTTAAAGACACATCCAAATACTCGTATGACGATATATGAAATTTCCGAAAATTTAGGAATAGCTTATACGAGAGCCTTTACTTCCCAAAACATTCAAAATGGTTTTAAGGCAGCTGGCATTTTCCCGTACGATCCATATGTTTTTAGTGATGTAGACTTTTTATGTTCTTATGTATCTGATCAGCCAATTCCAGCAAATATCTCTACCTTGTCAGCCAGTTTGTCTAGCAGTATTTCTCAACCGGTCCAAAAAACAATTTCTGTCAGTACAGCTAATGTATACGATCAGACAGACCCTGCAACTAAGGCTTATAACTTAAGTAAATTATCTTATTTGCAAATACAAACAATCCATACACCACTATCTATTGTATCAGAAGTTATTAATGACAAGAAAAAGCAAATAAGCACTTCTGCCTACCAATGGAAAGCAGAAGATATAAGGCCATTTTCAATAGCGGGTGAGAGGGTGACAAAAAGAAAAAGTGCAAAAAGAAAATGTTCTAGGTCTCTGGTATTGACTGGCACACCAACAAGAAATGAACTAGTTGTAAGTTTATTAGAATTTAAAAAAAAAAGGAAGATAAAAATAAGAAAAAGCAAAAAAGTTACCCCTTGAGACATCAAAGCAATATTGACTCCATTTAAACATCAAGCGAACTTGTTGAACAAAGTTATAAATGCATTTAGAATATCTTATTTTAATTGTATACAAATAAATGTGGTGTTTTGTTATGTTATATAAGAAGTAGAATAGACAGAATAAAATTATGCTCAAAATTATTTGTTTCTAAATTGTCCCATTTCACCCTAAACGTTGTCCCATTTCACCCCAACATGGGGTGACATGGGACAAACAGTGTCGCATTAAAAAAACGAGGCAATGAACTTAATTTGATGGTTAAGTAATGGGTTTTTAAATAATTTTCCATGAGAACTCATTAGACTATAGTTTTAAACCAAACTGCATGGGGTTTGACAAAAATATAAAGCGTGGCAAACAAACAAATTTTTTTGTCCCATCTCACCCCGTTCTCCCCTACAATGGAAAAATATTTTTTATTAACAAAGTTAGTAATTTTATAATAGTGATAAATATAACTCAATAATTATAAAAATAAAAAAATGTTAACAAATTACCTCAATAAAAATTGCAGTCTTAAAATCATTTTTTAAATTTATTTTTTATGATTTTGCTATCGTTTCTTTATCTTTTTTAAAATAATTTTTTCATTAAAATTTGCATTTATAATAAAATATTGAGATATATTTAGCTAAATAACGAAAAGAAATGAGTTTGATTCTGAAAACTGTTAATAATGTATTTATTAAATAATTTATTTTAAATAATATATAATAAATAATATTTTTTATAATATATATTAAATAATATATTTTATAATTTATATTGAATAATATAATTTATATATATATATATATATATATATATATATATATATATATATATATATATATATATATATATATATATATATATATATATATATATATATATTAAATAATATATTTTATAATTTATATTAAATAATATATTTTATAATGTATATTAAATAATATATTTTATAATATATATTAAATAATATATTTTAAATAACATATATTAAATATTATATTTTATAATATATATTAAACAGTATATTTAAAATATATTTTAAATAATCGCTTATAATTAATACTTAACTTAACGCTGCTGCTCACCATTCGTGCACCTTTACACGGATTTTTTTACCATACTTGGCCTTTGAGTTTTATCATAAATTGCTTTACTTCTGAACTCGCCTAATGGGGCTCTTTCAAATCTTAATAATCTGTCAGTATCTGCTTAATCAGTAATGAGATCAAAAACTTTGTTTCATCAGCTTAATTAGTGATAAGATCAACAATTTTTATTTGATAACTTCTGTAGTAAAGGATGAACATTATGTTATTATTGAATTAGTAAAGTAACTTTTAAAGTCAGGTGATTTATTTAAATCATGCATTTTAGTCTTTTGTCAATTGTATTTAAATTTATTAATTTATAAAATTAATCTCTAATTTTTAAATTAAAAGACGACTCAAGAAGACGTTGCTCATTTCAAAGGTCAAGAGGTCAAACTCTTGATAAAGTTAGTGTTTAAAACACTTGCATCTCACACGGTCAACTCAATGTTACATGTTAAAGAACAAGATCGTTTAATACCTTATTTAAAAGAAGTTATAAAAATCCGTATAAAAAACCAGATTGTTTGATAGTTTGTTTTTGAAAGTTGTTAAACATTTATTACGAGGTATTTCAAAAAACAAAAATAAGGTTGTATTTGTAAAGTTTCAAATTTATATATTTTTCTTAATTTATATATTTATCTATATATGTGTGTTATTTATAATGTGTTTTATTGTGTATATATGTGTTAAGGTTATATGGGTTTATATTTTGTAAGTGTGTAAATATATGAAATGTTTCAATGTTTGTGGTGTGTTATATGTAATATGTTTATAGTTTGTAAGTGATAATTATGTTGTTTGCATGGTTTCAAATTGTTGTGACTGGGCTTAGTTTACAGCAAGATTGTTGACCTCGCTAGCCAAGTGGTGTACTTTGCTATAATGTGACCTGGCTTTGTTGAGAGCAAAAATATCGTCGTCGCCAGCAGAGTGGTGTATTGTCATAATAAAACACATAAATTAATTCTGTTTGTAATTAGTGTATTTCTAAAATGTGTTGAAAAAATATTGTTTAAAAAATGTGTTTTAATGTTGTTATCCTCTGTTCTTAACAATGTATGCTTTTGACAATAAATAAATTTTGTTAAAAAGCAGGCTTTACTAACAGCTCCTCCTCATTAAAATTTTTAAGAGTTTCGATTTTCTTCATTAAATATGTTTAACTCAAATTTTTTTTATATATATAAAAGTAAGTATACAGCGTGTTGAAGCATAAGTTTTAATAACTTTTGTTAAATTTTTAGGATTTTTTGTATAGAGAATGTTTTCTTTATATTATTATTTTAATGTTTTGTATGTACATCAATATATATATATATATATATATATATATATATATATATATATATATATATATATATATATATATATATATATATATATATATATATATATATATATATATATATATATGTATATATATATATATATATATATATATATATATATATATATATATATATATATATATATATATATATATATATATATATATATATGTATATATATATATATATATATATATATATATATATATATATATATATATATATATATATATATATATATATATATATAGACACACACACAATAAAATATATAGAATTAAAATGTCTATACATATATTATATGTATAGACATTTTAATTTTTTTGCCTTAAATTATTGTCCCTTTTTCTTTAGAATATTAAATATCTAAAAAAAAAAAAATAGTAAAAGAAGTTTCAATATTTCCAAGTTTCTTCACTTGAAGCAAATATATGATTGTTTATAGAGGTTCTTTTAGTAGTTTTGTATTTATTTATTGCAAATCTTGCGTTAAATGCCTTTCAAAGTAATGAAAGGGTTTTGTTGATGGATGATTACATTTTATCCTTCCATGCTAGCAGTACCTGCTGAGTTGACAGGCCTTAAATTTTTTTAATTTGCTTTATTTATGAGTTCTTATATGTAAAAAATTTGTTTTTTAAATTACATTTGTTTTTTTTGTTTTTTTTGATTAAATACTTATAATATTTTGTCAATAATTGATAACAACTACCATAAATATATAAACAATACTTAGTTGAAAATATTACATTAATTTATAACTTTAGTTTAAGTTTTTAATAAAACTATGTTATCTTAACACAATGCTATATATGGTAGAATATAATAGATTATAGTATTATGCTCTGTATTATTTGCTTACACTTTATTTTAGATAAGTTTAAAAAAGAAACTTCAACTTTTATTATATTAGGCATCATTTTTACACACTCCTTTGATGCCTAATTATGTCTAATAATTTAAGAAATGAAATTATTAGACTTCGTCAAAATGAAAGAAGGCAGGCTAGGCGAGCTGAGATAAACCGCCGTCGAAATGAAAGAGATGAGCCCAGGCGAGCTGAGATAAATCGTCGTCGAATGGAAAGAGATGAGCCCCGGCGAGCTGAGATAAATCGTCGTCGAATTGAAAGAGATGAGCCCCGGCGAGCTGAAATAAATTGTAATCAAAATGAAAGAAATCAGGCTAGGCGAGAACTTAATAGGTATAATATGCATCGCATAGCAAGAAATAATATTGCTATAGAGAGTAACTACCTCGGAGAATTAAACCATAATTGTCAGTATTGCAGTGCAAAGAAGTTTTTAAATGAAACTCATTTTTTGTGCTGCCATTCAGGAAAAGTTGCATTAGCTCCTCTTTCTCTTTATCCGCCATTGTTGACTGGTTTAATGACAGGAAACCATGTTGATCATGCTGTAAATCAAAATTTTTTTAAACACATAAGGAGTTATAATTCCTCTTTATCTTTTGCTTCCTTCACTGCCGAAATAGCTCCTCCCTCAAATAATGGCCCTTTCTGTTTTAGGGTCTGTGGGCAAATTTTGCATCGTGTTGGAAATTTAAGGCCTGCAGAAGGTTGTCTGCCCAAATATTGTCAGCTGTATATCTATGATCCTAATGCAGCAGTGTCATTCAGAATGGAACAACCTGGTAATGATGGTTGTATACATGAGTTAATGAAACTCTTGCAAACATTAATTAATCAAGAAAACCTTCTGTTACAAGTAAGTTGTTCTATTCACTTATACTTGACTTAAATTGGATTAATTGGTTTTATTGCATTTTTAACTTTCTTTTATTTATCTCTAGCTGCTTCTTCTGTTATAAGTAAGTCACTTTTACTTAACTTATTACATTGATTGATTGTTTTTATTGCATTTTTAATTTTCTTTTATTTATCTCTAACTGCTGCTTCTTCTGTTACAAGTAAGTTGTTCTATTCACTTATACTTGACTTAATTTATGGATTAATTGGTTTTATTGCATTTTTAATTTTCTTTTATTTATCTCTAGCTGCTGCTTCTTCTGTTACAAGTAAGTTGTTATATTCACCTTTACTTGACTTATTACATTGATTGATTGCTTTTATTGTACCTTTTGTTTTTTAATATAGCTACAAATGTGCTTTCCAGTTTAATTAGTTAATGTAATAAGTCAAGTATTAGTGAGTAAAATAAATAAGTTGTTGTGCTCACTTGTACTTAATTTATTACATTATTTGCTTTTATTGTTTTTTTACAGTAGATTTTTTGTAAGTATTACCTTGGTACATAGTTGTATTTATATATAATTTTTTTTTCAGGCTCGAAGTCATGGGAAGAATTCAGAAAGTATCGCTCCCAGCATCCAGGCCCTCTATCTATGAGGGCCTTCCATCGCTGGTGTTTGTATGGGGACGACCATCCCTCCTTTAGATGGAGGGATGGCACCCCATACAACACGGGGAATAAAGCGGATGCTGGGAGGAGAAGACAACGTGGCGCAAAAGTTGTCAATAATTTTTTTACATAATAAAATGTAAAGAAATTGACAACTTTTGAGCCACTTCATTTTTTTTTTTGTAATATATTTTTGTAAATTTATTTTTGTGTTGTTTTTTATTTTTCCCATGAATGTTAAATGTTATCAAAGTAAATCATTTAAATAAAGACACCTTTATCAACAATGCTCATTAACTAGAAATAAAAGTCACGGTCATACATTTGATAAAGTTAATGTTAATCTCAAAGGGATTTGGTTTTCACACAATCAAATTCTATCTAGCACCTTCCAGAACTAAGAATATAAGTGTGTGGTGTCAGTAGTTTAAAATATGTATAATAAACTCAGAATAACTCAATAACCCTCAACAAAACTATGAACTAATTTTTAAATTCAAGTTGAGCTTTTTTTATTTATTAATACCTCCCCTCCCAATAACTCTAATTTTCCTTAAAAAACTAATTTTTTTGTCCTTTGGAGGTGGTTCTGCTATTTAATTAATTGTTGTGATGTTTTATGCAAATAGATTTAGCTCACATTCATGTTGGTCTGTCAGGGTTATGTAAAAATAAAAAAGTAAGTTTCTTATTCGCATTTTTGAGTTTTCAAAAGTATTGATTGCATGACATGTTAATTTGAAATTAATGTGTATGATTATGATTATGCGTTTAAATAACTTTGTTCCATTTTTAGTTCCGTTTCTTATAGCTGACTTGATTATGGCTTACCTAAAGCTTAATATTTATGAAACAATGATTCAATTTAAATTGTATTATAAGTAGCTCAGTTGAATAAATTTTTTTTTTGTAATTTGTACTAAAGGTTATATTTTTATTTTATATCAAGAAAAATATGTTTTTAAGTAAATATCTATATTTTTTTATTTTGGGATTTATTGGTTTAAATGGATATAAAAATCATTTTTGCTTTGTCTTTCATATTTCCTTTTATTATATATGAATAGGAACCATTTATGCTTTAATCACCATTAGCACTCGAAGTTTCCATTTGCATTAAGTATCGATTTTTGGCACACACAACAGGTTTAATAACTTAGGCAGTAAAAACAGCTTGAATGATTTGTTAAGAGTCTTTAAAGAAACGCTTTTACGAAAAGCATTAAATAGATAAAGCTAACTTATTTAAAATAATAAGTCTTTAACCCGTTTTTCTATATCCAAATTTACTTTTTAAATAAATGTTGATGAAAGGGTAAAATATCGTTATAGCCTACGTTAATTTTAAATTCTTTTTTAATTAAAGGAAAGAGTTTTGATACTTATTTAAATAGGGTTAATAAAATATTTTAAATTATATTATATATATTATATTTAAGAAATTATTAAACTAAATTAAATAAGATTTTTAGATGAAACAGTAAAAATAATTGTTTAAAATACGTGCGTGCAAATAATTCCTACAAATACTAAACGTAAAATAACGCTTACAAACACCAAAAGTATGTTTGCAGTGAATAAAGTTAAGTTCAAAGATAAATAGGAAGAAATGTTTAAAACTGTTTCAATGATAACATTTATTTTTAATTACTTTTGTTGTAAGTTGGGATGAAAAAAAAAAGTCACTGGACTATGAACTCCCGGGGTAAGATGACTATAAATGTCTAAGTGTTGCGCGTCTACCAATTAGCCCATAAACGTATTTTCTATTTAAATTTAAGATTATTTATGACGCATAAGAAGTGTAATTAAAAATTCAAAACCAAGTTTGCAACAACTGAGTTTAAATAAAATCTAATTAGATGTGTATATGTTATGAACGTTAACTAAGGCGTACTTTAACGGCGTCACGTGTTGAATGTTTTAGCATTTTTCTAAGTTCGTAGTCTTTTTTACGTTTTTTCTTATTAAAATTTTTATAATCGGCATAATATTAAAATCGTTTGAAGTTTTTAAAAGAACATTTTAACAGAAATGTTTTTGTCATATCAAAAAGTAAGTATAGTTTTTTATATGTACATTTTTAAACGGTTTTAAAAAAATATTGAGGTAAGGAATAAGTATAGAAAAGGTCGGTGTAGAATAGATTTACTAAGACCCTTAGTTTGCGTCCGGATAGCTATAGATAAGTATAAAAATGGTCGGTTCGGTAAAGACCCGTATTTTACGGGTCACCCCAGCTAGTATATATTAATTAATATATTTTAGTTCCTTCAAAATTTATTTTTACTTCAATGACGTATGTCGTCCTTATTTATAATTGAACAGCGTTTTTCTAAATGGAGCTGAGTCCATTTTTTCCTTAAGTGTTTTTTGAAAAAGATGCAAATCTAATTATTTTATTATAAATAAAAAAATTGTTTATCATTTATAAATACTTCACCAGATAAATAGTTTTTTTAAATTTTTCTCAAAACAATACAGATGCCTTTTACAAAAACGTTCTTTTATGGATTTGGTCCTTTTGGTAACTGGCTTCTTAATGCATTTTGGTTTTTGTATTCACAATAAAAATTACAAATAAGTCTAAAATTTTTAAAATAAGTAAAAATAAAAACTGAAAGGTTTTAAAAAAATAATTTCAATAAAATATCTTAGGATAAGCTTTTTGATTAAACTGATTTCATTAAAGAAAATTTTATTGCTGAATCAACAAATAACATTAAAATATCGCGCTGTTCAATTATGCTAAAATAACTCGCTAAAAAACAAAACATTTACAGAGAAATTCTCTCTATAAGATAAAAAACATTTGAATGATCCATTTTTGACAGATAAAGTTTTAAATATTTTTTTATATAAATATAAAGTTAACTTTAAATTTTTTTCAAGATTGTTTTATTAACTATATATTTACATTATGTTTAAAAACATCTGGATTCTTAAGGTGGACGAAGCAATTTTAACGGTCTCTAATGACATGTTTTTAACTTTACTTTGAAATCTTAACTAAAAAGTTTGTTTAAATTAAAATGCGGGATACAGCTTTATTATATATATATAACTGACATTTGATTCTAGAGAAAAAAGATATCTTTCTAGACATAACACGTAAAATATTCATGCTTTACACTGTGAGACAAATTTACCGCATCAAAAAACATCTATACACTCTTGATTAAAATATTCATGATATATAATAACTATTTGATTCAAGATTTTATATATAAAGTTTATTATATTATATATAATAAATATATGATCCAAGAATGTAAAAATATTCTAATACAGCAATTGTGAGAAGCATTTGTAAAGCATGTATATTTTATGTGAAATGTCTGTGGATTTTTGTTTAAGCAGTTTTCAATCTACAAAAGGTTGTAAAACTGGGTAAACTCGTTGCTCGCAAGGTTTGTCCTTGTAAGGAAAGTTGCAAAGAGTAAACTTAAATGCTTAATATGTTACTGAGTTAAAGATCATCGTAAATCCAACACAAACACAAATTTAATGAAGTTGTGTCCCGTAATTTAATTTTAAGCAAACTTTTTATTTAAGATTTTAAAGTGACGTAATTTATGGACGAGCCTTTTATATATAAAGGCGTTTTGTTAACTAAAAAAAAAACGTAAAACTTTCCAAAAATAATTTACTTAAATATTGTTCTTTTTACATCGAAATTTGATTATTTATAATAACGAATATGAAAATAAAGTAAGATAAAATATTAAAAAATTTATAAAAAACATAATAATTTGGTTTGGTTTGGTTTATTCATGGTAAAAAGAAAAAATACAAATTGTTGACAAAAAGCGACTCGTCAGACCTCTCTATTATGAAAATACAGTTTTTCATTTTCAACTAAAGTGAAGATGCAGAGAAAGTTCGGGTTTGAAATTGTTCGAGTTCTTTGCGTCCACCGCATTTTGATTTAGAGAATTCAATAATTTTACAACACGGTTGGTGAAGAAGTTGTGTCTTTTAGCGCAGTTTCGGACAAGTTGTGCTTTTAGTTGTTTAGTGTGTCCTCTCGGCCGAATACTGTACTTTGAAGATTACGTGTTTGGTTGAAGTTGAAGGACCTGAAAGTTAACTTTATCGATTTGCTCATGATTTTATATTGCTCGATAAGGTCTCCTCTTTCTCGTCGTTCAGTTAATGTTGTCAAGCTAAGGCTTAACAGTCTTTTAGTATACGGAAGGGGTTTTAAGGTAGCAATATGTTTTGTGACTTGGTATTGAAGTTGCTCAAGTTTAGCTATGTCTTGAGCTAAAAAAGATCGACCTCGAAAGGTTTTCTTGAGCCTACAGATTTGTTTTTTAGCTTTTAGATCACTAGTCATAAAAACACCTAGGTCTCGTTCAGATGACGTTCAGATGACGTGCTGGTGGAGTTTACCGTCCAGGATATTCGTTGTTTAAATCGCAATCAATTTTTTGTTATTGCTGCGCCCAGTGTGCATGACTTTGCACTTGTTGACATTAAATAACACGGCTTGGATTTGTATGTTGTCAGTTTTTGATTTTATACTTCCGAATATTTTACAGTCATCTGCATACATTTTAAAGTGGCGTTTTTTTTCTGGCAATTCGTTAATATAGATAAGAAACAGAAGTGTTCCAAGAACAGATCCTTGTGACACACAGCTAGAGACTGTTTTCTAATCGGATTTATTATTACGCGTTGTTGGCGGTCGGTTAGCCAGCTCTTGATCCAATCGTGCAAGTTGCCTAACACTCCTTAAGATTTCAGCGTTTGCAGCAGACAAAGTTGCTAAACTTTGTCGAATGTTTTAGCAAAGTCTGTGAGTATGACATTGGTTGGGTAACCTTTGCGGGCAGCTTCAGTCAGGATGTCGCAAGTTTCTAGTGGGTTTGTGACGCAACCTTTTCCCTTTCGGAATCCGTGTTGAGCAGGGCTAATGAGTTTATTTTTGTTTAAGTGATCAGTAATATGTTTGTGTAAAAAGCTTTCCATTACCTTGCAAGGGAGACAAATGCGTAAGATTCGCATTTGTATCCCTTGCAAGGTAAGAAATGAGGTCGATTCTTAAAGGGGTTCTACTTGCAGTCTTTTTTGATAGGAGTAATTTTGGCTTTCTTACATTGAGACCGTACTTGGCCAGCTTTAAGCAATTTAGAGAATATAATGTTTAATGTGATAGCAAAGCCTGCAGCGCAGTATTTCTGGATGCGTGGGTGAATGCCGTTAAAACCCATTGAATTGGTTTTGTTCCACACTTGGTTTTGAACAAAACCAAGAGTGGTCGGTTGGTTTAGGCTACTAAAACGAGAGTTGAATGTTGGTACAAACCCTAGCGGCTCGATTTCGAAAACAGATTGAAAATAATCATTTAGTGTGTTGTAGATTACTTAAGGATCTGTTGTAGTTTGATTACTAGTTGTTTCAAGTTGACGGATGCGGTCGTGTGTTTCTTGTTTACTTTTGACATAAGAGTGAATAATTTTTGGGTCATGCCAGCTATTATTTACCAATTTCATTTCGTAAGCAAGAACAGCTGATTTGAATAGTTTTTTTACTGCTTTGCTTTCATTTTTATGTTGTTCGCGTAGAGAAGGCTTGTTTGTTCAACTGGCTGCGATAAATTTGCCCCAGAGTTCGCTTTTCAATTTGACAGCATTTGCAACATCTTTGGTCACCCATGTATTGTGCTTGTTAGTGTAAGGGTAATTGTTGACGGGACGTGAAATGAGGTTGGTTCGTTGAATTTATGTATAAATATTTGATATTTTTTGGAAATTTTCAAGTCCTCTAATGCCAGTCGAATATTTCGATATGCGTAGAGATTGAGTAGTAATTGGCTTTGCTCCAGATCAGACGTTTCTTTTAGAGGTTATAGGAATCAATTATTTTGGATACTTTAGTTTCTAGATCGGTGAGAGCTATACTTCCCTCAATAAGACAGTGTACCTGACCTTTGTCTATTGACGTAATTTTGGCTCTTAATTCTTCAATCTTTTGGCCATTAAATAAGCAATATTATTGGCCCAATTTTTGGTCATTAAGTGAGCAATATTATTGGCCCAGTAGATGAGCTGTTCTGGCTTCGCTTTTGGTTGTGTTGATTGTTGTGGTTTTGGTTTTTGGCTTGCCGCACGTTGTCTTTTTTGGTTGCTTGATATTGAGTTCGTCAGCTATTAATTATTTGTTGAGTTGGGTACAGGAGTGTAGTGGGTATTGAAAGATGGTTTGCAGTTAAGTGTTAGGTTGTTTCTTGGTGTGGTCAATTGGAGACGTTGGTTGATTAGTGGCTATTTGGTTTCGGTAATTTCGTTGATCTTGTTGCCTCGTATTACGAACAATTTTGTTGATTTTGCAGTTAGAGATGCGTTTTGTTTTTTACATTGAGTGCGTAGTTGCCTTGCTAAGTTCTTTTTAACTGTCGTTAAGTCAGAGTTGACGAAGAGTGTAGTAAAGTTGGCAAGGTTTGCTGGGACTCAAAAGAACAAGCTGGACAGTTTCAGTACATGTTTGTGGTCGTTCTCGTAAGAAAGTGTGATGATCGCGGTCCCGTTTTGATTGGGTTACTCGCAGAGTCGCGAGGTGTAAAGCAGAAAAAAATAAGGTACTTTTCTTTTTCAGTACCAATAAGGTTGAGTACTTTGTTAATTTGAGTTTGATCGTGTTGCTTTTGGTCGTTCTGGTTGGATGAAGTTGGTTTGCTTATGCAATGAATGACAATATTCTTCAATTGTTTTAGCGTTCTTTTGATTTTTTGGTAATGGTACCATTCATGTTGATTTGCTGTTGGTCTTTTTTGGGAGTTTTAGAGTCCCTGCTAACAATCTAGTTCCACATGATGGCTGTTAGTGTTGTACCTGCTTGCGTGTTGGCTCCGTGTTGTGTAGTGATGGCTTTTAAGTTTGCGATTTTAAGTCCTCGGTGTTTATGATGAAGTTCATATTTGCTAATTTGGTCTTCTGGTTGCTTAATTGTCGTTCAGCGGCAATATCTCTTGTTCAGCGGCAATATCTCTTGCGGTGAGTGCGTTTATTTGTTTTGTGAGCTCATCGCGGAGAGCTTCTACCTGGGAGTTTACTGTTGTGTTGGCCATAGCAGTGAGTTAGCGATTTATTTTATTTCTCTTAACACGCAAAAACTTTTTGCAGGGAAAGTTTCTATTTTTTAAAAGACAACTGTTTTTTAAGATTTTTTGATCCTAATGTTTTGAGAAAAGTTTTGAATTTTTGCGGTTTGGTATTTTGTTGCGGTAAATAATACTTACTAGCAAAAAGCAACCTGTAATACGGGTTTTGGTCGGTCTGTTACATAGTTTATAGTGGCTGTTTTCCACAATTTAATGTTGCAAAAGCTTAACTAATACCCTTTTAGAAAATCGCCTTCAGCTTGAAAAAATTAATCCATCTGTAAAATTAACATAAAAAGTATGAGGAGGTAAAATAATTTACCAACTACTACTTAATATTTACAATTACTACTTAACATTATTTGAGTAATTTACAAATGGCATAGGTCATAACAGTGTAAGGCAGAACCATTTTCATTGACCTTCCTAAGTTTAACACAATACGTTTTTAGTTACTGACACAAAATAATAACACATCGTCATGCTTTAATTTGACGAAAGTATCAACGAAATCCTTTTTATAATTTTTATAACACGAACCATTAAGATTAAAATAAAGTTAAAGAGAATAAATTATATTATACAGGAGTTATCAATTTTTTGGTGTCCCTTTGATTAATTTTTTTTTAGAAAAGAAAATTGTTAACTTAAAAATGTTAAATGCACACATTTAAACAAATTTATTAAAAATAACAAAGTTTATTATAAATAACTAAGCAACTGAGTACAAATACGTTTCAAACAAAAAAAATTTAATTTACGATCAAATATGGGTGTAATAAATTTGAAAAAATATGTAAACTTAATGCATTAATGCATCATATGACAAACTTAAAATAAAAGTTATAACAGTAGATATTAGTAAGTAGACATAAAAATTTGTAAACCAAGCTGACCCGACCCGGGTCTTGTTAAGTCTGTTCAACACAGACCATTTCTATATTATTTGTTGGGCCTCTTTATTTCATTAGTTTTTAGTAAACGGTAATTTGCCACCATTTACTAAAAATTCCTTTTGTAACTCGAAATTTAATTTTCTTAAATATTTTGACTCTAATAAAGAGGTTCCTCCCCTCTTATTGCTTTAATGGTGACCAGGTGAATAAAATAAAATAATAAAGTGTAAAACAATGATCTACATATATAAGAATGTTTTCTTTCTTGCTCAAAATCGAACTGGCAGGGGAAAGGGGGGTGGGTGGTGAGGAAAGATGGCTAAAAATTAAGAATTTTTTTTTTTGCTTAAACTTTTTTTCATATAAATGGTCAATTTATAAATTGATTCGCCAGTTCATTTTCAAAAATTGATAAAAAATGATACAGCCTAATACCCATACTAAAATATCTTTTTAGTAAAAAAAATATTTGCAAAAATATACCTTAAAACCCCCGTTTTGATGAAGACGGGGAATTTTAATAAAAAAAACAACATTATTTTTTTTTCTTTAGTGTAAAATTAAGACAAATATTATATTCAAAATAAGCGTATTATTCTGCTTCTTTTGAGTACCAGGTTGATATAGTTTAGAAGAAAAAAAATTTCAACAATATTCAATTTCAAAAAAATTATATTCAATATTCAAAAAAATTATATTCAATATTCAAAAAAAATTCAAAAATATATAGGATCCGTCATAAATTTAGAATCCAAAGAGGAACCACTAAAACTCATTCAAATTAAAAAAAAAAAGGTTCTTTTTTCACCAAAAGACATCGATTCGCAGCTCAGGCAAATCAAATTTCAAAAATTTTAAAAATCGATCCACCCTAATATATATATATATATATATATATATATATATATATATATATATATATATATATATATATATATATATATATATATATATATATATATATATATATATATATATATATATATATATATATATATATATATATATGTATATATACATATATATATATATATATATATATATATATATATATATATATATATATATATATATATATATATATATATATACATATATATACATATATATACATATGTATATATATATATATTTATATTTATATATATATATATATATATATATATATACATATGTATATATATTTATATATATTTATATATATATATATATATATATATATATATATATATATATATATATATATATATATATATATATATATATATATATATATATATATATATATATATACACACAAATACACAAATACATAAACACATTTATGCATATACATACATATGTATCCCTATATAGAAACACAAATTCATATAAACATACACACATATGGATACACATATACATTCAACAAAAATACACATAGAAGTTCACAAATATTCATATACTTGTTTTGGTTAACTCTTTTTCTTGTTTTATAAACATATTTCAGTTTCAGGAATGAATTGAATCACTTTTTATTGATTTGATACCATTTTTATATGTCTGCTTTGATGAAATTGATAAGTTGTTGCAAGATTTGATTTATGACTGTGATTGTGAATATTACCTGTAAACTTAAAAAATTTTTGAAGCTCATTGGTATATGTCTTTGTATAACATATCATTTTTTTTTTTTTCAACTTTAATAAATTTACGCATCGTTATGTTATAACTACAAGACTTAATATAATCCAACGTAAAAATATAAGATAATAATACCACGTATAACATAGCATAGTAAAAATTGGTTTATCAAGTATAACTAAGTATAGCGTAAATTAATAGTGTTTCTTATCATAAAAACTACCAATATTTTAAAAAAAATAAAAGAATAAAAAGAAAAAAAGAAAAAAAAGACAAGAAACTTTTTTGTACTTCAGATATATACATGTTATTGTAAAGGAAAACTCGTAGAATTCTATGAAGATTTATCATCGAGTACCTCTTTAAATGGTTAAATAAAGACTATTTTATTTATATATATAGTCAAAAGTGCTTAAACAATATACAGTCAATATACAAACAATATACACATAGATATTTTAGTATAAACTTTAATATTAAGTTTAATACATGTCGATATAATTGTTGGTTTCAAGTATGAGGTATTTAAATTTATTTTTCAAATTGACAGCATTATTTAATACTTTAAGTTCTATTTTTTGGATATGATTTTGTTATATAGGTACGGACCCCGGTAGGTAATAGAAAACCGTGAGAACTTTGTTGTTCTTTTAAGCAGTGTGAAGTTGCATGTTGCTCTTGTCATATATCTATTAGAGTTTACTTGAAAGAAGTTATCTAAAAAATGGACTAGTCCAACTTTGTATTTAAGCATAAATAGAACATTTTGGTAGATGTTGATTTGATAAATATTTAGTGCATTCAAGATTTTTAGTAAGGGTTCAGCGTGGGTGAGTTTATCTTTATTAAAAACTAATCTTGATGCATATTTTTCACTTATGTAAATAGTATTCAATTTGGATTTGTGTGTACTTGCCCATGTAATATTAGCGTACGTAAGATAACTTTGGATGTAAGAAAAATAAAGCGATTTAAGATTATGTTGGGATAACATAGGTTTAACTTTGTAGAGTATACCAATATTTTTTGAAATTTTGGTGTTTATTGAACTTATATGGGCTCTCTAAGATATATTTTCGTCAATTAGTATCCTAAGAAATTTAGTTGTTTCTGTTCTTTCAATGTACTTTATATATTTTTAGTGAAGGAAGGGTAGTTGGTATATTATTTTTTTTGTTTTTTGGAACGAAACAATATGTATTTTTTTTTGTGTATTTAATGATAACTTATTTAATTTTAACCATAAATTTAATCTTTTAAGCTCTTTGTTCATACATTCATAAAGGTCTTTGATTGAGTTTGATGAATAAAATAAGTTTGTGTCATCGGCAAACATAATTACACCAAGTTTTTCCGAGGCTTTTGTATATACAGAAGAAACAGAAGAGGTCCAAGAATGGAACATTGGGGGACACGGCACTCAACTCTTAGTAGTTTTGAGTGTTTATAATTATCTGAAAAAACACCTTGTTGTCTGTTACTTAGATAGTTTTTGAACTAGAAAAGGCATATGTTTTTTATCCCATGGCTTTCCATTTTTTTAAGTAAGATATGATTTACAGTATCAAACGCTTTTGGCAGGCGTATAAAGATGCCTAGAACATACTGTTTTTTATCAAAAGAATCATGTTATTCAACAACGTTATTCACCCAGTGGGCACCCGACGTCAATCCGACGTCGGATTTACGTACGATTTTCATCAGCGATGTCAAAAGACCTATTCCGACGTTGTTCCGATGTCAGTAAAATGACGTCGGGCGATGTCTTTATCTCAACATCCCCTGACGTCGTTTCGATGTATTTTGACGTTGTTCCGACATCTTATAAGAGACGTCCAAAAAACGTCGCAGTATTGACATCGATCCAACGTCGATAAAAATACGTCGGGCAACGTCATAATATTAACGTACTCCAATGTCTTTTGACGTCTTCCGACGTCAATCCAACGTCCTTAAAACGACGTCAGAACAACGTTGTAAGACATCGCTGATGAAAATTTAATCCAAACCTAACAATATGTGTGCAATTGCGCTCTTCAATAATTATGTGAACTAAGCGTGTTTTTTTATTAATGGAAAAAAGTTTGAATAATAGTTGATAAAACATCATGAGGTTTTGTATAATGCACTAGCATAGTTTTTTAACTATTAACATTTTCGAGTATACATTTTTTATAATATATAATTATTCGTTTTAATATTTATATAATATTTAAACAAAATTATTTCTTATCAAAGTAATAATTCCCAAATAGTTACAAGTATACATTACTAAATAAACACATTAACTTATATGTCCCTGTGGTATAGTGGTAAGCGCGTAGGATTTAGAATCTAATAGACCGAGGTTCGCTTCCTGCAAAAGGCAACGTTTTATAGTTTTCAAAAAACACGTTGGATTTACATCAGAATGCCGACGTCGCGCGATGTCAGTTTATCCGACGTCAAATAACATTTCCATTTCCAACGTAAACCCAACGTTGATCCGACGTCGAGATCCGACGTCGCTCGACGTTCCGACGACGTTCCGACGATCCGACGTCGATCCGACGTCGCTCGACGTTCGTTCGACGTCGAAATGCCCACTGGGCAATAACAATGTTAATCAACATGTTATTCAACAACAACCTCAATCAACAAACAACATGTTATTTAACAACAATGTTAATCAACAAACTTATGTTGTTAACTAGATCTAGGATTGCGTGTTCAATTGAATATTGTTTTTGGAAACCAAATTGCTTTTTATTTATTTATTATTAATTTCTAATTATTTCTTTTATAGCATTCCATGTTTTTTTAATATCACCAGTTGCATTTTTTCTTTCGTTAGAATAGTAATTTTTCTTCGAACTTTTTTTTATTTTTTCAAATAAATTATTGTATTGTTTGTAAGTATTTAGATTTTTTTCATTTCTATTTTTTAAATACTTGATGTAAAGTTTTTTTTTTTTTGAAGATTTTTCTATACCTCTAATAATCCATGGACATTTTAAGTATTTTACTTTTAATTCTTGTTCTATTATAGGAAGTGATTATCATAGTGCTTTAAGAATATTTCTAAAAATTGATTATAAGCTGAGTTGGTATGCCCAAGGTTGCATTCTTGGTAAATCCTGCCCCACCTTACTGCCGATAGTGAGTCTTTAAATAGTTGAATAATAAAATTAATAATTTTTCGTTTATAGACTTTGATTTTAGAGTTATTATATTTTGTATCTTGAAAAAAGGAAAAGTATATAGGAAAGTTATCGGATATATCCGTTTTGATTTTACCTGCTTTTAATGAAGAATCATAAAATGAATTAGTCAATATGTTGACTATTGCAGTGATTGAATTTAATGTTATCCGGGTTGGTTTGTTTATTATAGGAAAGATGCAGTGTTAGAACATATCGTCAAAAAAAGTTTTGGTAACAGCATCTTCATTGTACTGTAGACAGTTTATATTTATGTAACTAATACAGAATAATATTTTGTGCTCTTTGTTATTTTTTAAAAATAATTGTTTTAGGTGATTTGAAAAGTTTTTCATCAACTTCGGGTGGTCTGCAACATGTGGGCACTATTAATTTTTTAATTTTTTGTTTATTTTTTCAATTGTAAACCTTCGGCATCAGAAACCGAAAGATCGTCTCTAATTTTAGTTGTCAGATCATTATGAATGTATGTCATAATTCCACCTCCTCGTTTTTGAACTTTTCGCTCGTAAGATAATAGTTTGTAGTTTGGAATTATTAAGTTTGAATTTATTCTGGATGATTCGTCAGAACACCAAGTTTCTATTTAGCAAATCATACTGAACAGATAATTACATTCTATAAGAAAACGTTTAAGTTAGTCAATATTGTTGATTACACTTCTTATATTTATGTGTATCACCGTAAAGTTATTATTTAATGATTTTAATTCATTTTTATAAAGTTCCTAATTCAAAAAACCGCGAGTTAAATTTATTTTCATTAAAAAAATGCAAATCTGGATCGTAAGATTATTAAGTTATTAAGAAAAAAGTTATTAGCCGATTTGAAAACATTAAAGTGTTGCCTTTCGTAATCCGTTGTTTGTTTAGTCATTAGTTAAGAGAATTAAACTAACGTAAAAATTTTTTCTTAATTATACGCAAAATATCATGCAAAATATCATGCAAATGCACTGTTCAACAAGTAGATCATTCGATCTAGTTTCATTATTTTTGATAGACTGTACAGTATATTCAAATCAAAGCTATTTGGTTGAAAGTAGGATAACTTTTGTTTTATATTACTTAGGGGCCATCCATATAGGATGTCACCATTTTTTTAGCAAATTTTTGACTCCTTCCCCCGTTATCACCAATTATACTTTTTCCCTATGACCCCCTTGAAAAGGACTTCAAAAAATCCTGACCCCCCTTTTTTTAAACCAAAAAAAGTTCATTTCATCTCGCAATGATATTTGAATCTGCTGCTACACCATTGAAAAATAAAATTAAAAATATTCTCATAAGTTATCTTCTTAATAACACATGTTTACGTAGTTTTCCATGTTAATTAAACTAAAATAAAAAATCTATAAAGTGACGTCCTTTTCTGACAACCTCCCCCTCCCCTTTTCCTTTTTTGTCCTTTTTAACTCAACCCCCTCCCCCTCCCCCCTGTTTGGATGACGTCTTTAAT
This sequence comes from Hydra vulgaris, assembly GCF_022113875.1. Lineage (NCBI taxonomy): Eukaryota > Metazoa > Cnidaria > Hydrozoa > Anthoathecata > Hydridae > Hydra > Hydra vulgaris. The sequence goes on along the minus strand of NC_061157.1, from coordinate 45,743,731 downwards.
GGATGGCCCCTTATAATAGATGTTCATGTTAAACACTAATATTAACAACAGAGAACTTTTTTCTTTAAATGTTTTAAGATGTCTAAAATGATAAATCTACTAGAAGGTTAAAGTTGTAATCAACATTGTGGTTAAATCTTCTAGTAGGTAAGATAACATTTGTAAATCTCTTTTCGACTAGAAAAGTTGTTTGTTGAACAAATATCTGAATATTGCTAACGAAATATCTAAATATTTTTATAGATATGTTTTAAGACTAAAATATTAAGAAAAGAAATGGTGTCTATAGAGGTCTTTTTTTTTAATTTCTTTTTTAATGTTATTTATTTAAAAATTTTAAGCTCTTCATCGGAAAACGTTTTCATTATACAATTCGCGTTCTATCTTCAAACCAACTGTAAACCTTTTACAGAAACACCATGTCAATTCCAGTCGAAACCGATTTGTTTTGCGGCGATAACTTTACACCATAAGGGACACATCTGGAAACCAGATCAGTTCATAGCCCAAGCCCAGTCCCCGTAGTCCCAGCTCAATCCCAGTCAATCCCAGCTGGGACCCAGTTGCACTGGTTAACTGGGTATACGGTATTTGCAAAAGTTTGCATTTACTGAAAAATAAGAATACATAATGGGTAAGGAGAGTTTTTACAATCGCTATTAAAACACAATAGTGGAATAATACCTGTCAAAAAAAAAGATTCTTTTACTGAATTTATTAAAACACCACATCAGTGCATTAATAAAAAAAACTGCTTAATTGTTAATAATATATTTGAAGATGATGAATGAGATGATTATGCTAAACGAGTTATTTTAACACTCACTAATGTGGATTCACTGTCAATCAATGAGCGCGTTTAGCGGGAGATCAATGCAATTTTAAGTGCTTTTAAATTGAGATAGACAAACTCAATAAAAAAAAACAACTTTCCTTTTTCATTTTTGAACAACATTATTCCTACATTTATGCAACTTCCTAGCTTAAAATTGAAAATTGGTTCTATTATTGTGTTATTTAGATATTTTTTAAAACTTGCAGTTCAATAGTACTCGATGGAAAATTTGTGCTCTTCAAAATAACTTTATTCATGCTGAGGTTTAAATAGTTGTTTCTGGCGATAAACGGGTATTGCTTATAGAGTTCCTTTGACTCTATCAGATTCTAAATTTTTGTATTCTGAAAAGTCAAGAAGACAAACGTTTGATGGAGTTAGTGTATATAAAAAAAAATCGCGTTTCTCTCTTTGTCAACTATATGTTGTGTGTTTAAGAACAAAAGCATTTAAAAATTTGTTTTTCAAAATTGATGAACATCGTATAAAAGGAATGATAGGCAAAACATTTTGCACAAATAATGTAATATTTTATAATGTTCTGTAGCTAGGTAGGTAGGTTGTTAGGTTTAGTCGGTATATAACTGTTTGCAAATTTCCTGTCTGTGTGTAATATTCAAATATTGTTTTAAAATTGATATTGGTTTATTATTGTATAATTTTCTTATTATTCCTATAATTCTTAATTTATCATCATTATTATTATCATCATTATTATTTGTATTAATAATATTATTTCATGGTATTTATTTAAGATCATTTTTTAGCTATTTGTAAATAACCTCGATTAAACAATATTTTATTGAAATATATTGATTGATTGACAGCATTTAGCCCCAAGAGGTTTAGCTGTTGTATATCTAGGTTCTGTTGTTTAGCCTCTCATAATTATCTACAAAACACATATTTCTGTTAAAATTTTGTGTAATGTAATGTGAGACTATAAATATCTTATGCTAAGTGATATTTCTTGGCGTAATTGTAATGATGTTATTGTTTTAATGCTTTGTGTTAATAGATAGCAAACCATACCTTCCCGTTGGTATTTATTGTTTAAAATGATCATGATTAGTTTCAATAATCTACCATAATCTACCATTAATCATCTACTATTAATCATCAAAGGCAAGACAATATTTGGTATTAAATAAAAAAATTTTAAATCACTAAATCTTTAGTGTTGTTGTGACAATTTTTGTCAATACAATCATGTTATTATTTTGATATATGCTTAATTATTGCTCCAATCCGTAAAAATTTTGTAGGCATTTAAAGTTATTATAATATGGTTTTCCTAATATTAAGCATTGCTTGGTTCCCCTGTCATGTAGATGCCGGCTGTTATAACTCATTGTGTACCCAAACCATGATCAACCCTAAACTCATGTCCCCAGAAAACCCTTTTAGAAGATGATAGCCCATATATAGTAGAACATTTAGATATAAATTTGGAAATGAAACTATTACGTCTGTGAAAGATGTTTCGATTTTAAATTTTGAAGCTAATAGGCCTAAAAAATTGCGAAATGACAGGGGATTTCGCATTTTTACAGCATTTATTATTCTTTTTTAAAAGTCATTTCATAGTTTTGAGAACAAAAGAAACATTCTTATGTATATAAAACAACATTTCTGAATGAAAATATCACATCGGCAAATAATTCTTGAAGATTACAGTATTTTCAAACTTGGTTTGAAAAAGACCCTTTTAACTAAAATGTTGGTTACTATTGAGGTCTACAACGCAATTCAGAAGCTTTTTTTCATATACTGAATGACTAAGATCATATTTGTATTGTTGCCAATGTACATTAAAGTTGTAATGCAAAGATTCTTTGGCCTGTTCAGAAAATACTCCATTGCTTGACTTGTGGTAGTCAATAAAATGATTCACTTATTAAAAGATTGCATGGACCTTTGGAGTGATGGAGGTGTTTGGTAACTTCAAGAAGGAACTCTGGAACTCCTTGATCTTGTCTGCAAGGTTGGGAGAAAGACTATTTTCAAAGCAAGAATTCACAACCCTTTCAAAACATCTGAAAGTTTCAACAAAAGGCATGACATTGAATGAAGAGCTTTGTTCAGCCATATTATGTAGAACATCTTTATGCATCAATAGATTGTTTTTTTTTTATCTAAACTTATCTAAAGGCATTTGGGAAGAACTTATACACTTAATAGCCGCCGAGGTTGTGGAATTTAGGTAATATGATTAAGTAATATCTTTAAGTAAGGTATTATAGTATAATTTTTGTATTTACTTCAAACCTAATTTTTTAGCATATTTGCTGAATATTTCTCAATCATCATTGATTCTACTTCCAATATGTACAAAACAAAAAACCAGTTGAACGTTTCTTAGCATTCATTCATTTCTCATGCATAATCATTTTGCAATTTCCATGCTTGAAATTGATTTAAAAAGTTAGATTAGTATGCGATCAACATTCGAAATTGCAGTGGCTAGTCATGCGACAATATAAGTAAAAATCTTGAATATAATTTGGTTTACTAGCAAGAATTAAAGAGATCAACTTTCTCACCATAACTTCTTTTCTGCATCAACGCATCGATATTGAAGTCAAAGTTCCTTGCTGTCAAGGTTCCCTATACTCTCTTAAAAAATCGTTGGTCAGCTCGTGCTGATGCTTGTGTAGCGACTAAAAAGGATTATTCTATTTACGAGGTTATTATAAATTATTTAGAAAATTAAATAAAAATATAAATTTTTTTATGATTGTGCATACTTATTAAAAATTTTTCTCAATAGGCTTTACTTGATCTTAACGACAATTAGAAAGCAAAACCAAGATCAGAGGCCTTCGGATTTTTAACCAAAATGAAACAAATTGAGACTGCTATTTTAATAATCATCTGGAACAGAATCATGGAAAGGTTCAACAAAGATAACAAGGAATTTCAATTCGCAAAGCCTAATTTAGATATGGATAAAGAACTGTACAACTCCCTTGAGCATTACATGCAGCAAATTTGCTCCAATTTTGAGCAATATGAAAAGAAAGCCGTGTACTTGGTCAACTCGGATAAATGTCTATGTTCAAAGGCAACCAAGAGCACGCAAGAGGCATTACGATAATAAAATTAACAATGTGGAAACTACAGTGTTTTCTGGGCGTTCTTAAATGATTGCCGACAATGAGGTCACCGACAAACTGATGGGTGATTGAGCTGCCTGTTTGGTTTTCTCGTGAATTTCCGCAGCATCGATATCTCCGAGATTATTTGCAGTGCACAAAAATTTGTTGACCGATATCCTACTGATTTTAACTTTCACTTATTGAACAAAAGTCTTTATTTTGGAGTTTTTTACAGGAACCTCTTTCAGACCTTTTTATTGTTCCAGTAGAAAACCAGGTTATGGATTCCATTAACCTAAAAGATATTATATCTGCATTTGCAAGTTTAAAATGGTGACGAAAGATGTTTTAAAACCTATATTTATCACAGAATGTTTTTAAAAATAAATAACTGCTAAATACTTGTTTAAATACAAAAGAAAATAAATTATTATGCCTTAGATATTTTTATGTAAAACCCTTGCTTAATTTGAAATGCTAGGAGGCCAACAGGGGCCAGAAGGCCTAAATTGCCGGGAGGCCAAGAAGTACTTAACCCGGCCCTGCTTTTGACAATCATCTCCAGCAAATTGACCACCATGAAAAGGCTGTTCTTGAATATGAAGATCAGCAGGCCATTGATTGAAATCAGGCCATGTTTGACACAAGTTTTTGTAGAGATGATTTACTACTCCAAAAATAAAATGTAGCTCCATTAGAGGGATAAAGTCCAGTTAGAGTGTTTGATTGTCCAAGCAAATACACTTTTAAATTTTTATTTAAATCAAGCAATGATACTTTTAAAAAGCCACCTCCACTATCAATTCCAACTTTGATCAATGGTTCTTTAGGAATATTCTTGACTTAATAAAAAAAACCTTTAAAATAATGTTCAGAAACACTAATGTTTTCACTTAAAATCACTTCTAGATTATTTTTCCATAACCAAGTTGAGTAATAAGTTCTGTAAAAGTGCAAAATCCCTTGTAATTTTGCAAATTTTTCAGCCTATTAGGTTTAAAATTTAAAATCAAATTTTTTTTCTTGGAAGTAATAGTTTGATTTCCAAATATATATCTAAATTTTCTACTATATATGGGCTATCATCCCTCAAAAAGGTTTTCTGGTGACATGAGTTTAGGGTTGATTATGGCTTTGGTACACAGTAAATGATTTTGAAAAGCACCTCATAACAGAAATTCTTCAACATTAATTGTTTACTAAGATTGACAAATGTTGAAAAATGTTGTGCTTTAGTGGTTTTTGTTTTCTTTTTTAAACTTTTTTCAAAAATACATATATTTTATTTTGTTACATATTTAACTAAATATAATTGATATATTTAAATAAATTTGTTTTAAACATATATATACATATATATATATATAAATATATATATATATATATATATATATATATATATATATATATATATATATATATATATATATATATATATATATATATATATATAAAACTTTGTATTTTTATGGATTCTTTAGAAAGTAACACGTAAAGACAAGCTTAAATATATAGTTTTTGAGATATATATACAAATATACTAATATAATACTTTTTTCAAAAATACATATATTTTATTTTGTTACATATTTAACTGAATATAATTGATATATTTAAATAAATTTGTTTTAAAGATATATATATATATATATATATATATATATATATATATATATATATATAAATATATATATATATATATATATATATATATATATATATATATATATATATATATTATGTATGTATATATATATATGTATATATATATATATATATATATATATATATATATATATATATATATATATATATATATATATATATATATGTATATATATATATAACTTTGTGTTTTTATGGATTCTTTAGAAAGTAACACGTAAAGACAAGCTTAAATATATAGTTTTTGAGATATATATACAAATATAAACATTTTAAACCTTTTTAGTTATTACCTCTACAATAATTGAAGAAAGTTTCAAACGAACCAAGTAGCTCAACGCAAGGTTATGTCGAATCCAAGGCAAAATTATTTACAGATATTTTCCGCTACATGCGGAAAATATGTACGCTTAGTTTCTGTTTAATGCGCTTAGTTACAATTGTTATAACGAATGTAATTGGCTAAAATAGAATCTGCTAAAGTGTAATTGGCTATATATGAAGAGCCTAATTGAGTGCACTTATTGAAGATTATTAGTTAGCTGACGTCAAATTAATTTGTTTTAATTTTTTTAATTTAAAATTATTGTTTTAATTGTTTAAATTATTTTTTTCCTTTTTCAAATTTAATATCACTAAAGTTTATCACTAAAACCAGCGGGCAATGGTTTTTAAAACTTACGTTCTAAATGTATTTTAAATGTCTTTTAAACGTCTTCCAAACATTTTTACGTAAAGAACGTTTAAAAGACGTTTAAAAAACGTTTAAAAGATATTTAGAACATAACTTTGAAAAACAAACGCCCGTAGGGAACCTTGATACATTTAAATTAAATTTATTTTAAATATTGAATATTATATTTTATATAAAGGGCTACATGCCTATACAGTAGCTATGTTGCGAACCATGGGCTATGTGGTAGCTATATAGTACTTATATAGCAGGTGATGCAGTAGCATTCTGTATAATAGCTAAGTTTTGTACGGGTAGTACAAAGAAGGATAGTTACTACATAGCCCCTTGGGCTATGTAGTAACTTTCTAATCAACATTCCTGACTGTTTTTTATGAATTGACCAGCCTTTATTATAAACAAATTTAAATATAATTTTTTGATATCTGAAAACAGCAGTATGAGTGTTTAATATGCTACCGCCACATGCACTGGAAATTCATTATATTCAAATATGTCTTAAATGCAATTTATAGTAAGCTTACAACAATTTTCCATTATATGTTTGCAACAACAACATTCCATTTGGTAGGAAAGTCATATTTTTCTGCAGCAAAAGCTGAAGTTGAAGTAGCATATCTAAAATATTTATTACATTGACAATAGTTGCAAAAATTTGCACTAACTGAAAAATGAGAGTCCATGATGTTGCCCATCATGTACTCTTATTTTTTCAAGAGAGATTTTAGGAAAGTTTTTACAAAGGGTATTAAAACACGGTAGTGGAGTAACACCTCTCAAAAAAGAAGATTCGTTTACAAGTGTATTAAAACACCACATCAGTGTATTAATAAATAAAACTACTTAATTGCTAATAATATATTTGAAGACAATGAATGAGATGATTATGCTAAACGTGTTATTTTAACAATGGGGATTCATTGTCAATCAATGAGCAAGTGCTCGAATAATTAGCGGAAGATCGATGTATTTTTAAGTGCTGATTAAATGAAGATGGACAACCCTAATAAAAGAAACAATTTTTCTGTTCAGTTTGTGAACAACATTATTCCTGCAGTTATGCTACTTTATTGTTTAAAATTGAAAATTGGTTGCGTAACAATGTTATTTAGATATTTATTAAAACGTGCAACTCAATGGCACTTGAATGAAAGTTTGCGCTCTTCAAAATAATTTTGTCGATACCGAGGTTTTAACAGTTATTTCTGGCGACAAACGGATATTGGTTATCGACTTCCACTGACTCTATCAGATTATATTTTTTTTGTTCTGAAAAGTCCTCAGTTCAAATAGTTGATGGAGTTAGTGTATATAAAGAAAATCGCGTTTCTCTTATCGTCAACTATATGTTGCCTGTTTAAGAACAAAAGCAACCACAACTGGTTGTCAATATCTACTTTTTATATCATATAAAATCTAAATTATCAATATCTGTGTTACTTAAAATGTATCCACTAACTTTTAAATTATTCTGTTTTTTTGTGTGTCTATTGTTTTACTCTCAGGTTACGATATGAACATCTTTGTCTCATTATTAATTTCTTTTACATTTTTCTACGTAACTCAAAATTTTTCTTCACAATATCTTAAAGTTTGTATATACACCTTTTCAAGATGTAAATGAGAACATGAAAGTTGTAATTAAGAAGTCGTAATATGTAATTAAGAAACACAACATGTAATAGAGAAAATGTTATATGTAATTGAGAAACACAACATGTAAATAAGAAGTCGTAACATGTAATTAAGAAACACAACATGTAATTGAGAAAACGTAAAATATAATTGAGAAATCATAATATGTAATTGAGAAATCGTAACTTGTAATTGAGAACACATAAATTAAAATAGCAAATTCACAGTCTAAGTTTGTCGGTTATTACAAAAGGTCTTTTTGGACATGAATTTAAGTTGTAATCTTACATTTTGCTTTTGTATGCACAAGTAATAATAATGGAATTGAAAGATCGTTGTGTTATATGCCAATACACTATGACCCGAAAGTCTGTGATTAAGCTAAATCTGTGTCAACATTTATGTCATCAAATTTGTTTACGTCCAGTTCTGGAACAACCAGATTCAAGTTGTCCGATTTGTCGGCATGAAATACACACAACTGTACAAGTTGAAAGGAAACGTTACGTTTTATCTTCTCCAAATGACAGGAGAAGAGTTGTTGAATGTGCGGAGCGATTTGAAGATTGGGTGAATCTCGCGCAAACGCTAGGTATCAAATATAAGACAGCATACAATTGGGTTCGCAGCGGAAATTCAAATATCATCGGAAAAGGAGGTTTTAAACCGAAAAAGTTGACCAAAGATCAAATCGAAGAAACATTAACATGGATTGAAAATGATTGTCAATTAACATTGGTGGCCATCAAAACAAAGATATTAAGACAATTTAACATAAACGTTAGCACAACAATAATAGCAAATTACCTCGAAGGCAGATTGTTCTCATTAAAAAAAGTGCACAAGGAGCCTTCTACAATGAACAGTTATGAAAACAAACAAAAAAGAGCTGAATATGTTAGAAACATCAACGAACATATCACAAATGGTCGTCAGATAGTTTGGTTGAATGAAACAAATTTTAACCTTTTTTGTAGAAAAACGCAAGGACGCGCGAGACAAGGAAAAAGAGCAATTATGAAAGTACCTGCTTCAAAAGGTTTAAACATACACTTGATCGCAGCTATTTCAACTACAAATGTCGTCATGATAGAAACTCGCAGGGGATCATTTAAAGCAGATTCCTGTAACGAGTGGATGTTGACTATGTTTTACCAGTGGGTTACATCCGGGATTCGTTTGGAGGATTTGGTCGTCGTAACAGATAATGCTCTTTGTCACGCTCGTTTGCAAAGGGTGTTTGATAATTTACCAGCTCAGTTGTTACGTTTGGGACCTTACAGTCCAATGTTGAACCCGGTGGAAACGATCTGGTCCAAAATTAAAAGTAACGTTAAAAATGCAATTCGCATTCCACCTGTATTAGGTGACGGGATTGCGGAACAGCGCATGCAGTACTTAGAACGAATTGTAATTGAGGCGAAAAATACTATAATGGGAGGAGATTGTGCACGTGCGGTACAACACACAACTACGCACTATGCAACTATTTTAAATATGGAAGACGTACAAGTTGGTGCTTAAATGATCAATGAAGTGATTTTTAATTATATAATTTTTAATTATAATTTTTAATTGAATTATAAATTTTTCCCTAAAATGTTTTTAGTGTTTATTATGTTAAATTCATTTGCCCAAAAATTATAAATTTTTCCTTAAATTTTTCCCTAAAAATTAAATTTACGCTACAAATCTTGCGTCATTTTTAAGTGCGTCATTTTATACGCTCCATTTTTTTACGCGCCATTTTTTTTAAGCGCCATTTTACACTTACTCCTTTAAAGCGATATCTAAATTAAAATTTTCGTGTTCTCAATTACATCTTTCTATTTCTTAATTACAACTTACATTTTCTCAATTACATGTTACGATTCTTAACTACAATTTTCGTTTTCTAAATTACATCTTATGTTTCTTAATTACAACTTACGTTTTCTCAATTACATCTTACGTTTCTTAATTACAACTTTTGTTTTCTCAATTACATCTTACGATTCTTAATTACAATTTTTGTTTTCCCAATTACATCTTGAAAAGGTGTAGTTAAACGTATAAGTTTTTACAGTTGTTTATTATACTTTACAGTAATGCCTGAAGGAGGATCTTCAACAGAAATATTTTTTTTTTCGAAAAATTGGTATTTAACAGCCAAATTTCAGTAAAACTTTTGGATTATTTACCAATTTAACTGCCACTATAAAACAAATTAAAAGTATGAAATAATCTTGCTTTAGGCACTTTATATATGTATTGTCTCAAATTTTTAAAATGTAAAGCTTGATTGCACAAGTATTTTCTAAGCAACAGTTGTTTGACTTAACTCATTTTTTGTGTACTTTTTGCTGATTCAGCAGTTTAAAGTTTTATAGGTACTTCTGAAAATTAGTTTCCTATATTATATAGAATTCAAATGGTTTAAAAACAATTTTGTGTTCAATTTGAATTCAATTTATTTGAATTGAATTTTGAAGTTTGTCTTATTTAGAGTTACGTTTTTATAGTATATAAAAAAAAAAAAACACTAAACAATATGAACTTTAAAAAATTTAATTCATAGGAAAAGGATCTTAAAGCATCGTTAATAAATAAAACATAAGTTACTAATAATTCAAGCTTTATTTATAATTTTATTTAGACATTATAATGTCTAAATAAAATTATAAATAAAGTATATATATATATATATATATATATATATATATATATATATATATATATATATATATATATATATATATATATATATATATATATACAATAATAAATAATCTCAAATAAATAAGCTGTCAATCGCAAGTTCAATATATATATTGAACTTGCGATTGACAGCTTATTTATTTGAGATTATTTATTATTGTATATATATATATATATATATATATATATATATATATATATATATATATATATATATATATATATATATATATATATATACATATATATATATATTTGTATATATATATATAAATGTATAAATATATATACATATATATACATATATATATACATATATATATATATATATATATATATATATATATATATATATATATATAAATATATATATATATATATATATATATATATATATATATATATATATATATATATGTATATATATACATCGTAAGATATATATATCTTCATCTCTATTGCATCTTCATGTCTATTGCATGAAAGCCACAAAAGTTATTTCCTTAAACACTAAGTACTTTTAGAAGCGCATAGAAAGGACAGTTAGAACTATCTGTCTCCCATTTGAAAATTATTTACCTGAAGTATCTTTTTGGTGGTTTAAATGGTGTTTTGCGAAAACCAGCTCTAAGGTTAATATTCCCATGTTCACTTAAGTTAGTAATTAAACGGTCTAAAAGTCTAGGAAATTCATTTTTAGGAAAAGAAGCAACTCTTCTTCCTTTTCCTTTCTCCTTCCATTCATATAGTATTTTACGCCTGTTAATCTCCATAAGTCTAAAGAAGGCAACATCTAATGGCTGCGTGAGATGTGTAGAGTTTGCTGGTAATGTCACTAATCCTATGTTACTGCTTTGACATGCATCCAGTACTGCAATGCTCAAATGTGAAGATACGTTATCACCTATAATGACACTTCTTCTTTGAGCCTTCTTAAGTCTTGGAAGAAGTAAAGAGAAAAACCAGTCCTCAAAACATGTTGAGTCAAACCAACCTCTTTTTGATCTGTTATAACGTGCTTTTGGTGGCCCATGTTCCATCCATGTATTCCATAACGACTCAGCTTTGTAAATAATATAAGGTGGTAGCAATTCACTATTAGAATTGCCACAAAAAATTGCAGAGAATGAGGTCTTTGTAGAATTAATAATGCGTTTAGGATACTTACATCCACGCTTTGTTAATTTTTTTTTTTTACTTGGATCATCACTGAGATTGGTTTCATCATAATTCCATATATTATCAGGTGATATATTACTTTTCATTCCAACATAGTAACTACCATAATATCAATAAATACCCAGCAGGCACAATGACGTTGAAATAACGTTGAAACAACGTCGCAAACCGACAATATGCCACGTTGAAACAACGTTGAAATTTGGTTGAATTGGAAATAAAATCCGACGTCAAATACTACGACGTTGAAACAACGTCGATGATTACGCCGTTTCAACGTTGATCTAACGTCTTATCGACTACATATCAACCATATTTCAACTTTGAATAGGTGATATATTCGATTGATGCGCAGTTGATAAGACGTTAGAACAACGTTGAAACAACGTAAATTCAACATTGATTTTTATTTTTTATTTTGGTTAAATCCAATTAACTAAAAAACTATCTCAACTTTAATTGCAATAAAATAACTGAATAAAAAAGCAATAACTTGCGAAGAGGATATTATATTTCACGTAAATTAATCAGATACAACTAAATTGCTTCAACGGACTTTATATACAATGCAAATAAAATAAAATGTTTAAAAAAAAAGTTTTATTTATCAGTAATATATTTATCAATTTATCAATAATAACTACTAGCTGGGGTGACCGGTAAAATACGGGTCTTTACCGAACCGACCATTTTTATACTTATCTATAGCTATCCGGACGTAAACTAAGGGTCTTAGTAAATCTATTCTACACCGACCTTTTCTATACTTATTCCTTACCTCAATATTTTTTTAAAACCGTTTAAAAATGTACATATAAAAAACTATACTTACTTTTTGATATGACAAAAACATTTCTGTTAAAATGTTCTTTTAAAAACTTCAAACGATTTTAATATTATGCCGATTATAAAAATTTTAATAAGAAAAAACGTAAAAAAGACTACGAACTTAGAAAAATGCTAAAACATTCAACACGTGACGCCGTTAAAGTACGCCTTAGTTAACGTTCATAACATATACACATCTAATTAGATTTTATTTAAACTCAGTTGTTGCAAACTTGGTTTTGAATTTTTAATTACACTTCTTATGCGTCATAAATAATCTTAAATTTAAATAGAAAATACGTTTATGGGCTAATTGGTAGACGCGCAACACTTAGACATTTATAGTCATCTTACCCCGGGAGTTCATAGTCCAGTGACTTTTTTTTTTCATCCCAACTTACAACAAAAGTAATTAAAAATAAATGTTATCATTGAAACAGTTTTAAACATTTCTTCCTATTTATCTTTGAACTTAACTTTATTCACTGCAAACATACTTTTGGTGTTTGTAAGCGTTATTTTACGTTTAGTATTTGTAGGAATTATTTGCACGCACGTATTTTAAACAATTATTTTTACTGTTTCATCTAAAAATCTTATTTAATTTAGTTTAATAATTTCTTAAATATAATATATATAATATAATTTAAAATATTTTATTAACCCTATTTAAATAAGTATCAAAACTCTTTCCTTTAATTAAAAAAGAATTTAAAATTAACGTAGGCTATAACGATATTTTACCCTTTCATCAACATTTATTTAAAAAGTAAATTTGGATATAGAAAAACGGGTTAAAGACTTATTATTTTAAATAAGTTAGCTTTATCTATTTAATGCTTTTCGTAAAAGCGTTTCTTTAAAGACTCTTAACAAATCATTCAAGCTGTTTTTACTGCCTAAGTTATTAAACCTGTTGTGTGTGCCAAAAATCGATACTTAATGCAAATGGAAACTTCGAGTGCTAATGGTGATTAAAGCATAAATGGTTCCTATTCATATATAATAAAAGGAAATATGAAAGACAAAGCAAAAATGATTTTTATATCCATTTAAACCAATAAATCCCAAAATAAAAAAATATAGATATTTACTTAAAAACATATTTTTCTTGATATAAAATAAAAATATAACCTTTAGTACAAATTACAAAAAAAAAATTTATTCAACTGAGCTACTTATAATACAATTTAAATTGAATCATTGTTTCATAAATATTAAGCTTTAGGTAAGCCATAATCAAGTCAGCTATAAGAAACGGAACTAAAAATGGAACAAAGTTATTTAAACGCATAATCATAATCATACACATTAATTTCAAATTAACATGTCATGCAATCAATACTTTTGAAAACTCAAAAATGCGAATAAGAAACTTACTTTTTTATTTTTACATAACCCTGACAGACCAACATGAATGTGAGCTAAATCTATTTGCATAAAACATCACAACAATTAATTAAATAGCAGAACCACCTCCAAAGGACAAAAAAATTAGTTTTTTAAGGAAAATTAGAGTTATTGGGAGGGGAGGTATTAATAAATAAAAAAAGCTCAACTTGAATTTAAAAATTAGTTCATAGTTTTGTTGAGGGTTATTGAGTTATTCTGAGTTTATTATACATATTTTAAACTACTGACACCACACACTTATATTCTTAGTTCTGGAAGGTGCTAGATAGAATTTGATTGTGTGAAAACCAAATCCCTTTGAGATTAACATTAACTTTATCAAATGTATGACCGTGACTTTTATTTCTAGTTAATGAGCATTGTTGATAAAGGTGTCTTTATTTAAATGATTTACTTTGATAACATTTAACATTCATGGGAAAAATAAAAAACAACACAAAAATAAATTTACAAAAATATATTACAAAAAAAAAAATGAAGTGGCTCAAAAGTTGTCAATTTCTTTACATTTTATTATGTAAAAAAATTATTGACAACTTTTGCGCCACGTTGTCTTCTCCTCCCAGCATCCGCTTTATTCCCCGTGTTGTATGGGGTGCCATCCCTCCATCTAAAGGAGGGATGGTCGTCCCCATACAAACACCAGCGATGGAAGGCCCTCATAGATAGAGGGCCTGGATGCTGGGAGCGATACTTTCTGAATTCTTCCCATGACTTCGAGCCTGAAAAAAAAATTATATATAAATACAACTATGTACCAAGGTAATACTTACAAAAAATCTACTGTAAAAAAACAATAAAAGCAAATAATGTAATAAATTAAGTACAAGTGAGCACAACAACTTATTTATTTTACTCACTAATACTTGACTTATTACATTAACTAATTAAACTGGAAAGCACATTTGTAGCTATATTAAAAAACAAAAGGTACAATAAAAGCAATCAATCAATGTAATAAGTCAAGTAAAGGTGAATATAACAACTTACTTGTAACAGAAGAAGCAGCAGCTAGAGATAAATAAAAGAAAATTAAAAATGCAATAAAACCAATTAATCCATAAATTAAGTCAAGTATAAGTGAATAGAACAACTTACTTGTAACAGAAGAAGCAGCAGTTAGAGATAAATAAAAGAAAATTAAAAATGCAATAAAAACAATCAATCAATGTAATAAGTTAAGTAAAAGTGACTTACTTATAACAGAAGAAGCAGCTAGAGATAAATAAAAGAAAGTTAAAAATGCAATAAAACCAATTAATCCAATTTAAGTCAAGTATAAGTGAATAGAACAACTTACTTGTAACAGAAGGTTTTCTTGATTAATTAATGTTTGCAAGAGTTTCATTAACTCATGTATACAACCATCATTACCAGGTTGTTCCATTCTGAATGACACTGCTGCATTAGGATCATAGATATACAGCTGACAATATTTGGGCAGACAACCTTCTGCAGGCCTTAAATTTCCAACACGATGCAAAATTTGCCCACAGACCCTAAAACAGAAAGGGCCATTATTTGAGGGAGGAGCTATTTCGGCAGTGAAGGAAGCAAAAGATAAAGAGGAATTATAACTCCTTATGTGTTTAAAAAAATTTTGATTTACAGCATGATCAACATGGTTTCCTGTCATTAAACCAGTCAACAATGGCGGATAAAGAGAAAGAGGAGCTAATGCAACTTTTCCTGAATGGCAGCACAAAAAATGAGTTTCATTTAAAAACTTCTTTGCACTGCAATACTGACAATTATGGTTTAATTCTCCGAGGTAGTTACTCTCTATAGCAATATTATTTCTTGCTATGCGATGCATATTATACCTATTAAGTTCTCGCCTAGCCTGATTTCTTTCATTTTGATTACAATTTATTTCAGCTCGCCGGGGCTCATCTCTTTCAATTCGACGACGATTTATCTCAGCTCGCCGGGGCTCATCTCTTTCCATTCGACGACGATTTATCTCAGCTCGCCTGGGCTCATCTCTTTCATTTCGACGGCGGTTTATCTCAGCTCGCCTAGCCTGCCTTCTTTCATTTTGACGAAGTCTAATAATTTCATTTCTTAAATTATTAGACATAATTAGGCATCAAAGGAGTGTGTAAAAATGATGCCTAATATAATAAAAGTTGAAGTTTCTTTTTTAAACTTATCTAAAATAAAGTGTAAGCAAATAATACAGAGCATAATACTATAATCTATTATATTCTACCATATATAGCATTGTGTTAAGATAACATAGTTTTATTAAAAACTTAAACTAAAGTTATAAATTAATGTAATATTTTCAACTAAGTATTGTTTATATATTTATGGTAGTTGTTATCAATTATTGACAAAATATTATAAGTATTTAATCAAAAAAAACAAAAAAAACAAATGTAATTTAAAAAACAAATTTTTTACATATAAGAACTCATAAATAAAGCAAATTAAAAAAATTTAAGGCCTGTCAACTCAGCAGGTACTGCTAGCATGGAAGGATAAAATGTAATCATCCATCAACAAAACCCTTTCATTACTTTGAAAGGCATTTAACGCAAGATTTGCAATAAATAAATACAAAACTACTAAAAGAACCTCTATAAACAATCATATATTTGCTTCAAGTGAAGAAACTTGGAAATATTGAAACTTCTTTTACTATTTTTTTTTTTTTAGATATTTAATATTCTAAAGAAAAAGGGACAATAATTTAAGGCAAAAAAATTAAAATGTCTATACATATAATATATGTATAGACATTTTAATTCTATATATTTTATTGTGTGTGTGTCTATATATATATATATATATATATATATATATATATATATATATATATATATATATATATATATATATATATATATATATATATATACATATATATATATATATATATATATATATATATATATATATATATATATATATATATATATATATATATATATATATATATATACATATATATATATATATATATATATATATATATATATATATATATATATATATATATATATATATATATATATATATATATATATATATATATATATATATTGATGTACATACAAAACATTAAAATAATAATATAAAGAAAACATTCTCTATACAAAAAATCCTAAAAATTTAACAAAAGTTATTAAAACTTATGCTTCAACACGCTGTATACTTACTTTTATATATATAAAAAAAATTTGAGTTAAACATATTTAATGAAGAAAATCGAAACTCTTAAAAATTTTAATGAGGAGGAGCTGTTAGTAAAGCCTGCTTTTTAACAAAATTTATTTATTGTCAAAAGCATACATTGTTAAGAACAGAGGATAACAACATTAAAACACATTTTTTAAACAATATTTTTTCAACACATTTTAGAAATACACTAATTACAAACAGAATTAAT
The DNA here is from genome assembly GCF_022113875.1 of Hydra vulgaris. Lineage (NCBI taxonomy): Eukaryota > Metazoa > Cnidaria > Hydrozoa > Anthoathecata > Hydridae > Hydra > Hydra vulgaris. The sequence continues at coordinate 45,726,293 of NC_061157.1, read as the reverse complement.
TTATGTGTTTTATTATGACAATACACCACTCTGCTGGCGACGACGATATTTTTGCTCTCAACAAAGCCAGGTCACATTATAGCAAAGTACACCACTTGGCTAGCGAGGTCAACAATCTTGCTGTAAACTAAGCCCAGTCACAACAATTTGAAACCATGCAAACAACATAATTATCACTTACAAACTATAAACATATTACATATAACACACCACAAACATTGAAACATTTCATATATTTACACACTTACAAAATATAAACCCATATAACCTTAACACATATATACACAATAAAACACATTATAAATAACACACATATATAGATAAATATATAAATTAAGAAAAATATATAAATTTGAAACTTTACAAATACAACCTTATTTTTGTTTTTTGAAATACCTCGTAATAAATGTTTAACAACTTTCAAAAACAAACTATCAAACAATCTGGTTTTTTATACGGATTTTTATAACTTCTTTTAAATAAGGTATTAAACGATCTTGTTCTTTAACATGTAACATTGAGTTGACCGTGTGAGATGCAAGTGTTTTAAACACTAACTTTATCAAGAGTTTGACCTCTTGACCTTTGAAATGAGCAACGTCTTCTTGAGTCGTCTTTTAATTTAAAAATTAGAGATTAATTTTATAAATTAATAAATTTAAATACAATTGACAAAAGACTAAAATGCATGATTTAAATAAATCACCTGACTTTAAAAGTTACTTTACTAATTCAATAATAACATAATGTTCATCCTTTACTACAGAAGTTATCAAATAAAAATTGTTGATCTTATCACTAATTAAGCTGATGAAACAAAGTTTTTGATCTCATTACTGATTAAGCAGATACTGACAGATTATTAAGATTTGAAAGAGCCCCATTAGGCGAGTTCAGAAGTAAAGCAATTTATGATAAAACTCAAAGGCCAAGTATGGTAAAAAAATCCGTGTAAAGGTGCACGAATGGTGAGCAGCAGCGTTAAGTTAAGTATTAATTATAAGCGATTATCAATAGTTCCAGAACAACTTGGGAAAAGTATGAATGTTATACATCGGGTGAATCGCCTTTTACGCGCCGACCACCACCATTTGATTTGTCGAGTGCGTATTTTAATAAAGTCATTATTCCTTTTCTTATTTCGGCAACTGTAGCAGTCACTTTAATTGACAAAATTCTCTCTATAAAAAAGGTATTGCCTGAGTAATTTGCATCAAATACATCAAAAAGTTAAAAATAAAATAGCATTAAAAAAACGAACTGTGATTTTTAAAAAATATATAATTTTACACTTAACTTACAAGTAAATACCTAATGTTTGTTCCTTTAAACTTCTCTTTACCTTTACCGCCAGCCATATTAAACTTTGATTATAAACCATTGGTCAACAACCTGCATTATACATTGTTATTATTATTATAGTTACATTAAAAATTGATAAAAATGTCTTTTACAAAATACAAAATATTCTCAATGAAAAATTGCACAAACCGCAAAGGTTTCTTACCAAACCGTAATGCAAGTAAAAAAAAGAATTAATACAGGGGAAGAGTTTGGTCCAAGGAGACCACCTTCTAGACGCAAGAAAACACCAAGAGCGGACAGTATAATCAGAAATATCTGCCTGGAAAACAGAAAAAAAGCCACTAAACTTATCCATGAAGGTATAATTGTTGTGTCAGACCGGACCATTTGAAGGCTAAAAGAAGAGGGATTGATGTCCAGCCAAAAAAGTCAAAAATTGACAAAAAAAATTTAAAAATATTAAAAATGATGTCAAAAATCTTATATTCATGCAAGATGGTGCAACTTGCCACACAATAAAAACTGGTATGGCTTAGTTAATGTATTGCTATAGCCAGACAACTCGCATGATCTTAACCCCATAGAAAACATTTGGGAAAAAGTAAAGCAAGAGATTGGAAAAAAAAATCTTTCTAATAAGCAAGATTTTATGGAAGAGAATATCAAGATCTGTCATAATAACCCAGAGTTGACAGAAACTATAAAAAAAATTTGCTAGCGTGCCACAATGCAATGAAGCAGTTAATGCAAATAAAAGTGTTTTTGCAAAATATTTATACTTTATATATATTTTGTATAATTTATCATAATAATCAATAAATATTCAAAATGTTCAACTTTATTTATTAATTTTTATTAAGTACAACTTGATAAAAATTAATAAAACGTATATATATATATATATATATATATATATATATATATATATATATATATATATATATATATATATATATATATATATATATATATATATATATATATATATATATATATATATATATATACATATATAATATATTTATATAAGCATATGTATGTATATATACATACATATTATGTATGTTTATTTATGTACATATATATGTATGTATATATAGAGAAAAAAAAAAGGTTAAGTATGCGTTACAAATCAACCTTTGTACTTTAAGGTTGTTCTTTAGCTGAAGAAAATACAAAAGTAAGAGAAAACAGTTACAAAAAAAATTATAATCAGACATAAAAAAAAAAGATTTATTTTATGTCTGATAAGAATTCATCAAACTTTTAAAAATATATGCTAAAAATATTTTTAACACAAGTTTAAAACAAACTATAATAAAAAGATTCAAAAGATTTTTTATTTAAAACTACTTAACAAACCTTTGCATCACATTTTTTTGTATTTGTCTTAATGGTTTTACCTCCAATTTTAGAAAGTTTGTTAACCTAAAGGTTTAAGAAAATAATTACACAACTTTATTTTTTTAGTACATTTATAAAAAGTTACAAGTAGATTAACTTTGGCTAAGTTATTAATAAATACTTTTTCAAAAAACAATAAAAAAAACTGCAAAAAGTCATGGTTTGAAACAACCCATCACTTCTGACCTTACCCAAGAATCATTTAAACTGTTATCATAATCATTAAACTACTGCTGCAAGTTCATCCATAGAATTTCAGAACTATTTGTCATGATATTACTTTAATTACTGGAAAGAGTTTTTACTAACATCTCTTTCTAACAATAAAGATATATCAGAAAGACAAAAGAACTAAACATTAATTAATTTCTAAAAGCGTTGAAACACAAGAACAAAACATTTACAAAATGTTCATAAATTATTCATAAATTAAATAAAATGTATTAATTTAGCAACCAATAAAATGTGTAAATCACTGAAGCATAGAAAAAAATGTTCATAATCTTTTCTTCTTAAATCAACTTGCAGACAGACAATTAATACCTTGAGCTACAGTATGTGGAGTATGCATAAAAATTGTTTTCTGTTTCTTCTTTTGCGTTACAGGAGTAGGTACTTGCTTACTATTCTGTTGGTTTTTATGTTTTCTTTTGCATAAGCATGGAGTTGCTCCTATAAAAATTAATTTCAAAATAAAACTAATAAAACTTGAATTAAGTATCTTTTAAAATAGTTACCGTTTTCTGAATCTGATTCTATCTGAGTATCACTAGTAGTGGCAAATCCAAATTAATCACATAACTCATGATCTAAGAATATTCATTCAATTTAAAAATGTTTTAATTACATTATATAATAAAGAATATTCAATAAAGAATATATCTAAACACTTAAAAAAACATATACAGAATGAAAGCATATTAAAAAAACAAGGAAAAAAAGTAATGACTTAAGGTTTATATAAAAAAAAATTATATTATCTCCATGACATTTAAAAAGTTACTTATGAGCCCAATAAAAACAAGTCCTATGCTAATAAATTAGGCCATCTCTTGCCTTTTTATAAGGTTTTGAATTTGACAATTTAACAATAATACATGGCTTAACTTGTGTTGCAGTTAGTTAGGTAAATATTAAATGGATATTTCTTTATGACCGTATTATTTCATGAGTGGATTACAAGACGATAAATATAAAATATATATTACATATGTTTTTCTTATTTATATAATAATATATATATATATATATATATATATATATATATATATATATATATATATATATATATATATACATACAACAAAATTTACGTATCAACTGAACTTGGTATTGAATTTAAGTTGCACATTCTAACACCTTGTGCAAAACTGTCCGCTGTCTCAATGCCAACTTTTTAACCTGACTTCTTTTAACTTTCTATCTAATATCCTTCATTCTTCTGAAAATCACTTATTCTTGGTCTGCGAAGGGGTTATATTGCTCTTTTGTGAGCTGAACTCGTCTATGTGGGGCTTGGTCTATGTGGCCTCTATATGACGGTTAGCAAGAGGAGGATAAGCCACATGGAGGATAAACATGAAAAGAAGGAATAGATTAAATAAAATAGTATGTTAGATGTATTTTTATGTTTACTTTTTTGAAGTGCAGTATTTTTAAAAAAGCTCTCCTTATTACTATTTTCGTTATCTAATCTATATCTAAAATGTTTAAAATTTTGGTTTTTGACAAAGCTATTTGCAGAATAAAAATCGTGATGCTTATAATTGTTACATTATCATTTAATTATTTATTTGTATTTATATATAATTTATATTTTATTGATAAATTTTGATTTTAAATTTAAAAAAAAATACTACTATAGAAAGTTTTCCTTAGGTTGATACTTTTGTTCCAGTTTCAACCCAACCTTTAGATATATTCACATATAATATAATAGATGTTTTCAAAGTTCCCTGGATAAGCTGCTAGCTATAATTATGGATTTTCTCTATAACAATGCTCCTTAATTGCCATAACACAAAAGTTCAATGATCAGGGTCATTTGTGATGATATACTTTCATATTGTTTATAAATAGTCTATAAAAATTCATAGCTTTTTCATATTACCTGCAATGTATTCTCTATATTTATCTACTTCTAACCAACGCTTTCTTCTAAATCAATGCATCGTGATTATGTGCAGTCTACATGCTCGCTCTACATACAATTTTTTAGTATTTTCAACATTACTTTCTTTTCTTTTTTTTCTTTTTTTTACTGTAAATAATTATTTATTATTCTGATCTAATTATTATGTATATGTATTACAAAAATGAATCCTGAAAAATGAAATAAAATCGAAAAAAAAACGTCACCCAAAAGTTTTGAGTTTTGTAAAAGAACTAGCACTGTTTGAATGGACAGAGCATCAATAGATCAAAAAATGTTTTATTTATATTTATTATAACTATCGTAATGTAACATATATAATAACTATTATAATATACTTTAACTTGCCATAATAATATATTATTGGTTATCATAAATATTATATAATATATAAAGTATAATATATATAATAACTACTACAATATAATTTAATTTATTTATATTTATTATAAATATTATTACTATAGTAATTATTTCATCAACAAATGAGGAGTTTATCTGGAAAACGCGCCAATTCCAAGTAAATTGAATTTAAGAAAACGAGCAAAAACTGAGCTACTCTTCAGCAAACTTGCCATGCTTAGCCTATGCATGGCCCACCATCAGCATCATTACTGGCCCACCATCGGCCGACAAGCATGGTCCAATCCATGTATTGCTCACCGTTTAAGTCATGTTCTATGCATTTTATTTGTTTTTAACATTTATATTTATCTTAATAAATAACCAATACTTAAATAAACGTAAATAGATTTTTACTCAGAAACTTTTTGGAAAAAAAGCAAGACTTTAACTTAATGATTTTTAAGTAAAATATGTCAGGAAGAAAAAAGTGAAGCGAGGTGATGTTTGCCTACTTAAACAAGTCGTATGGAATGTCGCTATGGAATGTGGGATATTTTAAACTATAAGTATACAGTCGTTTTAGCAAAATGTTTTATATTACTAAATACTTTAATTTCAATAAAATTGACTTGCAATACATAAAAAAGTTTAAGGTAAGCGAACGGCTAAGCTTCTACCATCACTCCAATTTGATGCTTGCATGAACTAACGTTTGGTACTTTTCGATATCCATATTTTTTTGATGCACAACTATGATCATAATTGTGCATCAACAGAAATTAATTTTTTCTTTTTATACGGAAAAAAAACTTTTAAGTGGTCTAAATATTTAAATTGATAATAGTTTTTAATGTATAGGTTGTAGAAATGGAACTAACTCAAAAAATTTATTTTTGCGACTTAGTACGTTTTGTATTTGATCTATATGATTAAAATAGATTATCTTAAATGCTTTGTATGTAGCTAAAGTACTCAAAACTACTGAGTTTTTTTATGTTGTGTTTGATGTGTATTTTATTATAATTTTTAATCATTTCAAGAGTAGTTTTTTAATAGTCGAACTAGATTTTTATAACAACATATAAATTCTATAAGATGTTACTCTATAAGATGAGTTAAGTAACTCATCTTACAGAGTTAAGTGAAAAAAAAAAAAAAAAAAATTTTAAATAAGTTATTACTACAACCCACAATAACAATGTTTTTTAATGATATTACACTCTTAATATAAATATATATGTATATAACTTTTTTTTTGCTGCTGTTTTTTTTTGTTTATTATCTTATTTTATTTTATTACAAGTATACAATCGTTTTTACTTTTTTGCAACTGCAACTGCATTCTTTTTCTTTTTGCAACTGCAGATAATGTAAGCATTTTAGCAATTACGCCAATATAATATAATACTTATATATCACGATTTTATAAAAATGGGGCTCGGTGATAAGACAGAGTTATGTCTTCTTCTTGCTCCAGCCATTATATGTTTTGTTGTATCCGCCTATAATGAATAGCCGAATGAATATTATTATTATTAGTGCGCATAGTTACGCATAGTTACGCCTATTGTTTGTTTTGTTAATTACGGTTCTGCATTATGTAAAATACACTATTTCTTTAGTTTTGAAGTTGTTTCTAGACTTTTCTAAGCGCAGTTATATATTAAATGCGGTCTTTCGAGTAAAATCAGCAAGCAAATTGGAGCTGATGCACTTATTTTCAAAAAGAATTAATGTTTATTTTAAAATAAAAATTTAATTGTTAGTTTGTTGTTGCTTATTTTTATTTTTTCTAATTTTTATAGTCTGTTTTTATTTTTTAGAAGAATTAATGTTTATTTTTTAAAATAAAAATTTAATTGTTAGTTTGTTGTTGCTTATTTTTATTTTTTCTAATTTTTATAGTCTGTTTTTTAGAACTGAAATGTTTGGTAAAATAGTTTTTTTAGTAAAATGTTTCTTTTTTAGTAAACTGTTTCATTTTGTCGTTAGGTTTTTTAGAACATTTTAAGCAAGTATTGTTTTATTTTTTAGAGCAGTTAAGAAAAGCTGATGGTTTTTTTAGTAAGTTCAATTCGTTTTGTTATTTATAGATAAAGATTGTTTTTTGCAAAAAGAATTATATATAAAATAAAGTTTTATATATGTATTTAATATGAAAAGTTAAATAAAATAAAACTGTTATTTGTGTTCATGTAAGCTTATATACATAAGTTTGCATTTATTTTAGTCTATTTTATTTTTCTCTATATCTATACTATATGTATATTTTCTCTTAGCAAAAGTTATTCAGAATAGAAAAATAAAAAAAATTCTTCTGGAATTTGGCAAAAGAATGTTGTATTATGCTTCATTTAAAAGTATCTAACTATGTATTTATTTTTCATTTTTTAGAAGAAGTTAGAACTAAATTGACTGGTAAAATAGTTTTATTAGTACAAAGTTTCTTTTTTAAGAAAACTGTTTCAGTTTTGTCGTTAGTCTTTTTAAAACATTTTAAGCAAGTATTTGCTTTATTTTTTAGGGCAGTTAAGACGAAATGATCGCTTTTTTAGTAAGTTTACTTCATTTTCTCATACACAGGCTAAGATTTTTTTATATAGAAAGAATAATGAGAATAAAATTTCAGTCTATTTTATATTTCTCTATATCTATATGTATATTTTCTCTAAGGAAAAATAGTAAGGAATAGAAAAATTTAGAAAATTTGCTCTGGAATTTGTTAAAAGAGTGTTGTGTTATGCTTCATTTTAAGGAATCTAAATATATATTCATTTTTAATTTTGTTTTTAAATGGTTTATTCTTTTTCACTACTTTAGATAAACATATACTAACTGACATAACTTCATTTTTATTAACAATGTCGTGCATTGTAGTCTTCATTCTTTGTTACATTTAAAATAATTGATGCTAATAAATGTTGTTTTATAGTTGTTAAAAGTTTGCATATATGTTTGCATGTATATTATGATCAAAGTTAAAATTTTTTTGATAAATACGATTATGTGGTGATACTACTCAGGTATCACCACAGCTTATCTCTATCAGGTACATTGATTTTCAATTCCCATATGATGTTTTTCTTTGTATTTACTTATTCGTTACATTTTTAAATTCAGATTTATGGTGTATTTGCTATAGAAGAACAAATCATTTTGAATTTTTTAAAAATATCTACACCAATCAACATTTAAAGTTCAATGTTGCATGTACCATTTTTAAGTAGCTTTTAGGCTTTTTTAATGTTTTTCTTATTCAAGTGGTTTCATAAGCAAAGTCTACAAGCAAATTTGAGATGAAAAGTTTTTCAGCTTTCAAGGAGTATTAATCCCAGTAAGCACAAGACGCATTTTAGACACTTATAGACGTCTAAAACTAGTCTAGGTAAAGACGCACTTTTATAGACGTTTTGAAGACATCTTTTAGACGTCTTTTATTAATGCGTTTTTAAAATGACGTTTAAAAGGCGTCTTTTTAAAAGATAAAAAGACGTCTAGAAGACGTCAATTTTTAAGACATCTTCTAGACGTCTTTTATAAAGGCGTTTATAAAATGACGTTTAAAATGCGTCTTTTTAAAGTTTAAAAAGACGTTTAAAAGACGCATAATAAATAGTCTAAAAGACGCATTAAAAGACGTCTAGATCAAGGCTAAAAGACGTCTTTTCTGAGACCTGTTTATAAATATGTCATTATGACTTCTTTTTGACGGCTTTGTCATTACGCGTTAAGTAGATGTCGTATATTCAAAGTAAAAACATAGTTTTTATTATTTTCAATAATTTGTTTAAGTTTTAAGTGTAAATTACTTTAAATTAAATTACTTTTTTACACAATTGCTAAAATTGTTGTCACAGGAATCACTAAAATAATTGCTATAATATTAATATATCTTTTTTTTGTTAATAATTATTTTGCTTTTTTAATAGATAGTTGACTGATCATGATAATAAGTGAAAATGGCAAGAATAATATATAAGTTAAATATCAGTATTTTTAGTTTTTATACACCCACAAGCCATATAATAATTCAAGTATGCGGTCAAAAATTAGCTAGCAATACGTATGTTAAATTAAATTATAACTAAAGGTAAGTTATAGATGTTTTAGATACTGTTTTGATATATATTTGTTATTGTTATATATTATTTTCATCCTTGATGCATCAACCGTTTGTGGTGATTACAGCAATATTTTTTTATTGCTGGTTCCTATGTATATCTTGTATATACGAAATTATAACATTATATGATTTTATAAATACAATGAATGTATACCACATACTACGCGAAAATGTTACGTCATGTACTTAAATTCATTTTGAAAAAAACGTCTAAAATACGTCTAAAACGCTTTATAAAGACGTCTTCATTTAGACGTCTTTTAGCCTTATGATCTAGACGTCTACAAGTGCGCCTTTTAGACCTTCTTAAAGACATCTTTAAAACGTCTTTTAAACGTCTTTGTGCTTACTGGGATGTTGTTCTCTGTTTAATTTAATTTGTTTAAATAGAGTAGTTTGAGTAAATAAATGTTTGTTTGTTCTTGGTTTTTTACTTATTTGTTTTCAGATTCTTAAGAACTAGGCAAGAACTTAAGAACTTTCAGATTCTTAAGAACTTAGCGAAACAATATTTATTATATTTTTTAGTGCAGTTGGAAAGAGCTAAAGTGCTTTTTAGTCACTTCAAATGATTTGTTTCTTTTTTTAAATAGAAGGGTTAATAATAAAAAATATTTAGACAGTCGAACTGTTACTGATTTGATTAAGTTTAATGTTTTGTTTAATTTTATATTAGATATATATTTTATGTATTTAACATGAAAAACTGACTGTAATTTTTGACAGGTAAGTTTATATACATAAATGTGCCTATATATCAGAATATTTTATATTTCTCTGAATCCATATGAATATTATCTCAAAGAAAAAATTAAGAATAGAAAAAATTTGAATATATATACATACATATATATTACTTTAGACTGACATTGCTTCATTTTTTATACAAGGTTCTGCATTTATTATTTTTGTGCATTAAGATTGTGCCTGAAGGCTTTCTTAATTTAGCAAAGAATATAGAACACAATGCGAATAGCTTTGCACTGTGTTCTAAATTCTTTGCTAAATTAAAATAATGTCAATAAATTTTGTTTTATATTTTTCAGTTGTAAAAATATAAAACATTCATTTATTCAGTTTTAACAGTAGTATAATCACTAGTAATATATATTTAATGATAACAGATGTATAATATTAGGCTCGAAGAAGTTATTAGTGTAAATGGTTATAGGTGACTTAAAATTGTTGTCATATGTAAGAAATAAATCTAGGCGTGATAAAATTGATTGTTGTTAAAAAATATAAGAAATTTTGCTTGATGAACCAAAAACTTACTTTGCAGAATTCACTGTCAAGCGGTGTTGATGTCTATTATTTGACTTTACATTAGACACTTTAAAATAAAGCAAAGTATGAATTTTACTATTTATAGTAACAAATAATAACAGTTTCAATTTTAAATGATTTTTTTTTTTTTTTTTGCAATCTTAAACATAATTGTGTTCATTTTTTTTTAGTTGTCTTTATCATCACTTGATTATTTTATTATTGCTTAATGTTGAAACATGGTTTTAATTTTGTAAATTTAATATGATGTGAAATTTACAATATTAATCATTCGTCAACAGTTAGAGAGAAGCTGGAAATTAATTAAGAAATGCTGGAAATTAATTAAGAAATGCTGGAAATTAAGTTAAGGTAAAAATAATTTTGTTTATTGGTAGCATAATAAAACCAGTTACTGTTATTTATTGCATGACTTTTTTACTTTTTCTAACATGGTGTTTTTAAAACACTTCCTCTCTCTCTTAGATGAGACTTAAATAAGAATTAGTATTGAGAATTGTAGAGAGAGAATTGATTAAACTCTGTAATTACTGAGCTCTGATTAAACTCTGTAATTACTAAGCTCTTGCGTATTTTTTAATACTGCAATTGACCCAGTGGGCACACGACGTTATTTCGACGTTGATTTACAGTTGATTTATAGTCGCGACGTCGTATAACCAAAAATCAACGTTGAATCAACGTTGAAAAATTTGTTTAAAACTATTAAATAAAATCGACGTTGATTCCACGTTAGTTCAACGTCTATATTACGAGTTCGAGCGTTCGTAATTGCAATATGAAAACTAAAATACGCATGCGTGACTTAAAAATTTTTTTTTTAGCATAACAAATAACAAGTGAAGACTTAAAAAGTTATTTATTAGCCCAGTAAAGTCACACATGCTAATAATTAGGCCATCTGTTGCCTTTTTATAAGGTTTTGAGTTTGACAATTTAACAATAATACATGGCTTAACTTGTGATGCAGTTAGTTAGGTAAACAATAAATAGATATTTCTTTATGACCGTATTATTTCATGAGTGTGGATTACAAGTAGAGATTATTTGAATTATTTTTACAGTTTTTTAAGTAAGTTTTTTTTTAGAGTTTGATTAAATTGTTTTAATATGTATGTTAGTATATTTGACAATACTAGTTTGTATATATATATATATATATATATATATATATATATATATATATATATATATATATATATATATATATATATATATATATATATATATATATATATATATATATATATATATATATATATATATATATATATATGTATGTATGTATATGTATGTATGTATATGTATATGTATATATACAAACTAGTATTGTCAAATATACTAACATAAATAGTAAAGTATATATATATATATATATATATATATATATATATATATATATATATATATATATATATATATATATCAATCAATCAATATATTTCCACTTAATAACTGCATATATATATACAATAGTGAGGGACATTTACAAACAGTTAAAAACTGATGATGCGTAAAGACCTACGATGATATAAAACAATTATTGTAAAATTATAACAATAATAAATATAACTATATTAATACTAATAGTAATGATAATAGATAACATAAAAGGCTATCAAATAAAGTAGTAAATTAAATTAATAACTAAATTAATAATTAGTAGTCAAAAGTAATAATGATAGTGAATTAGAAGCAATAATAATATCAAATTTAGGTATAATAAGCAAAATAATGATGACAAAGATAAGATAATATTGCATTATTAGTAAGAAGGAAGATAAAGTTAGTAGAAAGTTAAGTAAAATAATTTTTTTTTAATTTTTTTAATTTTTTGTTTTTTATTTTTATTTTTATTCTTATTCTTTATCCATAATAACCTTAAGGTTTGATGCAATGTTAAAATTAAATTTTGAGTATATAGATTAAATTTAATGTACTATTTAATGTATTTAATATATTAAATTTTTTAAAAATTGAAGTATCTTTTGATTTTTTTAACAATTTTTAATGATTTTTTTTTATTAATTTTATTTCAGTATATATTTTTTTCTTCAGAATCTTTTGTTATTGTTATATAAAATGCATGTATACACGTACACATACATTGCATATGCATTATACACAAGTATATATATAAATACACACATACATACATATGTATACATACACATACACAGAAATTCAAATATACATGCACACAAATACACATACTCATATACTTATTTTGTAGTGTCATCCTGCATATTCATGATAAACTCTTTTGCTTGTTTAATAAACCTATTTCTATTTAATTGATTAGTAGATTTTTTAATTGCACGGGGTAGGGAGTTCCAGGAATGAATTGAATGATTTTTTATTGATTTGATACCATACTTATGTGTCTGCTTTGATGGGATTGATAAGTTGTTGCAGGATACTGATTTAAGATTGTGGTTGTGAATATTACCAGTAAATTTGAAATAATTGTTGAAGCCCATTGGTATATTTTTATGTATAACATCCCATTCAAATATATATATATATATATATATATATATATATATATATATATATATATATATATATATATATATATATATATATATATATATATATATATATATATATATATATATATATATGTATATATATATATATATATATATAAATATATATATATATATATATTTATATATATATATATATATATATAAATATATATATATATATATATATGTATATATATATATATATATATATATATATATATATATATATATATATATATATATATATATATATATATATATATATATATATATAGATAGTATATATATTTATATTATGTATGTATATATACATATATAGTGTATGTATATATCATATATGCATATTATGTATATGTATATATATATATATATATATATATATATATATATATATATATATATATATATTATATATATATATATATATATATGTATATATATATATACACACACATACATATATGTATATATATATATATATATATATATATATATATATATATATATATATATATATATATATATATATATATATATATATATATAAATAGGGAAGAGTTGCCTTAATTGGAACAGTTAAGCCTTAACTGTTCCAATTAAGACAATTCTTCCCTATTACTAAAATTTCTATTAGTTAGTAATAAGGCATCTTAGATTAATGAATAATTAATCCTTAACTTAAGGAATAATTATTTATTAATCTAAGATGGTTTTAACTAACTAATGGAAAGTTTTATTGTGTTAAATTTGTGTATGAAAATGGATGATGTTTTACAAAATAATGATTTTGCAAGCTTTTTTAACAATCCATGTGATTTAAAGAGTTTGATTATTTTTCATATTAAAAAATTTTTATTAAACTTTAAAGAGTTTTTTTGTAAAGTTGTATAAAAAAGAATTTGTGCTTGCTCCTTTAGTAGGTTGGTAGAAGGATCAACATAAAAATTTAGCAAATTGAAGCACCTGTATAATGTATCATAATGTACAGTTTAAAGTTGTATTTTTATGTTAGCTATTTTACATGAACAAATTTTTAATATATGAGTATTTTTTCTATTATATTTTCTACTATACCTTTCCAGTTGAAAAAGTATAGTAGGACAAGTAAAATGTACATTCGAGCTGTTTGAATAGAAAATACAAAGAAATGAAGAGAGAAAATTCGATTGATAATTTTTTGTGCTGGCCATCATCATTAAATGTAATAAATTATTTCAATGAAATGCATAAACCAAAGTCTAACTAATACAGATTTAAGCTGCTCAAAATTACATGTCATGGAGATAATGCAATTTTTTTAAATATAAACATTAAGTCATTACTATTTTTCCTTGTTTTTTTAACATGCTTTCATTCTGTATATGTTGTTTTCAGTGTTTAGATATATTCTTTTTTATATATTCTTTATTATATAATTTATTTAAAACATTTTTAAATTGAATGAATATTCTTAGATCATGAGTTATGTGATAAATTTGAATTTGGCACTACTAGTGATACTCAGATAGAATCAGATTCAGAAAACGATAACTATTTTAAAAGATACTTAATTTTTTAGTTAGTTTTATTTTGATATTAATTTTTATAGGAGCCACTACCATGCTTATGCAAGAGAAAACATATTAAGCAACAGAATAGTAAGCAAGTAACTACTCCTGTAACGCAAAAAAAAAAAAACAGAATTTTTATGCATACTCCACATACTGTAGCTCAAGGTATTAATTGTCTGTCTGCAAGTTGATTTAGGAAGAAAAGATTATGAACATTTTTTTCTATGCTTCAGTGATTTAACATTTTATTGGTTGCTAAATTAATACATTTTATTTAATTTATGAATAATATTTTATTTTATAAACGTTTTGTTCTTGTGTTTCAACGCTTTTAGAAATTAATTAATGTTTGGTTCTTGTCTTTCTGATACATCTTTATTGTTAGAAAGAGATGTTAGTAAAAACTCTTTCCAGTAACTAAAGTAATATCATGACAAATAGTTCTGAAATTCTATGGATGAACTTGCAGCAGTAATTTAATGATTATGATAACAGTTTAAATGATTCTTGGGTGAGGCCTGGAGTAATGGGTTGTTTCAAACCATGACTTTTTGCAGTTCTTTTTATTGTTTTTTGATTGAGTATTTTATAATAACTTAGCCTAAGTTAATCTACTTGTAACTTTTTATAAATGTACTAAAAAAATAAAATTGTGTAATTATTTTCTTAAACCTTTAGGTTAACAAACTTTCTAAAATTGGAGGTAAAACCATTAAGACAAATACAAAAAAATGTGATGCAAAGGTTTGTTAAAAGTAGTTTTAAATAAAAAATTTTTTGAATCTTTTTATTATAGTTTGTTTTGAACTTGTGTTAAAAATATTTTTAGCATATATTTTTAAAAGTTTGACGAATTCTTATCAGACATAAAATAAATCTTTTTTTTTTTATGTCTGGTTATAATTTTTTTTTGTAACTGTTTTCTCTTACTTTTGTATTTTCTTCAGCTAAAGAACAACCTTAAAGTACAAATAATGCTGCAATTTAAAGTTTTTTTCTTTTATTTGTAAAGTCGTACTTTATAAAAATAAATAAATAAAGTTGAACATTTAAAATATTTATTGATTATTATGATAAATTATATAAAATATATTAAAAGTATAAATATTTTGCAAAAACACTTTTATTTGCAAAAGCTGCTTCATTGCATTGTGGCATGCTTGCAATTTATTTTTTATAGTTTTTGTCAACTCCGGGTTATTATGACAGATCTTGATAATCTCTTCCATAAGATCTTGCTTATTAGTAAGATTTTTTTTTCCAATCTTCTGCCTTACTATTTCCCAAATGTTTTCTATGGGGTTAAGATCATGCGATTTGTCTGGCCATAGCAATACATCAACTAAGCCATAACAGTTTTTATTGTGTGGCAAGTTGCACCATCTTGCATAAATATAAGATTTTTGACATTGTTTTTAATATTTTTGAATTTCTTTGTCACTTTTTGACTTTTTAGACTGGACATCAATCCCTCTTCTTTTAGCCTTCAAATGGTCCGGTCTGACACAACAATTATACCTTCATGGATAAGTTTAGTGGCTTTTTTTCTGTTTTCCAGGCAGATATTTCTGATTATACTGTCCGCTCTTGGTGTTTTCTTGCGTTTAGAAGGCGGTCTCCTTAGACCAAACTCTTCCCCTGTATCAATTCTTTTTTTTACTTGCATTACGGATTGGTAAGAAAACTTTGCGGTTTTTGTGCAACTTTTCATTGAGAATAATTTATATTTTGTTCAAGACATGTTTATCAATTTTTAATGTAACTGTAATAATAATAACAATGTATAATGCAGGTTGTTGACCAATTGTTTATTATCGAAATTTAATATGGCTGGCGGTAAAGGTAAAGAGAAGTTTAAAGGAACAAACATTAGGTATTTACTTGTAAGTTAAGTGTAAAGTTATATTTTTTTTAAAAATCACAGTTCGTTTTTTTAATGCTATTTTATATTCAACTTTTTGATGTATTTGATGCAAATAACTTAGGCAATAACTTTTTTTATAGAGAGCGTTTTGTCAATTAAAGTGACTGCTACAGTTACCGAAATAAGAAATGGAATAATGACTTTATTAAAATACGCAGTCGACAGATCAAATGGTGGTGGTTGGCGCGTAAAAGGCAATTCACCCGATGTATAACGTTCATACCTATTCCTAGTTGTTCTGGAACTATTGATAATAGTTGTTAGTGATAAATTGATAAATATATTACTGATAAATAAAACTTTTTTTTTTTAAACATTTTACTTTATTTGCATTGTATATAAAGTCAGTTGAAGCAATTTAGTTGTATCTGATTAATTTACGTGAAATATAATATTCTTCGCGCAAATTGTTGCTTTTTTATTGTGTTAATTTATTGCAATTAAAGTTGAGATATTTTTTAAGTTAATTGGATTTAACCTAAATAAAAAACAAAAATCAACGTTGAATTTACGTTGTTTCAACGTTTATCTAACGTCTTATCAACTACGTATCAATCGAATATATCATCTATTTAAAGTTGAAATATGGTTGATATGTAGTCGATAAAACGTTAGATCAACGTTGAAACAACATAATCATCGACGTTGTTTCAACGTCGTAGTTTTTGACGTCGGATTTTATTTCCACATCAACCAAATTTCAACGTTGTTTCAACGTGGCATATGGTCGGTTTACGACGTTGTTTCAACATTATTTCAACGTCATTGTGCCTGCTGGGGATAATTTGCTATTTAAAGATATAATTCTTTAAATTGTCCCTTGGTTGTTTAAATATTGTAATAAATAAAATCTTTTTAGTTTCAATTATTTTCTCTTAGGGATCGTCTATATATTACGTAACGCGAAATTAAACATAGACAAAAGAAATATCTCAAAGTGTGTTTCTCTCATGGTTAACTATATGCTGCATTTTCAAAAACTATAGCATTTAATAGTTTGTTTTTCAAAATTGATAACCATCTTATTCAAGGTATAGTAGGTAAAAAAATGTAACATAAATATTGTTATATTTTTTAAAGTTCCTAATTTATAGTCTTTAGATTTTCATTTCGAAATTTACTGTTAAAGGTTGTGAGCACATTTTGTATGTATAACTTTATTTATCATTATTTATTTTTTTTATAGTTTTTGGTAAATATATCTACCATTCAATAGAATAGTTGTAAAATGTGTTTATACGTGTTACATAAAGTCATATTTGTTTATAGTTATATATATGTTTAAATTATAAAAGCTAAAACAATCCCAGCCGGCATTATTACGTTGTTTCAACGTTGAAATTCGGTTGAAGCGTTGTTTCAACGTTGTTCAACTATGTCACAACATTAAATCAACGTTACCGTTTAAACGTTGATTATTTAACGTTATTTAAACGTTAAATCAACGTTACAGTTTAAACGTTGATTATTTAACGTTATTTCAACGTCATTAATTTCAATCATAAATGACAAAAAATACGATATAAAATTTATGCGCGCGCCGAAATGGAAGTAAAAACGTAAACATTATTTAAACGGTTAAAAGTTATAGAGATTTATAATGGAAAAAAAATGTAAATACTGAACTTATACCATATAGAATTTTCAAGAGATCGAAAACATGTTCAGACGATTTTCCTGAAAGAACATTATCGTATAAAAATCGATACTTTTCGCTTAACTTGGGCTACAATGCTCAAAGACTGATATTATTAAATGTAAATATAATACAACTTTTTCAAAAAATGATCCATTAAATTATGTTGAATTTAATGCTAAGCGTTGTTTTTTAATAGAGGATCAAGAATTAAAAAAGGAAATTGTTAACTTTAAAAAAGAACTTCAGCACGAAATAAAAAAAAAAAGATTTATATGAAAAATTAACTTCAACCACATCAGTTATTACTATGAAAACAGACAAATTTGTATATAAATATAATCTAAACAAATCGTGTTATTGCAATTTACTTGTATACAAACATTTATTTTAAAAACAATAGATCTTGCGACTTTTATACTGGCCTTACATCTGTCAATGTGTTTCATCAGTTAGTGCAGTATCACCATTAATCAAAAGAGATAAAGTGATATTAAAAAAACATTTACTTCTGTTTTTTGAAGTTTAAAAAAATCCTTAACTACTTGGACCAAAATAAATGTAATGCATCAAAGATGAATTTTTAATGATGCTAATACTTGGATTATTGACAGCTGATTTTGCTGACAGGTTTAATATATATTTAGGATTAGTGAATGCAATATTTTCTTAATTGTTGAAAGCTTCTAGCTCACTTTTAAACCACATAGCTTTTGTTCCAAGTAAAGATGTTATAAGACAGGCAATGCAAAACAGATTTTAGAAATTAAATTATTCAAACTAACACTAAATTTCATATATAACAGAATTTATTATGGAAACACCTTAAAATTTTGACTTACAGAAACTAACAGGGAATGAATACAAACATTACAACAATATAAAAACATTAGTACCCGTAGCTCCAAATTCATCAATAATTTCTTTAAAAAATTTCTAAAGCTTACAGAAGATAAATTTCGAATAAAAAAAATACATATCACAACAAATATTTAGATTGTATTACAAAATACTCTTGCATAATGTATGATTAAAGCTTTAATATTAATTTTTTAATACAAACGAAGTGATTTTAATTAAATCCATTTTTATCAGTCACTTTAAAAATATGATGAGTATTTGTATAAAGATAATTAAAATTTCAAACAATAATATTGGCTTTACTTATTGTTTTTTTTTAGGTGAATCAATTGCAATTGATGGAATATCTTTAAAATGATGAGGTAATCAAAATAATTTTAAATTATTCAAAAATTTTAAGGATTAAATTATTTAGCAAAAAAACTGTTTGATAATGAGTTCAATTTAAATTAAAAAAAAAAAATTAATATTAGTTCTCGCAGAATTAATATCAGTTCTCTTATCTATTAAAATTTAGAATATTTTCCAACAAATTTGTGACCTCCATGAATATGAAGGGGAAAGGTGGAAATATGCTTTAAGAGCACTAATTTAT
This sequence comes from Hydra vulgaris, assembly GCF_022113875.1. NCBI lineage: Eukaryota > Metazoa > Cnidaria > Hydrozoa > Anthoathecata > Hydridae > Hydra > Hydra vulgaris. The sequence continues at coordinate 45,706,580 of NC_061157.1, read as the reverse complement.
ATGGTGTAGTGAAAGGTATACCTTTATAAGATATGTAAAACTTTTTTATTCTTATTTTTTATATATTCAAAAATTTCTCCTTGTGTTTTTTTTTTTTTTTTTCTAATTCTTTTTTATTAACAGCTTCTTCTATTAAATACGATGGAGCGACTGAAACTTTAATTGATGGCATTTTGTCTAACTTCTAAAAATGCGCTTCATTTCGAAAAGGTGGCGGAAAAGAAAAAAATTTAGATTGATTGATATAAATTTATATTTATAAAAATCGATCTAAAATTTCTTTATTGAAATATTTACATATATTTCAATAAAGAAATATTTTCTTTTTGTCTGCTAATATTTTTTTTTTCAGTGTTAATTCAACATTACAAATTAAAACTCAATTATGAAAAAAACCTAGAATTAAGTTGATGTTTTGAGTAAAATAAGAAAAGCCCAAAAAGTAACTGATGTAATATTTTTATTTTTTGATAAAAAAAAATTCTAATAATGTTTAAAATTGGTATTAATATTAATGTTTATTAGATGAAGATGAGTAAAAAATAAGTAATGTTTATTAGATGAAGATAAGTAAAAAAATAAGTTACAAGTTATTTTTTGGTCTTGAAAATTGTTTGAATGATAATTTATTATTTATCAAAATATTTTCTTTTTTAGTTTTTGTAGTTTTTATATTTTAATTAAAAGTAGATATTATTGTGTCATATATTATAATATACCTTATATTATACTATTATATTTTATATTAATAATGAGTATTTTTGTTTTTTTGTATTTCTATTTTTTTTCAATATTCCATAATTATCTTATGTAGATGTTTATGTTTTAGCAACCTAGTATTCTTTTATTATTTGTCTTTGTTATTGAGCCTTAAGTTATTTGAACATAATATATTCAGAACTCTGCTGAATAATAGAGTAATAAATAAATTAATAAAAATGAGTTTAAAATATAATAAATTTATAAAATAAAGAAAATCTTATCATTGCTTATAATGTCTACTAATATTATTGTTTAGTATCATGGTTATAAAATGTTCAAATTTAGCTAGTATAATTAGGCCTGTTAGTACACTTATATTATGGCTTCCTCATTTTATATTAGTTCATGTAATTTTTTCAAAATCGAATATGCGGAAAGGAGCTGTTTGGAATAAAGATTTACAAGAAGAAGTAATTCCATCTGATTGGATTAGTGATAAAACTGTTTGTCGGCTTCCAGGTACCAAAGCATTGACTGCACTAAAATGCAGAGAAGAATTGGCTTAAGTTTATACAAATAAAAACTAAATTCTCTTCAGGTATTACATCTATATATTACAATTATTATTTTTTAAATAATGTGTTAAGAAGAGTTATTTTGTTGATACAAAATATATAACTATTTGTATAACTATTTCAATTCTAAAAGAAAGCAAACAGTATTGTGAAAATTTTAAATTCACAACTACAAAAAAAAAATGTAATAATGAGAATGTTGACAAGTGGATGCAAGATTTGCACACAAGTGGAAACTTGGATGCAAATTTTCCACATGCGTGGTTTTGATGGTTCACCACAATATAATATATCTCCACAAGCATAATTTAGATTTACTTCATTTTTTTTTTACAGATAAATCAATTACAGTTAATTGTTGGAGTTACCTCATTTATAATCAGGGTGTCTGCAGCTCCTCCAAAATCTTCTAAAGTCCTCTTTTTTTAAAACCACTTCTAAAATCCTCTTTTATCCTCTAAAGAGGTAAATATTTGATCAAAGCTCCTCATTAATTCTTCCTTTTTTAATTTTTGATGGATGTATAATGTTCAAAATACCCATTCTCGGTCTGCAAAACTGGTTAACGCCTTAAAGTGCATGGAATTGTAAAAAACTGCTTCAGAAAATTCATGCTATTTAACATCACAAATGACATTATTTGATCCCTGTCCATGCCCCATAAGTGTATAAACATGTACCTTAAACCATTTATAAATGGCCACATAAAATTTCTTATAAAAATTTTTTGTGGCCACCCCGAAAATTATTTTTCAATGCTAGAAATGTTTTATATTTTGATTATTAATTTATTTTTAATATATTAAAAAGGTTGTTTTATTTAAATTAAATATTTGAAAAAGTTATTAATAACCAACTAACAGTTATTATTTTTTAAAAATTCAGAGTATTTTCGAAAAGTTATATGGCCTCCATGGATATGAAGGGCAAAGGTGGAAAAATATGTTTTAAGAACACTAATCTATATGGCGTTGAAAAAGATATACCTTCATAAGTTGTAACACTTTTCCATTCATTATTTATTTTTTAAATCTTCCCTTTTTGATTTTTTTTAATATATTTTTTTATTTACAGCTTCTTATATTGTACTCAATGGACCAAAAGAACCCTCGGTTAATGGAACGTTGTTTGACTTTCTAAATTACGCTTTATTTCAAAAAGGTAGTGGAAAAGAGTAGAAATTTGTGTAGATTTTATTCAATTACATGTAAATATATGTAATATTTGAATATGTATTTTTGAATAAAACAAGTTTTATCTCTTTCTTTAATCATACCTAGCTATTTTAACTAAACTAAACTAAAAAAGTTCTAAATAGTCTAAGTATAGACTATGAATAGATTTAATATCCATAATATACTTTGATAATGTACAGCAACACTAATGTACATGCATAGTACGTTTTGATGGTGATCATATTTTGACGCACATAGCACGTTTACATACATATATACATTTTGACCTACATAGCACGTTTTGATGGTGAAAAAGTGTTTTACAGTCGTTTAACGTTGATAAATCAAAGTTAAAAAAAACTATCATTTTTAACAACGTTTAAAATGATAGTTTTTTTAACGTTGATCAACGTAAATTCAACGTTGTTGTAACGTTTTTTCGCGTCGAATTAACGTTGATATAACGTTTGAATATAACGTTGATTTAACGTTGATAAATCAACGTTGAAAAAAACTTTCATTCTAAACGTTAAATCAACGTAAATTCAACGTTATTGTAACGTTTTTTCGCGTCGAATCAACGTTGATATAACGTTTGAACCTAACGTTGATTTAACGTTGATAAATCAACGTTGAAAAAAACTTTCATTCTAAACGTTAAACCAACGTTAATTCAACGTTAGGTTTCAACGATATTTCAACGTTATTTCAACGTTATTTGCCGGCTGGGGCAGACACCCTGATTATAAATGTAATTCCACCAATTAACTGTAATTCCACCAATTAACTGTAATTCCACCAATTAACTGTAATTGATTTATCTGTAAAAAAACATGAAGTAAATCTAAATTATGCTTGTGGAGATATATTATATTGTGGTGAACCATCAAAACCACGCATGTGGAAAATTTGCATCCAAGTTTCCACTTGTGTGCAAATCTTGCATCCACTTGTCAACATTCTCATTATTACATTTTTTTTTTGTAGTTGTGAATTTAAAATTTTCACAATACTGTTTGCTTTCTTTTAGAATTGAAATAGTTATACAAATAGTTATATATTTTGTATCAACAAAATAACTCTTCTTAACACATTATTTAAAAAATAATAATTGTAATATATAGATGTAATACCTGAAGAGAATTTAGTTTTTATTTGTATAAACTTAAGCCAATTCTTCTCTGCATTTTAGTGCAGTCAATGCTTTGGTACCTGGAAGCCGACAAACAGTTTTATCACTAATCCAATCAGATGGAATTACTTCTTCTTGTAAATCTTTATTCCAAACAGCTCCTTTCCGCATATTCGATTTTGAAAAAATTACATGAACTAATATAAAATGAGGAAGCCATAATATAAGTGTACTAACAGGCCTAATTATACTAGCTAAATTTGAACATTTTATAACCATGATACTAAACAATAATATTAGTAGACATTATAAGCAATGATAAGATTTTCTTTATTTTATAAATTTATTATATTTTAAACTCATTTTTATTAATTTATTTATTACTCTATTATTCAGCAGAGTTCTGAATATATTATGTTCAAATAACTTAAGGCTCAATAACAAAGACAAATAATAAAAGAATACTAGGTTGCTAAAACATAAACATCTACATAAGATAATTATGGAATATTGAAAAAAAATAGAAATACAAAAAAACAAAAATACTCATTATTAATATAAAATATAATAGTATAATATAAGGTATATTATAATATATGACACAATAATATCTACTTTTAATTAAAATATAAAAACTACAAAAACTAAAAAAGAAAATATTTTGATAAATAATAAATTATCATTCAAACAATTTTCAAGACCAAAAAATAACTTGTAACTTATTTTTTTACTTATCTTCATCTAATAAACATTACTTATTTTTTACTCATCTTCATCTAATAAACATTAATATTAATACCAATTTTAAACATTATTAGAATTTTTTTTTATCAAAAAATAAAAATATTACATCAGTTACTTTTTGGGCTTTTCTTATTTTACTCAAAACATCAACTTAATTCTAGGTTTTTTTCATAATTGAGTTTTAATTTGTAATGTTGAATTAACACTGAAAAAAAAAATATTAGCAGACAAAAAGAAAATATTTCTTTATTGAAATATATGTAAATATTTCAATAAAGAAATTTTAGATCGATTTTTATAAATATAAATTTATATCAATCAATCTAAATTTTTTTCTTTTCCGCCACCTTTTCGAAATGAAGCGCATTTTTAGAAGTTAGACAAAATGCCATCAATTAAAGTTTCAGTCGCTCCATCGTATTTAATAGAAGAAGCTGTTAATAAAAAAGAATTAGAAAAAAAAAAAAAAACACAAGGAGAAATTTTTGAATATATAAAAAATAAGAATAAAAAAGTTTTACATATCTTATAAAGGTATACCTTTCACTACACCATATAAATTAGTGCTCTTAAAGCATATTTCCACCTTTCCCCTTCATATTCATGGAGGTCACAAATTTGTTGGAAAATATTCTAAATTTTAATAGATAAGAGAACTGATATTAATTCTGCGAGAACTAATATTAATTTTTTTTTTTAATTTAAATTGAACTCATTATCAAACAGTTTTTTTGCTAAATAATTTAATCCTTAAAATTTTTGAATAATTTAAAATTATTTTGATTACCTCATCATTTTAAAGATATTCCATCAATTGCAATTGATTCACCTAAAAAAAAACAATAAGTAAAGCCAATATTATTGTTTGAAATTTTAATTATCTTTATACAAATACTCATCATATTTTTAAAGTGACTGATAAAAATGGATTTAATTAAAATCACTTCGTTTGTATTAAAAAATTAATATTAAAGCTTTAATCATACATTATGCAAGAGTATTTTGTAATACAATCTAAATATTTGTTGTGATATGTATTTTTTTTATTCGAAATTTATCTTCTGTAAGCTTTAGAAATTTTTTAAAGAAATTATTGATGAATTTGGAGCTACGGGTACTAATGTTTTTATATTGTTGTAATGTTTGTATTCATTCCCTGTTAGTTTCTGTAAGTCAAAATTTTAAGGTGTTTCCATAATAAATTCTGTTATATATGAAATTTAGTGTTAGTTTGAATAATTTAATTTCTAAAATCTGTTTTGCATTGCCTGTCTTATAACATCTTTACTTGGAACAAAAGCTATGTGGTTTAAAAGTGAGCTAGAAGCTTTCAACAATTAAGAAAATATTGCATTCACTAATCCTAAATATATATTAAACCTGTCAGCAAAATCAGCTGTCAATAATCCAAGTATTAGCATCATTAAAAATTCATCTTTGATGCATTACATTTATTTTGGTCCAAGTAGTTAAGGATTTTTTTAAACTTCAAAAAACAGAAGTAAATGTTTTTTTAATATCACTTTATCTCTTTTGATTAATGGTGATACTGCACTAACTGATGAAACACATTGACAGATGTAAGGCCAGTATAAAAGTCGCAAGATCTATTGTTTTTAAAATAAATGTTTGTATACAAGTAAATTGCAATAACACGATTTGTTTAGATTATATTTATATACAAATTTGTCTGTTTTCATAGTAATAACTGATGTGGTTGAAGTTAATTTTTCATATAAATCTTTTTTTTTTTATTTCGTGCTGAAGTTCTTTTTTAAAGTTAACAATTTCCTTTTTTAATTCTTGATCCTCTATTAAAAAACAACGCTTAGCATTAAATTCAACATAATTTAATGGATCATTTTTTGAAAAAGTTGTATTATATTTACATTTAATAATATCAGTCTTTGAGCATTGTAGCCCAAGTTAAGCGAAAAATATCGATTTTTATACGATAATGTTCTTTCAGGAAAATCGTCTGAACATGTTTTCGATCTCTTGAAAATTCTATATGGTATAAGTTCAGTATTTACATTTTTTTTCCATTATAAATCTCTATAACTTTTAACCGTTTAAATAATGTTTACGTTTTTACTTCCATTTCGGCGCGCGCATAAATTTTATATCGTATTTTTTGTCATTTATGATTGAAATTAATGACGTTGAAATAACGTTAAATAATCAACGTTTAAACTGTAACGTTGATTTAACGTTGTGACATAGTTGAACAACGTTGACACAACGCTTTAACCGAATTTCAACGTTGAAACAACGTAATAATGCCGGCTGGGTATCATAATTTCATTACTTTTTTATTTTAGAATTACGTTATTACGCATTTATAAGATTTATAAAATAAAAAAACCAGATTTCTTTTTATTGTATATTTTTGTTAGTTAAAAAGATATAAATATATGCTATAAGTTAATTTTATATTTTATTTATTCTATGCCTAATAATTTTTTATACGTATTTTAAGGGGATCTTTGTAAATGGGGGGTCGTAACTAAAAACCTTTAAAAATATGGAAAATATTGTAGTTTTGCGCATTAATATCGAGTTACTTAAATTTTATTTATTTGTTTAACTAATTAGTTAGCTTAGTCTTTATTTGCAACACTTTTGAGGAAAGAAAGAAAAGATTCTTATATAAGTAGATCATTGTTTTACGTTTTATTATTTTATTTTATTTACCTGGCCACCATTAAAGCAAAGAGAGGGAAGGAAACTCTTTATTAGAGTCGAAATATTTAGGAAAATCAAATTTCGAGTTACAAAAGGAATTTTTAGTAAATGGTGACAAATTACCGTTTACTAAAAATTTAATGAAATAAAGAGGCCAAACAAATAATATAGAAATGGTCTTTGTATAACAGACTTAACAAGACCCGGATCAGGTCAGCTTGGTTTACAAATTTTTATGTCAACTTATCTCTTATAATTTTTATTTCAGTTTGTCATATGATGCATTAATGTATTAAAAAATTTGATATACATATGTTTGATCGTAAATTAAATTTTTTTTTGTTTGAAAAATATTTGTACTCAGTTGCGTAGTTAAGGTGAGTTTCCACTCATCTGTTTTTCAACGGGGAAAAATAATCACGTGAGCATGCTCAGTTTTCTTTCGGACAAATAAGAACCTTTATTAAGCATGCTCACGTGATTATTTTTACCTTTCCTATCCCGTTCCCGTAGAAAAACGGATGAGTGGAAACTCGCCTTTATAATAAACTTTGTTATTTTTTATAAATTTATTTAAATGTGTGCATTTAACATTTTTAAGTTAACAATTTTCTTTTCTAAAGAGCAATTAATCAAGGGGATATCAAAAATTGATGACTCCTGTATAATATAAGTTAACTTCATTTTAATCTTAATGGTTCGTGTTATAAAAATTATTACAAGGATTTAGTTGACACTTTCGTCAATTTAAAGCATGACCAAGTGTTATTATTTTGTGTCAGTAACTAAAAACGTATTGTGTTAAACTTAGGAAGGTCGATGAAAATGGTTCTGCCATACACTGTTATGACCTATGCCATTTGTAAATTACTTAAATAATGTTAAGTAGTATTTGTAAATGTTAAGTAGTAGTTAGTAAATTATTTTACCTCCTCATAATTTTTATGTTAATTTTACAGATGGATTAAGTTTTTCAAGCTAAAGGCGATTTTCTAAAAGGGTATTAGTTAAGGTTTTGCAACATTAAATTGTGGAAAACAGCCACTATAAATTAATTATGTAACAGACCGACCAAAACCCGTATTACGGGTTGCCTTTTGTCAGTATATATAAATATTGTATTTATTGTAGAAGGCGAAATAAATATATATAAAAAAAAAAACAAAAAAAAAACAAAAAAAAAAAAAAAAAAACAACTGCATTGCTGAATTTATCCGGTAATTTTAACGGAAAAAATAAAATACGGAAAAGTAAATTTTATGGCGAATGCTCTGTACCTTTTTTAACGGACTTTTTCCTTGATTTTTATGGAAAATAGAAACTTTGGAAACCGTTTTGTTTTTACGGAGAAAGTGCTGTCACTTTGCTACCTAACTTTCTCTGTTAAATCTACGGTGAATTTCTTAAAAGTGTAGTTATTATTTAATCTGCTTCGTTACAATTCTTTATAACAAATTTAATCGGCTAAAATAGAATCTGCTAAAGTCTAATTGGCTATATATTTCTAATTTAATGCGTTTAGTGACGATTATTAGTTAACTGACGTCAAATTAAATTTTTTTAAATTTTTGATTTTGATATTGCAAAAATCAAATAATACATTTAATGTGAAATTATTATTTTATTTACTTAAACTATTTTTTTTCTTTTCTAAATTTTGATTTTATATCACTGAAGTTTTTATTTAAAGCTTGATATATTTATCTTATATAAAAGGCTGTATGCATATGCAGTAGCTATGTTGCGGACCACGGGCTATCTGGTATTTATGTAGTTCCTGTAGCAGCTACATGTACTAACATGCAACACTGGTTAGAAATCGTGTTATATTATCTCAGTTTACAATTATAGACATTCAGTAAGACAAAACTTTTGTTTAATATTTTATGGCAAGAAACTATTTCAGCAAAATGCTTTTGATGCATGAGTCAAAATTGAAGGGCAGCGTCTTTCTTTCATCAGAAACAACCAAAAAAAAACTAAAAAGCGAACAGTATGAAGTTTTACATAAACATGTAAACAATCTTCGAATTCTTTTTTTTTAATTAAAAATGTGCCTCTACTATGGAGTAACGTAATTTTTTTAATACATATGAAATCGTCTCTATTAGTAATAAACATTTTTAATTATTATAATGGTTTTCTTTATAATAGACTGTGCTAGGTCTCAGTTGTGCAAATGGCGGCTGTTATAAATGATTTTGAAAAGTACGTTCTTTACAAAAGTTGTGCTGTCTTCAACGTTAATTGTTTTCTAAGAAAATTGACAAATATTGCGTTTTATTTATTTTTGTCTTTTTTTATTTTGTTATTTTACTAAATATTTAACTTTATATCATATATATATATAAAGTTGTTCTAAAGATGTATAAATTTAGGAATTTATGTTGTTATGGGTTTGTTAAAAGATTTTTTATAAGTTTAAATATATATTTGTTGAGATGCACCTGTTTTCTAACCTTTTAACCCATTACCTAAACAAAAGTATTTTTAATTTAATACAAATACTTTTCGCAAAATACTTTCCGCATTACTCGGATGACTTCTGAAATATATGTATGAATGGATTAGGTTAACAGCTCAGAGGTAGGTCGATATATTCGCTCACCATATTTTTTTTTTTTTAGTTTCTGTTGCATTATTAAATGAAATCAAGATAAATAATAGAACAGAACCGAGTTTAAAAGCTTAAAATTTAAAAAAACACACACATGGAAAAAAATACTTTGATTTTATAGGCTAAAAGATTGAAGCCACGTTTTATATATATCTACTTTGTTATACTATATGCATTAAATACTTGAACAACTCAAAAGGAAATGTTAAATTAGATCTCTAATGAAGCTAAGATCATTACATTCTACCACTTTCTTTAACATATTGAAAACGAGTGAATAATAAGTGGGAGGTGTGAAGTAGACCTATTATGACCCGTTTTACAAGTCAAGATTTTCTAGTATAAATATTAATAATATAATGTCAAATATTGTGGATAAATCCTTAGAGCTATTTGAAAAAAGGCAACGTAATTTTTATAGTTCATTAAAAAACGTTTATTCTTTGCTGACTGGCTTCTCCAAATGCCTTGGCTTCGCAGCAGCTGCCTATGCTAAATAGTGGTTAAGACGAACCTGTCGATAGGTGGGTGAAGCAATCTTAACAGTCTGTAAAAAATGTAATTTTTAACTATCCTTTGAAATCTTAAACAAAAAGTTTGCTTAAATTCAAATTACGAGACACAACTTCATTAAATTTATGATGATCTTTAACTCATATTAAACATTTAGGGTTACTCTTTGCAACTTTTCTTACAAGAGAAAACCTTGCAAGCAACGAGTTCAACCAGTTTTACAACCTTTGGTAGTTATAAAACTGGTTGAACGATAATCCACAGACATTCCACATAAAATATACATGCTTTACACACGCTTCTCACAATTCCCGCATTAGAATATTTTACACTCTTGAATCAAATATTTATTATATATAATACAATAAGTTATATATATAAAATCTTGAATAAATATATAATATATATATATAAATAATGAATACTTAATTCAAGAGTATAGATGTTTTTTGATGTGGTATTTTTGTCCCACAGTGTAAAGCATGAATTTTTTACGTGTTATGTCTTAAAAAATTCTTTTTTAACTCTTGAATCAAATATTTACTGTATATAATACAATAATTTATATATAAATAATACTATTATATATAATAAATATAATATAATATATATATATATATATATATATATATATATATATATATATATATATATATATATATATATATATATATATATATATATATATATATATATATATATATATATATATATATATATATATATATATATATATATATATGACATGTGATATTTGATCTAACTTAAATTATAAATTGCTATGGCGATAACAATACTTATTTGTTACTTTTATTGTGAATATAAAGACCAAAATGCATTAGAGTCCAGCTACCAAAGAAACCAAAGTCCATAAAAGAAAGTTTTTGTAAAAGGCACATCACATCTTTATTGTTTTGAGAAAAATAAAAATAACTATTTATCCGGTGAAATATTGATATATGATGAACAATTTTTTTATTTATAAAATAAATAAATTTGCATCTTCTCCAAAAAACACTTTTGGAAATTATGGGCTCAGCCCCATTTAGAAAAACGCTGTTTAATTAAAAATAAGGGCGACAAACGTCATTGAAGTATATATAAATTTTGAAGGAACTAAAATATATTATTTAATATATATTATAAAATATATTATTTAATAAATATTATAAAATATATTATTTAATATATATTATTTAAAATGTGTTATTTAATATATGCATTATTAACAGTTCTTTGAATCAAACTATTTTCTTTTCGTTATTTAGCTAAGTATATCTTAAAATTTTATTATAAAAACAAATTTTAATGAATAAATTATTTTAAGCAAGGTAAAGAAACGATAACAAAATCATTAAAAATAACTTAAAAAAATGATTTTAAGACTGAAATTTTTATTGAGGTAATTTGTTAACATTTTTATTTTTATATTTATCAAGTTATATTTATCACTATCATAAAACTAAAAACTTTGTATAAACAAATTTTTTTTTTTTTTCTATTTAATATTAAAGATAAGAAAAATTAACGCATACTCAATGACGTAAATATAACTTAGAGCGTGACTTGAATTGAAAAGTAAAGCCAGCGTCCGCCAGCTTGCGGCATGGCAAAAAACTTGAATTCAGAAAGAGTTTTGAAGAGGAATTACCTTATGTTAACTAAACCTAAACCTTATGTTAACTAAACCTTATGTTAACTAACTAAACTAAACCTTATGTTAACTAAACCTTATGTTAACTAAACCTAAGTTTTCAAAAGAGTTTTAATATTTCAATTTTTAAAAGCAACTATTACTTGTTGAAAATAGCATTGTTGAAAACAGATTGGTTATTTCGTGCTGTACATATGGTTGCACAAATCGCCAAAAACTAAAACAAGGCGTTTCACAGGTATGATGAAACACTTATAGTAAAACAAACTATTCTAATAATACGCTTATACTAAAAGTTTATTACTGTTATTAACTGTATAACATTTTATTAGGTATATTATTAATTCTATATTATTGGTTATATATAATATTATTTTATATTGTTTTGTGAATTAATGTTATAACATCAGTTATAATAACAGTTGGCATTATCTATCAAATCTCACTTGTATTGTACAATCTGTTATAAAAAATAATAAAATTTGTAATAGAATAATTGTTATTTATATGTGTTTTATAGCAGGTTTTAATACAGGTATAAATGGTATAAATGCAATACAATGCTTACCCAGCAGGCACAATGACGTTGAAATAACGTTGAAACAACGTCGCAAACCGACCATATGACACGTTGAAACAACGTTGAAATTTGGTTGAATTGGAAATAAAATCCGACGTCAAAAACTACGATGTTGAAACAGCGTCGATGATTACGTCGTTTCAACGTTGATCTAACGTCTTATCGACTACATATCAACCATATTTCAACTTTAAATAGGTGATATATTCGATTGATACGTAGTTGATAAGACGTTAGAGCAACGTTGAAACAACGTAAATTCAACGTTGATTTTTGTTTTTTATTTAGGTTAAATCCAATTAACTAAAAAATTATCTCAACTTTAATTGCAATAAAATAACACAATAAAAAAGCAATAATTTGCAAAGAGGATATTATATTTCACG
>NC_061157.1:45645187-45692817 GCF_022113875.1 Hydra vulgaris | reverse complement strand
ATGCGTTACAAATCAACCTTTGTACTTTAAGGTTGTTCTTTAGCTGAAGAAAATACAAAAGTAAGAGAAAACAGTTACAAAATAAATTATAATCAGACATAAAAAAAAAAGATTTATTTTATGTCTGATTAGAATTTGTCAAACTTTTAAAAATATATGCTAAAAATATTTTTAACACAAGTTTAAAACAAACTATAATAAAAAGATTCAAAAGATTTATTATATAAAACTACTTTTAACAAACCTTTGCATCACATTTTTTTGTATTTGTCTTAATGGTTTTACCTCCAATTTTAGAAAGTTTGTTAACCTAAAGGTTTAAGAAAATAATTACAACACATTATTTTTATAATACATTTATAAAAAGTTACAAGTAGATTAACTTAGGCTAAGTTATTAATAAATACTTTATCAAAAAACAATAAAAAAAACTGCAAAAAGTCATGGTTTGAAACAACCCATCACTTCTGACCTCACCCAAGAATCATTTAAACTGTTATCATAATCACTAAACCACTGCTGCAAGCTCATCCATAGAATTTCAGAACTATTTGTCATGATATTACTTTAATTACTGGAAAGAGTTTTTACTAACATCTCTTTCTAACAATAAAGATATATCAAAAAGATAAAAAAAACCAAACATTAATTAATTTCTAAAAAGGTTGAAACACAAGAGCAAAACATTTATAAAATAAAACATTATTCATTAATTAAATAAAATGTATGAATTTAGCAACCAATAAAATGTGTGAATCACTGAAGCATAGAAAAAAATGTTCAAAATCTTTTCTTCCTAAATCAACTTGCAGACAGACAATTAATACCTTGAGCTACAGTATGTGGAGTATGCATAAAAATTGTTTTCTGTTTCTTCTTTTGCGTTACAGGAGTAGGTACTTGCTTACTATTCTGTTTTTTATTATGTTTTCTCTTGCATAGGCATGGTAGTGGCTCCTATAAAAATTAATATCAAAACAAAACTAATAATACTTGAATTAAGTATCTTTTAAAATAGTTACTTTTTCTGAATCTGATTCTATCTGAGTATCACTAGTAGTGGCAAATTTAAATTTATCACATAACTCATGATCTAAGAATATTCATTCATTTTAAAAATGTTTTAAATACATTATATAATAAAGAATATATAATAAAGAATATATCTAAAAACCGAAAACAACATATACAGAATGAAAGCATGTTAAAAAAACAAGGAAAAAAAAGTAATGATTTAATGTTTATATAAAAAAAAATTACATTATCTCCATGACATTTACTTTTAAGCAGCGTAAATCTGTATTAGTTAGATGCGGTTTATGCATTTCATTGAAACAATTTATTACATTTAATGATGATGGCCAGCACATAAAAATTATCAATAGAATTTTTATTTCTTTATATCTCTGTATTTTCTACCCAAACAGCTCGAATGAACATTTTGCTTGCCCTATTATACTTTTTCAAATAGAAAAGTATAGTAGTAAATATATTAGAAAAAATACTCATATATTAAAAATTTGTTCATGTAAAATAGCTAACAGAAAAATACAACTTTAAACTGTACGTTATGATACATTATACAATTGTCAAAATTTGCTAAATTTTTATGTTGATCCTTCTACCAACCTACTAAAGGAGCAAGCACAAATTCTTTTTTATACAACTTTACAAGAAAAATCTTTAAAAATTTAATAAAATTTTTTTAATATAAAAATATTCAAACTCTTTAAATCACATGGATTGGTAAGAAAGCTTGATAAATCATTATTTTGTAAAACATCATCCATTTTCATACACAAATTCAACACAATAAAACTTTCCATTAGTTAGTAAAAAGCCATTTTAGGTTAATAAATAATTATTCCTTAACTGTTCCAATTAAGGCAATTCTTCCCTATATATATATATATATATATATATATATATATATATATATATATATATATATATATATATATATATATATATATATATATATATATATATATATATATATATATATATATATATATATATATATATATAATATATACATATATATATATATATATATATATATACATATATATATATATATATATATATATATATATATATATATATATATATATATATCTGTGTGTGTGTATATTTACATATAATATTTATATAAATATATATATATATACATATATGTAATATGCATATATATTATATACATATTATATATATATATATATATATATATATATATATATATATATATATATATATATATATATATATATATATATATATATATATATATATATATATATATATATATACTATATATATATATATATGTATATATATGTATATATATATATATATATATATATATATATATATATATATATATATATATATATATTCATATATGTAATATGCATATATATTATATACATACACTATATATGTATATATACATACATAATATATATATACTATATATATGTATATATATATATATATATCTGTGTGTGTGTGTATATTTACATATAATATTTATATAAATATATATATATATATATATATATATATATATATACATATATGTAATATGCATATATATTATATACATATATAATATATATATATATATATATATATATATATATATATATATACATACACTATATATGTATATATACATACATAATATATATATATATATATATATATATATATATATATATATATATATATATATATATATATATATATATATATATATATATATATATATACTATATATATGTATATATATGTATAATATATATATATATATATAATTTATATATATATATATATATATATATATATATATATATATATATATATATATATATATATATATATATATATATATATATATATGTATATATATATATATATTTATATATATATATATATATATATATATATATATATATATATATATATATATATATATATATATATATATATATGTATATATATGTGTATATATATATATATTTATATATATATATATATATATATATATATATATATATATATATATATATATATATATATATATATTTATATATTATATGAATAAGAAAAACATATATAATATATATTTTATATTTATATAATATATTAAGTAATCTCTACTTGTAATCCACACTCATTAAATAATACGGTCATAAAGAAATATCCATTTAATATTTACCTTACTAAATGCATCACAAGTTAAGCCATGTATTATTGTTAAATTGTCAAATTCAAAACCTTATAAAATGGCAACAGATGGCCTTATTTATTAGCATGTGTGACTTTACTTGTTTTTATTGGGCTAATAAGTAACTTTCAAGTATAACTTTTAAGTATAACTATAAGTCTTTACTTGTTATTTGTTATCCTAACAAAAAAAATTTTAAGTCACGCATGCGTATTTTAGTTCTTATATTGCAATTACGAACGGTCGAACTCGTAATATAGACGTTGAATTAACGTGGAATCAACGTCGATTTTGTTTGATAGTTTTAAACAAATTTTTCAACGTTGATGCAACGTTGATTTTTGGTTATACGACGTCGCGACTAAAAATCAACTGTAAATCAACGTCGAAATAACGTCGTGTGCCCACTGGGTACATACTTTATATAATTTTTAGGTTTCCATTAAAAGATGAAAATATAAATATTTTTATTATAAATTTATTATTTATAAATATTTTTATTATTTTTATTTAATTATTATCTATTATATTTTTTATTTATATATATATATATATTTACAAAAACGATTATTTACATTAAAATAACTAACCCAAACCCTAACCCTAACCCTAAGCCTGACTTTGCTGCCTGGCCAAACCAAATCCTCAGTCAATGTAGCAGCACTCCCTTGCGAGTCAGGCTATTTGTCAGTCGATGTATGTACTTTTTGCTTTGCATAAAAACTATTTACGGAGACATTTTTTTACAAAAAAAAAAACACTTCTTACGAGGACATATAATAACTTAGCCTAAGTTATCGAGTACATTAAAATGTCCCCGTTACTGCTGATGTCCTCGTAAGCATCCATTTTAATGTAAAATCTGTTCCCGAACATGCAACTATATGGATATATATATATATATATATATATATATATATATATATATATATATATATATAATATATATATATATATATATATATATATATATATATATATATATATATATATATATATATATATATATATATATATATATATATATCAGGGGCGGGTCTTGGGTACGTCTAGTACCTCTGTAGACGTACCAAAAAATAAAATTATATATATATATATATATATATATATATATATATATATATATATATATATATATATATATATATATATATCAGGGGCGGGTCTTGGGTACGTCTAGTACCTCTGTAGACGTACCAAAAAATAAAATTATATATATATATATATATATATATATATATATATATATATATATATATATATATATATATATATATATATATATATATATATATATATATATATATATATATATATATATATATATATATATATATATATATATATATATATATATATATATATATATATATATATATAAAGGTAATATAATATTTGAATATTGCGTATTAAATGAATTTTTAGCGTAACCCTCAAGTAATTTAGACTTTTGTGATACTTAAAACGTCTCTTAATGTTAGATGTGATAAGTGTAAGTCACTTAATCATACAATGAAAACATTACGCAACAAAACGACGAAGCAACATTAATCTCTTCGAAAGGTATATTACAGAAAAATATAGTTTCTTGTAAAATTACGAGACTTGTTTATTTTAAGAAAGCTAAATAATCTACTCTTGTAGATTATTTAGTTTTCTTAAAATATCAAGTGTTTGCAACATTTCCGTGTTAAAGCTGGTAATAAGTTCTTAGAGATCATCTTAGATATTATCAAAAAAAAAAAATGCTTCTTCCAGGTGAAAGAGTGTTTTGAAGAAGTTAATAATGACAAAGTAATTTAAAAGCTTAAAAGCATTTTTCTATTTTTGCTACTTTTGATAAAGCTTCAGACAGTTAAAGTAAAGAACAACTATTTAATTATATGGCTTGTTGATTCAAAGTTCAATAAAGGAATTTATCAGTTTCTTAGATTGCACAAATGATGTAACTAGTAAAGATTATTTTATTTTTTGGTAAAAAATATTTCAGATTCTTTATATATCATGAATTGCAGAGTTCATTGACATGATGGTGCTAGAGCAATTAATGGTCACACTAAAGGTTTGTCCTCTGGTATTTTAAATCTGAATGAAAAAGCTGCATATGCTTATTGTAACAGTCATAGACTTAATTTAGCTATTTGTGCCTCATACAAAGTGCAATATGTCAAGTATCTTTTTAGCACAATATCATATTTTGCAACATGTCAAGTATCTTTTTTGGCACATTTTAATGAGGTATCATACTTTTTAAACTTGTACGTACAAGGCAACAAATGTTAGAGGAGTATATTGAAAGTACCGTTCCGTTGGCTGTTAAAAAAACAGTTAAAACGTTTTTGCAGAACACGTTGAGTGGAAAAAATTTAATTTTGCTTTGGATACTTTTTAAGAACATTATGGTTGTTCCTACAAAAAAGATTTCAGAAGTTCAATTTTTAGATGACATTAGAAGAGCTTCATCAAATCTTTTAGCGATTTTTATGGAACAGATCTACTGCATTCCCGTGCTTTACCTATGTGAGCTTTATTTATGCAAAGTCTTTTGGTTAAATTTAAAAATGTGATTTAAATGTTAATATTACTGAGTTGATAATATTGATAATTTTGCAGTAAAAATTTATTTGCTATTTTTCCATTAACTTCATGTGAATGTGAGTGGACATATTATTCATTTTTGCGCCTGAAAAATTATATGTAAAGCGCCATGTTACAGTGCCAACAACACCGATTTGGTGTTATCATTCTTTATATATAAAATGCTATGTTGTATTTGTTATATTAGCAAATTCTTTTGTTTTTTGAATTGATATTTTTAGTATATATGTATTTCTCAGCAAGATTTAATAAAATGAAGATTTTAAAATTTACTTTTAAATAACAGAATCGGGCATTAAAAGTGCGTCTCCAAATACTTCTTTATATAATTTAAAATTGCATATTACAATATAAAAATATTTTATTATAACTTGTGTTATTTTACAATATTTGTTATTTGTTACAATATAAATATAAACTTTTGCAATGTGTAATTTATTTTAATAATGGTAATGTGAAAATATAGTTTTTAATAATACATCTTTAAATAATGTGTACGTATATAATTTTATAATCTAAAAGTAAAGTGCCCCGGTAATAACCTTGCATATTTTTAAGTGAAGAATGACTCTAAATAGATTAACTAATATATATATATATATATATATATATATATATATATATATATATATATATATATATATATATATATATATATATATATATATATATATATATATATTTATTAGTTACAATATATATATATACATATTAATATAATATGTATATATATATATATATATATATATTGTAATATTGGCTAATTGAACGATTTTTGCAATCCCTCCCCATCCACTTATAAAGGGGAGGGGGTTAGAGGTTATTTAAAAAAATCAGATGTATCCAAATAACTTCCTGGGTCCGCCTCTATATATTTATTCGAATTAAATTTCATAAAATCAAGTTATTTTTTTTATTATTTGTAATTTTTTTTTGATTTGTTGTTTTTATTTGGAAGTACCATTTTTTTGAAATAAAAGTTTTTGTCCAAAGGATGAATGGTCGGAAGGGGGGGGGGGGGTTGTAGGGGGTGTCCCACCCCCTAAAAGCTGTTATTTGTGCATTTGAGTTGGCACATTGGTATAATTAGCATTTCAGTTGGCAAATTTTATATAATACCATATTTCTACAGTGGCGGACCCAGAGGGAGGGGTATGCATCCCCACCCAGGAGAATCTAAAAATACCTTTTTAAATATGGTACAAAACTTAAAAATATTTCAATATCCCCCCTCCCTCACCACCACCAAAAAATCCTAATGATGTCACTGTATTTTTAGGGGTTTTAATAATAAATTTAATAATATGTATATTTTATAAGTTACATGTATTATATGGGTTTGTGTTAAATATTTACTTAAGAAAACAAGTGTACCCATTAAATCAATAACTTAATAATTTTTTTAACTTTTAGATGCTTTTTTTCCATTGTAATGATGGACGAAACTTTTTCAACTGTGTGCACAAACAACAAAGTTTGCAACTCAGAAACGTTAAGTTCTTCGTTACCGACTAAACAAAGCTACTTTAACGCAAAACGATTTCCTTTTACATTTTTAAATCAAACCGCATTTGATAAAATAACAGTTAAAAGCGAACAACATTGTATGAAAAAGTGTATGTCTTCTTTAACCTGTTCATCTATGAATCTAGTAAGAAACTTAACTTCAGACATAACTAGTATGGAATGTCATTTACTTACTCAGCAAGCATATTCCAACAAAGGTGATTTTACATACCAAGAAAACTCTACCCATCTGACCGCAATGGTATGACTTTTCAACTTATTTAATTTTGAATAATTAATTTTGAAATAAAATGACGTCAACATAATTTTAAGTTACTAAACGGAAAGCAATTTATTTAAAGTAAATGTATATAAACCGTGGTGAGTTATCGTATTGATGTCGTATTTAATAAATTATACTGACATAATATGCAGCTATATCTTTGTTACATTATATACAATAGATACAGACATTTTTTACAAAAATCAAAATATAATCATTACAAGAATCAAACTTCTATCTATCTCTTTGATGACTCTGTAAAATATAAATATTACATTAATTCAATACTTTCAAAAAATTTGTAGTTTAATAAAATGCGTGGTTTTTTTTTTTATTTGCAAACGAATTATTTCAGGGCGGTGCAATTTTAATTTCACCACGCTATAACTTAATATTTTATTCGTTTATAAAACTCATTTCAAACAACTTTTTTACCTGCATGAAGTTTCTATATAAAACTAAAACATAGGAAACTTTGAAAAAGTCAACGTTTTATAAAATTTTAAACTGCAACAACTTTTGAACTGGTTTGAATTACGGTCTCAAATTTTCAGGTTTTCTTATAAAATGTTTGAAAATATCCCTCAAGTAATTAAGAAAGTTCGATAACTCGACTATTTAAACTTGCCTCATTCTTATAAAAACGGCTCTTAAATATTTTGTTTTTGCAATTAGTTTAAGTACATACTATCACTTTCTCGCTTATCGTTTTTTCGTTAATTTACCGGAAGTCACAAATGTCTTTTTTCAGTATATTCCTCAAATGTGTGAAAGTTTACTACTGCAAATTTTCACACATTTGCGGAATATGTTGACACTATTATAAAAAGAATTCTTTAGAACTGATTACTTCTACTTTTTTTTAAAAACATTTTTTATAAACCTGGGATTTAATGTAATTATTATTTGAGCTCACTTATTTTTATAGTTTTTTAGGAGAAACTTATTTTCGTGCCTGCATTTGAAAATTAATTCCTTATTGATTTCTAAATGCAGTCTTGATTTGCATGTGTAATAATTTCCACAAATGTGTAAAAATTTACAGTAGTTAAGACATTTACGACTTCCTGCAATTTAATTTTTTGGTATAAATTGAAGTTTTATTAATTAGATCATTCATTTCTGATGAGTCTTTATTGATGAAACACAGTATTAAATAAAAAACTTTGTTAAGTGATTATCTACTATTTGTATAATTGCTCTGTTCTTTTAAGAACGTTGAGCACTCTATTTTGTAAAATACATTTTAAAATTGTTTAAATATATATATATATATATATATATATATATATATATATATATATATATATATATATATATATATATATATATATATATATATATATATATATATATATATATATTAGACTTGAAATTAAAAGTTTGATAGATAAGATTTAAATCAAGTTTTTGTTAATATAATAAATAGTAATAATATAATAAATTTTATATAATTTAATTATATCATATTATTATAATAAAATTAATATTTGATAATATTATTATAATATTATAATATCATATAGTTATAACATAAATATAATATATATCAATATAATAATAATAATATAGTTAATTTATATTAAATATTTACTAAATAAAATATTAAATTAAATTTTATTTTGATTTAGTAAATATATTTTTAAATTTTTATTTAAGTTAAATGAAATTTAAAAATAAATAGCCATAGTAAAAGTAAAAAATAATAACATTTGATCATTTTATTCAATACTTTGGTTATTTTAGATTTCAACCGTATGCATTATTTCAAATCTAAAATAAATTTTAAAACTGGACTTGTGGACGTCCGTAAACTACGTAACGCAATTTTCGACACTGTCTTATACACCTTCGTCACATCATTTTAACTCATTAACAAGTACGAGTCATCACAAAACTACTATCCCTCTTCCTCCTAAAGCATGAGGTAATTTATGGATGATCCCTGGGGGTCAATTATAAAAGTAAGGAGACACTAAATTTAAAAAAATGTCATAAACTGTTGGGTAGGTTGGTTAAAAGCGTAGGTACTTTTAGGGAGATGGAATGTACTCAAAAAAGCGTATAGCAAAAGCGGGAGGAGGAGGGGTTGAAATAAAAGCGTACGTATTTTATGGACAACCCCTTTTATACTAATATAATGTTATTAATTTGAATATATTACTTAAATATCGTTGTTATTATTCAGAATAAAAAATGTATTTATATATAATTTAGCTACAGAGAAAAAATAATAACAATAAAAAAACAAATGTAGGTGATTTCTTGGACATACTATGTACATAAAATGAAATCTTGGACATACAATGTACATAAAATGTATTAAGAATCACAAACAAATAGATAATTTTTTTAGTTCAGTTGAAATTTTTTGCATCCGGCTAAACGAAGAGCCTTCGCCTATCAATCCCTTTCGAGTGATTTTTTTCTTAATGCGCCTCTTTGTAGTTTTTTTTTTTTATTATTTATTTTATTAGGGCCACCAAGTTCACTTATACACCGGCTCTGAGACATCTCATGGGTTAGCATTAGAATTTTCTTTTCAACTGTATAGTCTTATTTGTAAAAATGATGTTTTTTTTTTAATTAAGAGATAAAAAGAAATATTGAAAAAAATGACTTCAAAAAGATGCGTCAGCCAACAAAAAAAATCCAATATTTTGGTACAAGCAAATGCAAAGGAAATGCAAGAAAAAATACTTATTGTTTTTGATAATATTTAAAACAAAAATCTTTTAATCATTTAATGATTCGTTTTGTTTAATGAATTAATGACTGATCTTGATCGTTATCAACTCAATTTTCTAAATTATTTTAGTATTTTTATTATCGTCATTTCCATTTTTTTCCAATATATGAGACACAAAAAAAAAAAAAAAAATTATTAAATGTTAGTTTTTCTGGCTTTTTCATTTGCAAAATTTTTTTATTGATTTCGTGAAATCAGTTTTTTGGATATTATCCTATTTACATTATATATTATATTTATATTTATTAAAGGTAAACTATTATAAAGTTACATTTTCAAAAAGAAATAATTTTATCTTGGAATATTAACTTCAAGAATATCTTTAAGGATTTTCCTTTGCTCCAATGAGTTCCACAACTCAATTGCATAGCTTAACCTTTGAAGATCTTTTTTAGAAATTATATTTTTTACCACTATAGTTTTTACTTTTTTTTAATTTTGCATTAAGTTCTTTAGATTTAGCTCATTTCGATTGCATAAACCTATGACATCTAGGAAAGAGTGTTTAGCGGTTTGGTTTTTAAACTGCGAATTTACAATACCAAAGGTTGTTTTATTGGTCAATATGCGAATAAATAAGTTTAACTTGTTTTGCTGTACGACTGTTGATACATCTTGGATGTAAAGCAAAGAATGAATATAATTTTTGCTGCGTTCGGAAACATTTCCTACGGGCATTTGTTTTTAAACGTTACGTTCTAAATGTCTTTTAAACGTTTTTTAAACGTCTTTTAAACGTTTTTTAAACGTCTTTTAAACGTTTTTTACGTAAGAATGTTTAGAAGACGTTTAACAGACATTTAAAATACATTTAGAACGTAACTTTTAAAAACAAATTCCCGCTAGGTTAAAGAGTGACTTAAGTACATTCCTTCCTACTATATCAAGCTTTTACATTTTAAAGTCTTTATAATCGCAAAGTTCCAGACCATACATACGTACTGGAACTGCCAATGTTTTGTATAGTTAGATGATAGAGCTTGGATGAGCAAAGCGGATTCCAGACTGAATAATAGTTTGGATTATTGCCCTGAATTTTGATATTCTATTGTAAACATTTAAACAATTAAGTGAGGCAAAAGAAGAGCTTGTAGTATCCCATATAAAACCTAGATGATTAAGTTTATCATCCAGTTTTAATTGTTGGTGGTGAACTGTTATCGCGCAGTTTACAATTTATTTTTTTCCGGTTAACAAGAACTCATTCTTATTAGCATTTAACTTTATACAATTTGCGTTAGTGTATGTATTACATACACTAACGCAAATTGTATAAAGTATAATGTAAATAGGCTGGTATAAGCTTTTTAGTTCCAGATATGGTAGAATTAAGAATTATGATGTCATCAGCGTATGCTACAACACTATATTATACAATATATTATACAGGTAAGGAGAGAGAAGCAATTTTTGTCTCACTCCTTGCGTTAAATAAAATGGATATGATTTGTATCCTATATAAGTGACAGAAGCACTACTTTTATGGTACAATGACGATATAGTATTAACAATATAAAGCGGTACTTAAAACTATTCTTGAGGTTTCTCAAATAGAATGTCCCCGCTACAGCTGTCAAATCCTTTTTCAGCATCCAGGAAAAAGAGTTAGAAGGTGAATTGTTGTTGTTGAAATTTTGTATCGATTTACTTATTACAAACTTGTCATTTATGCTGTTTTTTGTAAAACTGAATTTAAGAGGATGAGTTTCTTTTTTCTCTGAACAGATTATTAAAATAAGATTTGAATGATGCTAATACCACGGTAGTTATTCTGATCAGTTAATGATTTTTTATAATATTTAGCAAGAGGTATAATAAGTGATGCAGACATTAATTTTGGGGCCTGATCGTGGTTAATAATAAAGTTAAAGAATTTTCTTTGCCACTCTGTTAGGGCTTTGCAACGTGCATGTTTTAAATGTTTTGCAGAGATTCCAAACGCATTTTTGGTCTTGTTTAATTTTAGGAGAGAGATAGTCGTTTTAATATTTTCATCTGATATTATTACCATATCAAATTTGGTACAAGGTGGAAATTGAAAATTCGAGGCGGTGTGCGTCATTGCTTTGGCATTTAAACGTTTTTCGAAACTATCGGCAAATTTTTTTAGTAATTGATTCCTTGTCTTTTTTGTTATTTATAGTAAATAGTTTTGAGTTTGCATCAGAATTTATGTATCTGAAGGTATTTTAGAAGTTTCTTGAGTTGGTATGTTTTTGTACAGTTGGTATTTTG
Organism: Hydra vulgaris; assembly: GCF_022113875.1. NCBI lineage: Eukaryota > Metazoa > Cnidaria > Hydrozoa > Anthoathecata > Hydridae > Hydra > Hydra vulgaris. The sequence goes on along the minus strand of NC_061157.1, from coordinate 45,680,217 downwards.
TGTATTGCTGGAAAAGGTTACAATTTCAAGCTTTTTTGACAGTTTATATTTAATATAATGCGTTGCCGAAATTTTTACGTGCTATTTGATATCGGTTAAAAGCGAGCGAGCTTAAATTTTTTTCAAACCCAATCTCACACCATTTCTAAGAATGAAATGTAAGAACATTTTTGCTCCGGCTTAACTCGGGAGTTCACCAAGATTTTGAATGTAAAGATTGTTTTTTCAAGAATAAGTGTTGGTTAAGAGCCTCAAATGCACTTTTTGTAATAAAAGAATAGATTTCAATAAACTCTTCGTCGTAATTGCTATTTTTAAAGTGAAAAATTTTAAAACGTGTATAACACGTTTAAAAGACGTCTTTTTTACGTCCTTTTACGTCCTTTTACGACTTGGTTTCATCTTTTTTTTTGTTAATATGATTGCTTTCCCTATTTCTATGTGTAATTGTTTTTCGCATAACGATATGGAGAAAAAATAGATATCTTATTTACATAATGCTATTTTGTATCTTTTTCTTGAAAAAGAGAATTTCAGTTGTTGCATCTCTGGAAAGAAGTTCTGATCCAAATGATTAGGAAATATATCATTTAGAATTTGGAATTTTTTACTCAGTATTTTATTATCTATGTGAACTATATTTAGGATAAAATCAAACTTTATGATCACTTCCGGATAAACCTGAGCTCTACTGACTTAATTTTGCTTGATATTTTCCAATGAGGTTTTCCATTAATTACATACGCAGTTATAGAGGAAATGAGAAAAAAGTTACTTAAAAACGTACGAATGAGTGCAAGGGGAGGGGTGTTGTCAAACCTCGAGGCAGCAAGTACCTCGAGGTTTGACAAGAGTTAGTCAGCGTAGGGTAGTCTCTGCGTTCCCGCCGCAAATGGTAATCTCTTGTTCTCTTATCTCCTAAGTCTTGATTTCTTTTTATTTTATTTTAACAAAAGCATTAAATTACACCATTTTAAAAGTCAATATTATGTTATGTTATAGATATAATTCAAATTGAATAAAAGGTTTTTCGTTTTTAATGTTTTGATAAAATGCGTTTGGGAAGAAGAAAGTGGGGTTGATTTTGTTATAAATAATACGTACGAATATTTTATAACAGTGTTTTATAATCATTTTATAACAGTTTTTTTATCATCAATTCTAATCATAACTTAACATGCTTTTTCAATCGTAATTGAATATGCTTGAAATATTGAATATATTATCAATTGAATATGCTTATTGAAGTCTTTTTCAATGTTGAGGAATAAACCAAAAGCTAATTTTTGACAAGTCAACAATTTTTAAAGCCTGATTTCACTGAAAATTTTTATTCTTATCAGTGACTGATAATTTTTTATAATTGTTAAAGTCAGTTTTACACTGATTTTATTTTTATTTTTCAGACGCAGCAGTGGCGCAATCGTTAAAGCGCTCGCTTTAGAAGCAAGAGATCCGCGGTTCAAGCTCTAAGCATATTTCACGCCATCAGTAAGAAAGGAGGAGTGAGTTTCCAAGATAAATGCTCTTTATGCGTTTTCTCTAAAATTATAACTGAATGGTCATCAGACAAAATAAGAAAACTAGTGAAAATATTGTTTACAGATGTTGTGACCAAAAAAAGGAAGGGAACTGCGGACTTCTGAATGAATAAAGAGTGCTACAAAGTTGCAAAATAGTTTTAGTTAAAATAAATTTAGTTAAAATAGTTGTTTAAAAGTTGAAATAACACCTAAAAAAATTAGCTGTTTAGTTGTAATATATTTGTTTTGTATTGATGATATTGAAATTTGGACGCAAGTCATCTGTCTGTCAACATTTACATTATCTATACTCACAAAGAACGGCATTTGTTTTATCAGATTATGTTTGTTTTAATACCTCATTGTTTGATCCAAATATACTTCACATAGTCAACACAAAAATTGAAAACATTGATTTCTATATCAATAAACTCACAGATGATTTTAATGATAATAATACTTTAGTAAAAAATAACATTTTAAAAAATAATGCCAAAAGTGTTACTAATATTATTCCAAATAATACTAAAAATACTGATGTACAATTCACTTATAATGGTTTGAAAATACTGATGTACAAATCACTTATAATGGTTTAAAAGGATTAGCACATCTTTCTTTAATAGAGAGCTTTTAGAAAATGGTATTCTAAATAAGGTAAATTATTTGAAAACGAAAAAGTTATTTATTTGAAAAAGTCTTTCTAAGGCAAAAGTTGAAAAATGCCGACACTTTATTAGCCTAATCAACGTTAAATATGATGGTAGCCCTAATATATTAGGTCCATCAGGAAATTTATTAGACTAGAAAACTCACGATTGCGTTGATTGTGTTGAGCCTTGAACAACAGAATAAAATTTTACTCAATTTTATGATGAATGCCAGCAACAGATTGAGTGAACAGATGCAAAACTTTACATTTTTTGATCATACCTACTAGACACCAATACATCAAATAATTTTAAGTTAAACAAAATAGTATTTTATTAGTAATTGTTAAAGAAACAGTAAATTCAATATATGAAAAAAAGAAATTAAAAAACTGGAAGTATTATGAAATAAAGTTTTGGTATCTAATTTTGTTATGTTTAAAAGTCAAATTTGGCAATCTGATATTGTTATGTTAAAAGTCAAGTTTGGCAATCTGATATTGTTATGGTAAAAGTCAATTTTGGCAATTTGCTATTGTTATGCTAAAACCAGAAAGTTTATAAAAAACTTAAAGTTTGTTACCATTGTAAATTATTCGATATAAAAATAATTTTTAAATTTTGAAAATATTACTTGTATATATTAAGGGTTCCATTTATATTTTTTGAAACTATAATTTTACATTTGCTGAATTGTATTTTTATTTTAGTATATCACATGGGTTAATAAATGATTCAAATTTTATTTTAGCTAATCAGTATTGTTTGTATTTTATCTCTTTTTAAAACTTGTTTTAAACAACTTCATACAGGTTTTTTGTACACTTTCTGATATTGGTAAACAATAGTATTTGAGTAGACCATTAGAATTTTTTGATTTAAAATTATTCAAAAAGTATAAATATTAAGATGTAGAATACTTGTTGATACTTTATCAAACTAAGTAGGGACCATTTTTACTTTTTCCCTTCAATGCACAGTGGACCAGAAATGCCTAAAAATGGAAAAAAAATTTATGGGTAAAATATACACATATGATACAATTTTATAGAGGTTTTTGGGGCCAAGGATTTCATTTTTGGGCTCCATTTAATATTTGGAATGGTTATAAGCACACAGGTTGTTATTTTAGGGGTTGTCAAGGGTGGTCAGGAAGTGTTTTGATGGCTTTTAAACTAGACGGGACATGTTGTATATCTAAACATGGATAACTGCGGTCAGGAAAGTCAAATCTGGGTATATTAAGAATTTAGAACAACAGAGAGCACTACCTAATGAAATTCTCCAGGCCTCAACAAACTATGATCTTATGGTGAAAAAGCATTGCAGGTCAAGTGTTCATGAACGCTCAAACGATCATTTTAGTGGTGGTCAAGGGTGGTTCTGAGATGTCCCGATGTTTTTCAATGAGATTTGATATGTTGTATGTCTAAATATAGATAGTTGCGGTCAGGGAATTTGAAGCTGGGCATATTTGGTCTTCAGGCGTGGTCATTACCGCTCAGATAATCATTTTAGGGGTAGTAAAGGATGGTCCCGGAATATGCCCATGGTTTTTCAATTAGATTGTATATATATATATATATATATATATATATACATATATATATATATATATATATATATATATATATATATATATATATATATATATATATATATATATATATATATATATATATATATATATATATATATATATAAGAATCTAGGTGATGACGTACATCATACATTAGTACATCAAGAGTCCGTTAGCTTCCTCAAATTGATTGGAATCTTTGACTTTTCCCTGACTTCTCTATGTTCTGCACATTTTAGTAACGTAGCTGCAATGCTTTTTCACCATAAGATCATAGCTTGTTTGAGTTCAAACCCCCTCAGGTGGGGGGTGTGGTAAAACTTTGTGGATTATTTGTTCCCTGCCTCCAATTCCTTGTTTGTTTCCATCCTCCTTTATAAAATGTTCCATAACATTAAAAGTGCTTTTAAAAATTTTTTTAACAAGATTTAAATGATTGAAACTGTTCTTTAGTTTTTTAAAGCAAAATCTACGGTTCGATATCATTCTTAATAAAAAGCCAAGCACCTACTGCGCTTAGCTGAGCTTAGAAAATTTGCTTGTAAATTTTTATCTTTATTTAAGAGTGTAAATTAAAGTAAATCAATATGTGCGGTCTAGTGCGGCTTAGTTTTTTTTTTTTTTGCTATATATAAAGTGTTAAAAAAAATTTGCGCATTTTAAGGGATTTTATTGAAAAACACTTTTAAAAAAAGCAAGCATATAAAATAAATTTTCTTATTACTTTTTATTATCTTAATATATGATGTTAATGGACTAAAAAAAATCGTTATGAAAAAAAAATGTTGTAAAGTTTTTTAATTTTTAATTTTTTTAATCTTTGCAGAGACAAACTTTTCATCTCATTTTGCAGTCATAGTCATATTCTTTCAGACATCTGGTCTTCATAAAAGACTACATCTTCTCTTTTTTCCCCTCCTGTTTGATCTTTTATTATTTCATTAGAGTCTTCTCTGATCTTTCATTATTAGGAAATATGGGGAGTAGCACTTTCCATATGAAGAGCAATACAACTTTTAACATATTTTTCCCTCGATTATTGTTGTTTTTACATCATTATGGTTAAAAATGCGACGTCGCCAACAACTAAAAACCAATGTTGATAAAACGTTTTATTAAAGTCGGAAAATGGTTATATTTTCTACGTTGATACAACGTTTTATTTTATACGTTGGCAAAACGTTGTAATCATTATTATTCGGAATAAAATTTTCATTAAATTATATATATATATATATATATATATATATATATATATATATATATATATATATATATATATATATATATATATATATATATATATATATATATATAACATATATATTTTATATATACATACTTATATTTTTTAACAATTTTAGGTAAAAATTTCCGAGAAAAAATCATTTATCCTACATTTTTAAAAAAATAAAAATGTTAAAAACTAACGTGCCTATAACGTATAAATAAAAGTTTAAACCCATATTGTTAGAAAAATTGTTTGTCTTGCTACAATACCCAATTATAGTTTTGATATTCCAATAAATAAATATATTTAGGTGCCTTTTGAAGGAGTCCCGAAATTACCCCATTTTATCTTAGTGGTTTGAAAGCCATTTATTAAAAAAAAGTGTTTTGTTGGTTGATGAAATCAAGTTTTTGCTTGATTTAGTCAAATTTTGATTCAAAACAATCATTCAGCTGTTGCATGATTAATTTAAAACACCTTAAGAAAGGTTATTGTGTTTGGAACACACCTGCTTTTAGAAGAAATTTTATAGCCAGTTCCAGCTTGCTGAACATTTAAAGCAATATGTCAACTTCTACAAAGTACAAGTGTGACCCCTTGACTTGGCATAGGCACAGAAACCTTTTTTTTATATATTCAATATAAAACCTTATACTTTATATTAAAATATAAAGTTTTCTACTAATTATCTGTATCAAAACTTTATGTACTCGCCAAATTTTATTTGTTGTTTTTATTTGTTCAAACTTTACGTACCGCCATATTTTAATTACTGTTCTATTTGTTAAAACTTTATCTACCCGCCATATTTTAGTTGTTCTGTTTGCTCAAAGTGTGTGTTCAACAATTATTGAACGATAAAGTTTTTATAAAACTATTATTGTGTTTTTATATATGCTGGGTACAAATTGATAAAAAAAATTTAGTGTTGGGTAAAGTACTAGAGGTTTTTTTCTTTTTATAGAATAGTGGATGCGAAAAAGATTTATGCATGAACAATGCAACTTGTATACCTAACTACAAGGATGATACCGCATCTTGTAAATGCAGTTCAACACTTATTAGTGGAACATATTGTGAAGAAGGTAACTGAACATGATAATGTTTTATTAAATTTTTTATTAAAAACTTTTTTTAGTGTTTTTATTGCATCACGTTTTTTTATATATGTAAACTCTTTTTTATAAATATTTCTATATTGTTTTCGAATAAAACGGAATATTTTGTGTACTTTTTTAAGTATTTTTTAAATTTTTACTAAAGTAGTTTTTTTATTAATTTTTCTATTGATTCATTTTTACAAATGAAAAAAATTTTAAAATGTAGCTCCATAATAAAAATATTTTATATCCCATAAAATCAATTGAACCACATTGTTTCAGTTTAAAATGTTAATTTTAATTAAACAAACCTTCTCAAGAGAACTTTCAACGTTGAAACGTTGAACGTCAACAATTGAAATTACCAAGACAAAAAAGTCCATACTAAATAAATTTCGCTTGTTTTAACTCTCTAATACAAGACGTTAAATGTCATAAATTAGAGGAAAACGAGAACATGACGTAAAATCTCATAAACTTATGGAAAACTCTAAGAAACTACGTAAAATGTCACAAATTTAAGAACAGCTCTGAGAATATGGCGTAAATTGTTATAAATTAAAGGAAAACAGTAGCTAAAAGCTCTTAAGAACTCAATGTCTTACAAGTGCATCCATGATTTTATTTGAAAGAAATCAAGTTAGTCTCAAAAAACTTAGAAAATTATTTATCCCAACGAAACTTGTAATGTTTTTAATGATTAGTTTTCCATTTTGAAATGTAAAAATCTTTTTTTTTTAGAAAAGGTTTTCCCATTTTAAATTGGAAAGGTACTTGTTTAAAAGCATTATTGCTACATTTATCAAACGCAAGTTGAAGTTTTGCAATGGGTATTACTGATAATAACATTGGCTAAACCTTACTCCAAGGACACTTGACGGTTCACTTGACAATTTGCAGGTTATTAGATTATTCTAATATAAAAGTTGATTTTGTGACGTATTGATGGAGGTCGGGTGTTAAAATTATTATCAAACTTATTTTCTAAGATATTTTCAGCGCGTATTAGTTCAGTGTGTTGTATTTAACATTCAAAGAAAACAAGTATTTATAATTTTTTATTAATAAACAACATATTTTGCAAAATGAAATTTTTTTAATGATTCTTGCTTAGATTGTTTATAAACTGATTATTTATAGGTGTTTATGGGCTTGTGAAAAATGTTTTATCTGAATTCAAACTTTTGCTCCACAGCTTCTATTAAAACATAAGTACTACAACTTATTAAACCAATTGCACGTTCAACCACGTTCATTATGAAAAAAGTTATTGTACTTTAGTGATAATAAGTTTATATAAATCTAGACTGTTGTTATTGAGTTTTAAAATAAAAAATGTAGGGGAGACCGGGGCAAGATGACAAGCGGGGCAAGATGAAAAATGTCGTTTATCTTCAGTTTTTTACTATATGACAGCACTAATTGGACACTACTAACTCTTCTATAAGCTGTTTGTTAAAAAATAGTATAAAGGCGCTGAAATAGCCATTTTTGTATTAGTTGTGAAGCTTTGATTGTTTACTGCTGACAAAACCAAAACCGGTTAGATATTTTGTCTATCATTCATATTTTGAACTTAATTAATTTAAATACTATTAAATACCATGAACAAATGTCAATTAATAGCCTTCCTTCAAGACAATAAAAACGAATATTCGAAAACAGCCAGTCCGGGGCAAGAGGACGGGGCAAGATGACGTGCTTGTATTTAGCGAAAATGACTTTGCTGCTGCAAAAACTACCAATCATGATGTTGTTGGTAATGAAACTATGTATTTTATTAAATTTAGTGATGTTTATTATGTAGGAAGAGTTTATAAATATAGTATGGTATCATAAGTATAGTATAAGTTTATAGTATCAAAAACATTTTAAGTAACTCCGATTTACGGAAATATGCGGCCTTCTTATACGCCGACGGACTTGTTGCTTACATGTCAAATAATTAGTAGCCCTTTATTTTAAACACTACTTGATGGTAGTTTGTTAGTTTGGAAAAAATCGTTTATTTGGAAAAACCGCTAAATACTTTTATAAATAAAACAGTTTCAAAATTTCTCTCAAACATAGATTTATGCTCCCTGTGGACCAAGTTTATAAACATTATTAATTGGAAACGATCAAAATTCTCTAGAACATTTACTTATCATTTTGAAGAAATAAAATATTTTCTTCGAAATGATTAATATATATACTCTAAGATTAATACATATTCAATACATTAAAAAGACTTTTAAAAGAAACCTATTCAATCATTTCATACAAAAAAAGATTGTTTTTTAAAACCACCTCTATTTCCTACACTTTCAACCTCACGAAAGATTGAAAGCATCAATGTACTAATGTGCATGTAAAATTAAAAGGAAATTTGATTCTTCCCCAAAGGTTTAGTGAAAACAAAAGGTCACATAAAATATTTAAATTAATGGAATACTGGAATATTATAAATCATTGGAAAGAACTTTAAAACAGTATTTTAAATGTGAAAAATGATCAAATTCAAACACATATTCACAAAAAGTGATAGCGTTTCAAGTACTGAGTTTTCGATTTATGGATTTGTTGAAGAAACAGTGACCAAATTAAGAGTTTAGTATTAAAAGAAAGGTCTAAGTATTTATAAAAGCTTAAAAAATTAGGTATATATAAAACCCAGCCAGCAAATGGTATTGGGCCCCACATAAGGCCCAAGTGGGGAGCTTTATGGGGCCCAAATAGGTTGCCTAAATCACGCCCAAAGAAAATTATTGCTGGGCGTGAATTGGGGCCCTAGTGGGCAGCCCATATAGGTTGCATATGTGGGACCACATGGGTCCCAGCTCCACATGGGTCTTAGATATTTTTTATTTATTTTAATTTTTTATGATATTTTGAATAATTATTTATTTATTTTTAAATTAGATCATTAAGTTTGTTGTGTAGTCATAAATTTATGACTTGAATCTAGCTTTATAGAAGTGAAGCAGGAAATCAAGTATAGGAAGAAAAGGTAAACAGTAATAGACATTAATAAATATACCACAGTATTTAAATAATGAAATAGTAAATTGTAATAGCCTACTATAAATAAGTAAATTAGGTATTGTGGTTTATCCTCCTCCGGCTAGTTACCATACAGAGGCCACATTACCAAGGCCCGCAAAGACAAGTTCGTCTCCCCAAGGAGCGTCATAACCTGCTCTACGGACCAAGAGTAAGCGAATTTGGGAAGAACGAAGATATGTTTGAGTGAAAGGCAGAAGTAGTCGAGTTAGAAAGATAGCATAGAGAAAGCGGACAGAATTGCACACGATGTTAGAAGAAGCAATATATATTTTTTTATAATATATATTTAATATTATAAAATAAAAAATAAACTTTTTATGATAAAGTTTAGCTAAAATTTATACCTAGAGGAAATTTATACCTTAAGTTATATTAAACCTTAAATAAATAATGGTCTTCTTCAAACCTTTATTCATTCAATCATTTAATTTCATTCATTTTATTCAATCATTTTATTCAATCATTTAATTTATTCATTCAATCATTCTATTTAAATATTTGCTAGTGGGTTTATAAAAACTCAAATTAGAGTTTTTATAAACCCAGTACTTCATACCATTGCGCGCAAATTTAACCAAATTTAACCTTTCTGATCACCCTATTTTTTTAACGATACCTCACTATCGCGCGATTGGATGGCATTTAAATTTAGAAAATAAGATAGAATTTAACGCTTTTTTAACTACATATATGGGCCCTAAATGGATCCCCTATATATAAATCCGTTTTGTGCCCATATATAAAGCCCACATAGGGCCCACTTGGGCAAATCCATATGGTCCTCAATAGGGCATATTCGCTGGGTGCATACAAAAAGTATAAAAAAGGCGCAAGATGAATATTCTTAAACCCACCACCAATCTAGTTTGGCGGAGGGGAGTTTATGGTGGTGATAAAAACTCAAATTAACTTTTCTATCGAAAAACACAATTACCCAATGAACATGTCCTATTGGGGCCCATATAGGTTTGCCCAAGTGTACCCTATATGGGCTTTTTATATGGGTCCAAAATGGGCCCCATGTGGGCTAGTCCTTGAATACAAAATATTTCATCTTCAAGGGCTAGCCCACATGGAGCCTATTTAGGGCCTATATATGTAGTTAAAAAAGCGTTAAATTCCTTTTTTTTTTCTAAATTTAAATGCCATCCAATCGCACGAGAGTGATCAATGGCTACTACTGTTTATCTTTTTCTATCTATGTTAGATATCCTGTTTAAATTCTATAATATTGTACTCAAGTCATATATTTATGTGTATATTATTATATATACTCAAGTCATATATTTATGTATATATTATTATATATACTCAAGTCATATATTTATGACTACTTAATAAATTATATGTATCTATTTTATAAATAAATAATTATTCAAAATATTATAAAAAAATTAGATAAATAATAAAAGTGTGACCCATGTGGGTCCCACATATACAGCCCATATGGGCTACCCACATGGCCCCAATACATGCCCAGCAACAATTTTCTTTAGACAGGATGTGGGCAACCCATTTGGTCCCCATAAAGCTGCCCACTTGGGTCTTATAAGGGGCCCAATATGACTTCCTGGCTGGGTTATAATAAACACAAAATTTATATACAAAAAAAGAACTAATAAATATGTAAAAAGTCTAATACGCAAAAAACTATATAGAAATATAAACACATAAAAAAACTATATATATACACACAATAAAATACAGCATACTAATAGGTGTATGTATATATATACCTAATTTCTTTATAGATCTATAAATCTTTATAGACATATTATCAACTGTATGTATAGTGGTTAACAAGTATGTTTTTTTTTCTGTCTCATTTTCCACCACCTCTTTTGTCATTCATTTCACTGAATAGCTGAAAATTTAAATTAGGGAAATTTTTACCTCCATTCTGATCTTATATACGAAAGGCCTGTTTTGATTTGGATTTAGGTTGGCTTTTTTTTTTTTTTGTGTATGTATTTAGGTGCTCCCAGAAGTCCTTACGGTCTTATCATAGAGTACCGCGGGAGAGCATTTAACAGGAAGTTCACGCGTCCTTCCGTACCAATGTCGCTTGTTGGGCTAGAGCTGGCGTCGAACCTCGGATCTCTGGGTTCTGAGCCAGAACTCTAACCACTGCGCCATGGCTGCTCTTTTTCGCTGAACCATAAAATGACTCTTCGACCTTTGATCATAAAATGACTTATTTCTTATAAAAAATGAACAAAAAATAAAAATAAGATATATTTTACAATAGAGGTCTTCCAAAAATTGTCGCTACCATATAGCAGTGGTAAATGGAGGCGATGAAGAAGATAAATCTAAAAAAAAGTAACTATTAGACTAAACTGTATATTAAATTTTTTTCTTTTTTACTAGACAAGTTAAATAAATGAATGATTTAATAAAATAGCACAATTAATTTGTTATGCATCAGTTAAATTGAAAAAAAATTTTAGCTAATAATAATTTATCATTCTTATCAACTAAATAAGATAATAAAAATTCTACCAGTGTTTTGTTTTTTCTTCTTCTTAAGATTTCAAGTAAATGCATGTAATGTGAACACCTTGTGTTGTAGCTTCAAATCCAAGAGTTTGATAATTTTTTTTTTGATAACACACTGAGCTGATTGCTACTCTGATACAATGCCTAGATCATGAGCTATTTTCTCAACAGAAATGTGACAGTGTCATTAAAATAGCACCAACATATCGCCCTACTTTCCTTATCAGCAACGGACCTGTTGGGACATTACATAGCAACAAGTTTTAATTATTATTTTCATATGTAGTGAATATGCATTTCAATTGTCAGAAATTTTCAAATTTGTAATCTCATCCTCCTCAAGCAAAAGAATATCATTTTCCAACAAAAATTTATCTTTTATTTGCCTAAATAATACCATTATATTATAGTTTTTTAATTGTCTTGCTTTTGCATCTCATTTAATATTTTTTGTAGTCTTCAAACTATGAATATATAATTTTTTTTCTCCAGGTTTTTATTTCTGCCCTTAAAGCTTTGATAATTTTTCCTTTTCGTTTAATACTTTTCCTATAAAGCATGCATTTTAAAGGGGTTGGTAAAGTGTTCTCTAGAAGAGATAGTTAACTGAGAACAAAGAAGGTTATTTGAGAACTGGGATAGCTAACTGAGAACAAAGAGGATTATTTGAGATACCTAACTCAGAACAAAGAAGATTATTTGAGAACCGAGAATACAAATAGGATAACCAACATTTTATTTGTCATAAGAGTCAATTTTTTTATATAAATATGCTTATCTAATACTTTCGCGCAATAAACTGCAGATGTTTCAGGTTCACTAGTTAATGAAGTTAAATCACTGCTATGGTTAGATGTTAAGGCTACTTATGAATATGCAAAAGTGTATACTGAACTACTTTAAACAGTTTGAAATAAATGTGGCGTTAAAGAAGAAGATCAAACATTATTATGAAAGGTTTATTACAAAATTCAATTAAATATTTGGAGTTTGCAAATCTTGAAAAGTTACTTGCCCAAGTTTGTGATCTTTTAACAAGCATTACCAGAGTTTTACTAGTTATGCGACTATATTGCTCCGCAACTAAATATTTATTTACTACTGAATGACAACAACTCAATTTGTAAATAAATTTTTAATTTTAGCTAATGATATAAGTTTTGTACATAATTATTATAAGAAATTATCTTATATATATAAAAACAAATTCACCCTTCGGTTTGTTTGGTGTTGGTTTTGCCGAAAATATATACCTATCTAGAGCCTAGAGCATCGTAGAAAGGTAATGAAATTTTGCAGGTGGCAAGAAAATAAGTAAATAAATAGTATCAAATAGTTTTTAAAAATGAAACAACATACCTTGGCTAAAAGCATGAGGCTTAACTAACAACAAAGTTTTCAACAACAGTAAAGTCAATAAAAACGTTAGCAACTAGGAAAAAAAATACACAAAATGAAATTTCAACTATTTTACTTTTTAAATATTATCTAAGTTGATATCTAAAACCACTAAACACGTTAGCATAACATTAACGCAAAACTGAATTAAATTAATGTGACAAAAAATTTGGCTGAAAAAAAAAATGTTGCCATAAAAACCAGAATTTACAGGTAACTGAATTAGTGCACTACAAAGTATGACCGAAAATATTTTTGCAAAATTTTGTTTCTCTTGTGGTCACAAATTATGAAACTTTGTGTTCTGATTATTTATAAATTATTATCTATTTTTTTTATTTTTATTTATTTGAACTTTTATGCTATATTTTTCTATACAATGTTATATCCGAAGAAATTGTTGGCTTAGCATAGGAACAGCCACAAATAGTCATTAAGACTAACCCAAAGTAGTGTCCGTTATTGACCAACATTTTTGCGTACGAAGTACTACTCAAGCAATGAGTAGGCGGTGGCAGAATTTGAACTCGTATCTACAACAGTCCGGGCTTTTGACTCTTCGTTTGACGCTCTAACCAACCGAGCTATCCAGCCACAAAAAGATACCTGACAACACTTGTCAGGTGTTGACAAGTATAAATGAAACCATTACAGATCATTAAGTTGCATTAAACATATACTAAAAATATGTTGTTCCTAAGTATATTATCAAAAAAAGTGAAATTTTATAGAGATTTCATAGCAATCTTTTTTAAATCTAGCCTTTTTTAGAAAGATTTAATTAAAAATCCTCGTAAAAAGTAATTTTATTCAATATTTGTTAAAAAATGTTACTTTTTTTTTATTGTAGATTGAAAAAAACTAATTTTTATTTAAAAGTTTTAAATTCTTTAAGCTTTCAATGGAATTCTTTTGAGACCCAACTTGATATACATTTAGAGAAAAATATTTTTAGTAATAAATGACACCCACCATGTTGTCATGTCTTGGTACTGGAATATTTTTATGAATTCAACAAAATAAATGTGATTTTCTTAATCAGTATTAAAATTCTCTTACTACACGATAAAAGTTTATTTTTTTGTTATAATCTTAGTGTAGGGGACATTGGTTAGGAAGGAGGCGTGTCCTTCGTGACCAGTGTACTCTAGTGTACACTGAGAAGTGTAAGTATATTAGAAAATTTAGTTTCTTATATAAGAAATCGGGTTGAAGAAAAAGAAAAAAATATTTTAACCGAACTCTATATTGTTATGTATTATAAATGGTAGAGAGTTACATAGTGATGAACTTACTTTCTTTTGCTTTGATTCTACTATATACTTCTAGACAAGCCTACAACTTGTTATTAAACGAAAGTTCTTTTCCTTCATTTTAATAATTAATAACATTAACTCATGGTTGAATTAACCCCATTAAAGCATTAAAGTATTTATTTAAAATTTATTAAATTTAAGAAAAATAAGCTCATATTCAGTTTTGTTATTTGGTGAAACCTACTTGTAAAATGTGTTTGTTTTTATGGGGGTAAATTTGTAGGAAAAGATGACAACGGAAAGTTTTATTCCTTAGTTGTTATTTTTATGTTGGTTAATATTAAACGTTCTTTAATATATATATTTATATATATATATATATATATATATATATATATATATATATATATATATATATATATATATATAATATATATATATATATATATATATATATATACACAGATCCTTTGTAAATATGTAGTTCCTTTCTTGTTAAAACATGCCTTGAAACAAGTATTTCTATAAATTATCTGATGATTGAAATTGAAAAATGTCTAACAAATATTTTTGATGCTAACTTTAAAATTAGCGCTATCATCCATTCAACCAATACACTTCCATTTCCATTTCCACTCATTAAAAAAAACAATTCTACAGAGAACCATTTTTTTAAACTATGGACAAAATATAATTTACAAATTAATTGATAGTGGGGTCAAATCATTATATTTCAACAAACGACCTGTGGGTCACTATCTCTGATTTTCCTAATTTTTACATCTTGTAATGTGCATTATGTAGATAGGTTTAAATTTGAAATTTAAAATCTTATGTTAAAAGCATGAAAAAATGCAATAAGATCTGATGGCCTTACCTGTATATTCATTAGAAAGAGAATCATATATATTTCATGTTAGAAAATGAAAGCATGTATCTTTGTAAGTTGATTGTAACCCGCAATGATATAAAACAGGAATTTTTAAATGCTTTGGCTCAATATGTAAGTGAATGATATAATAAAATATACAGCGGTTTCACAAATTGTTAGCTCAGACCAAATGTCACATTAAAAGGAATTGCATCTTTATTCGAAGAATTATTATTAGAAGGATATGATTACATTTTAACCAGCAGATTTCAAATTGATCCTCTTAAAAGCCATTTTAGTAAACTTACCCAGATGAGTGTTTAACGAATTCAAGTTAGTTTACGTAAAGTTGAAAGTTCTAAACAAATAATCAGCATTAAATCTCTGATGAAATAAATGGCTTTAAATGATTTAAAAATAAAATATCAGTAAACAATGATGCAAAAAAACTAGAGATAGCTTTAATTTTATTACAAAATGATATAAAAGAATATGGTTTATCTAAACGTTCAAAGAAAGTTGTTATTCGTGTTGCTGGGTATATAACAAAAAAAATTAAATTCAAATTTAAATGTTCTTTGTGTCAAGATTTTCTTTAAACTAACAAAATATTTTCACTTTATATTAAAAAACTCTCAAGGAAAGGTTAGTGAAAACATGGCAGAATGTGAACTCTCTTTATTTTCATTTTATACATCAGAAAATAAATTACAATTAACTAAATATACCAACAAGCTGAAAGTTCTTTATATATATATATATATATATATATATATATATATATATATATATATATATATATATATATATATATATATATATATATATATATATATATATATATATATATATATATATATACACATATATATATATATATATATATATATATATATATATATATATATATATATATTATATATATATATATATATATATATATTATAGATATACTCAATGCTCAGGAGAGTGGAGAAAAAAAAGTCACGGAAAGGTATTCGGTAAATTAAAAACACCAACCCACCTTATCATTGTTGTCTATAGAGATTAATGAAAAGGTAACAGAATGATTTACACTTTATAAAAAAGTAACGGGACGGCAACCCACCCCATTCCTCTTCACTTGGAGCACCGGGTATACTTATATATATTATATTTTTTTCAAATTATATAATTTTTTCAAATATTTGCTTGCTTTAATACTTGGAGAATATTATTTTTCATGATTAACACATACACAAAAAACTGGTCAACTGTTTTACGGACCTGCCAACAGTTCGGTCGTGTATTTAAGTAGGCGGTTGGTAATAATAATTTTTTATAGATACATAAAGTCACACATAAAGTTAACAGTCATCTTCAATATCAAGGATTTTATCAGTCACAAAGAATCCTCCTCGGGACTTTACAGTGAACAATCCGTCAAAATTGCTCATCAATAATTTAATCAACATCAGTCAAGGTATGAACAAGAAAAAAATCATTTAGAATTTAAGGCAGAATGTTGAGCTGCAAAATCAATCTAAATGATAAGCATTTTTTGAGAGCTGTTAGGAGAAAGTTATTAGAGATTTGGAGGGAAAAACTCTTACGTTTATATTGAACATTTGAATCATTATATTGTATTATATTATATTAAGAAACTAGAAATTTAGATACTATTTAAAAGTTTAGAGTATTTTTTTTTTAAGATTATTTTAGGTTGTTTTGTTAAAAGTTGTATTTTTTTATTTTTGGAAAAAGCCAAAAAAATGTATTAATATGGAATCAGAAAATATTCTTTATTGTAATAAAATTATTATATTGTACGAAAACACTCAGCTGAGCAAATACCCTAGAAAGATTCTCCAAACTGATTTTCTAACATTACACAATTGGTTGCCGCGATTTCTTGATCTGCAACGAAAAAAAATATTAGCTCATAAAAAAATTCCAAACACTTTATCAATGCAAGAAAGTTTTGGTAATGCTGTCTTAAAATTGAGAGTTTAAAGAATATATAGTTTTTGGTACTAATGCTATAGAAATAAGACTCATTGCATTCTTATAGATAGCTTGAAACAAAGCTTAAAAGGTCAACAAAGAAAACTGGGAACCTAAACTTAATAAATTTTAAGACACTTTAGATCTTTTGCAAATCCACAATCGTTTACTGCAGTGAAAATGATGCCTCTTATAAAGAATTTTGTAATGACTTAACTCATTGCTTTTGCAAATGTGAATTAAATTTAAGAATTCTAAGAGCTCATTTGTATAAAAAACTATCAAGATAAACGAGGCAATAACTTATTTATGCAAGAATATGTTATTTGAATGAGCCGCCGTTATTTGAATGAGTCCCGTTTGAGCAGCTGTGGCGCAGTGGTTAGAGTTCTGGCTCAGAACCTAGAGGTCCAAGGTTCGACGCCAGCTCTAGCCCAACAAGCGACATTGGTACGGAAGGAGGCGTGAACTTCCTGTTAAATCCTCTCCCGCGGTGCTCTATGATAAGACCGTGAAGACTTCTTGGAGCACCTAAATACATACAAAAAAAAGAATGTTAAACAAACTGCAACGCTTAGATTCAAAAACTTGCGCGACTCAATCAAATAAGCAAGACTAAATTGATAACAAGAAGCTTCAAAAGCTAAGTCATTAATTATATTTTATTTCAAAAGCTACGTCATTAAATATATTTTATTTAACGTCTATAAGATTTTTTTATTTTTTTATTTTTTTTTATTTAGGTGCCCCAAGAAGACCTAACGGTCTTGTCACAGAGCACCGCGGAAGTGCATTTAACCAGGAAGTTCACGTCTCCTTCCGTACCGTGACGCGAAAATATGTCTAGAGTTCGTTTCCAACCTGGATCTCCTGCTTATAAAGCAAGCGCTGTAACCACTGCGCCACGGCCGCACAAAATTTAGAAGCTACATTATTAGTTTATTATTTTATTTAACGTCTATTAGATTCAAAAACTATGTCATTAATTACATTTTATTTTAAGATTCATTGCTAAAAAATATGGATGTTGCAATAGAAATAAATGATAGTTCCAATATTGATATTATAAGTCATAGCGATAAAATTAGTGATAACAAAAAAGACTCAACATTACAAAAGCAAGAAAATTATGTTAAAACGAAACTACCTTGATATTTTTTATGCTGCCATTGTCTCTGTCAGATTTGGTCATTCGTGTCATTACTGTCATTACTACTGCTGCTACCATTAATGGTCTGCTGAATAAGATTATAAAAGCTTGTTGAAAATAAAAAAATCCTAATATGTGATACCATAAAAATTTTGTAGAAAAACCTCCTTATTCAAAAACCTTATATACCTTTTTTCTGGCTTCACATTAAGAAGCCTGCTTTATTTTATACTGTGGAAACACTAGACAAGCCTACTTCTTATGATAACGAATGATGTTGTTATAAGGAATAATAAACTTACACAAATGTCCCTTATTTTAATATTTATAGTTCCACAAACCTTGATGCTTGCAACATCAAAAAAAAAATTGATTCGAACTTATTGAGAGCTTTATTGGAACTTTATTGAGAGCTTTTTTATTTTATTTGAACTTATTGAGAGTTTCTTTACGTATGAGCTATCCAGTCCCCTTGTTAAACTTTGTTAAACTTAGTAAAACGTTGGTTTGCATATTTTAAAAAAAACAACTTTTTATTTTTGTTTACATAATTTGTAATTGTAATATACCTTGATCCTACAACTATAGTAAAATTATCAAAACAGGGTCGGCGGGAAGCCCTAACCATCTTTATGCGATTCTGGCTTTATTTTATAAAGTTTAAATTTCTTTAAACTTTATAAAATTTTAACTTGTAGTAATAATTGACGAAAATTTTTTGAAAATTAAACATTTAAAAAGAAATAACTTTTTAAAAAAAACAAATTTTAAAACCCGTTTCCCAATAGCTAATAATTAATTTTTTTAAAAGTAAAGAGTGTAGGCAAGTGTGTACATGACTTTTTGTAAAAGTTACACTATATATTAAGTTAATATATTTTACTTAAAATTAAACATATATTTGAATCAATTTTCTGAAATATAAACAAACTTTCTAACAAAATCAGACGGTCAAAATCAGTAAATTAACTTGAAAATTACTTTTTGGCCACAACTGCGGCAAAACGTCAGAGCAACAAGTTGATACATTATATATATATATATATATATATATATATATATATATATATATATATATATATATATATATATATATATATATATATATATATATATATATATATATATATATATATATATATATATATATATATATATATATATATATATATATATATATATATATATATATATATATATATATATATATATATATATATATATATATATATATATATATATATATATATATATATATATATATATATATATATATATATATATATATGTATATATATATATATATAATATTTCCAACTAAATTTATATTCATTGATAAATTTTAAATTTCATGCAATAACTATTTAGCGTTTAAAATTTGGCTGTACAAACATCCTCAGAGGCTTTCGAGAGGGTTTCGAGAGGGTTTTTAATTCTTCAAGATCATAATTTTTGAACGCTAAGAGAATATTGTATGTACAGGTTATACCCCTCTATTGCTATAATGTGCTAACGCCATTTTAAAACAAAAAAAAAAATAAATAAATAAATAAAGAATGTAGGTAAGTGTCAATAAGACTTTTTATTATGAGAGTTTTAAGTATATATATTAAGAAAATTTATTTCACTTAAAATTCAAAAAATATTTAAACAAATTTTCGTGAAATATAACAAAGAAATATAATTATATATATATGTAAAAAATTTATTACACTTACTATTTTTAGAAAAAAAAGTTGTTGCAATGGACTATGTTAGAGGAAACGGGAGAGATTCTAATATTTATTTGGTATTGAGTGATGCAAATTTTAAAACCAAGCATACCAGTACTGCATTCTCTCTAACATTTAGTGGCACGGCTTCTGATTATTACATTACACATATGTTTGCTTACTTTTTACCCCCAGATAGTGGAATATATTACTTCCATATGACTTGCAGATGGTATGGCTTAATGTATATTTCTACACCCGGAAAACAAGACAGAAGGGTGCTTGTGTGGGGCACTGGGTAAGCTTATAAAAAATTTTTCTTAAAAAAACTTTTACTAAAGTATATCAAACAATATTTATAAAAAAGATAATATTTATTTATTTAAGATTTTGTTTACAAAAATTTAGAATAAATTCAAAGTCGATATACATCGAAAAAAGCAGAAAAAAATTGATTGAGATTGTCACTGGTGGTCATCAAGAACAAGGTCAATCTCCTATTATACTAGATGTAACTTTACCCAACAACACAAAGTATTCACCTATTCCTCACAGATTTTTTGATTCTCTATTGTTAACTAAATTTCATTAAATTGTTGTTAAAAGTCTAATTTTGTAATATTTGTTTTATTTGTAATTTTAATTATTTTAAATACTTTTAATATAACTTCAAATAAATCATACTAAAGACAAGAATATCCTTTTAAATAACTTTTTTAATAATTTAAATAAATTTTTTGTATTTAATTAAATAATTTTTGTATTTAAGTATTTAAATTTTTGTATTTAAGTAAATAAACTTTAGGTAAAAAAAAAATATATATGAAACAAAATAGCTGTTAAACTTGTATTTTATTACAAAAAAAGTTTTAATTGTTTTTTGATGCTTTCATTTTACGGTTGCATAGAGCCATACTAATATTGCATTTATATTGAAAAACTTTAAAAAAATTTACTTTTCGATTGTAAAAAGCACAAAAATCAGTCGTCTGAAAACTAAAGAGAATTGCTCATCCTGATCTTTTTGTGTGTGTGTGTGTGTGACTTTTTTAGATACTCTAAATGCTCTATTTCTGTTTCAGAAAATAGAGAGTGAGATCCCACATATATTGCTATCTGTTGTTTCACATCAAAATCGACTTTATAAGTTTAGCGTTAAACGCCTCATATTTTCGAATGCAACTCAACATTTTTTTATACAATCATATTCTTTTGGTATTTACAACTATGACGCAAAATACAGTCACATTCAGTCATATATACAATCATATTCTCTTGGTACTTACAACTATGACTTTATATTGTATACAACTATTTACATTTAACGCAAATCGATCGTTAACAATCATAAAATATAATTACACTTTACACTATCAGATCTAAAAAACATTGTTTTATTTTACGTTACAGATTTAAAAATATTTTAAGATATTGTTAAAAACATTTCATATTTTTAACTTTTGCTTAATTATATGTTTAACTATAAATAATAATATATAAATAATTGTGCAACTTAATAAATTTTTTTTGATAAAATATCTAAAGCACTAAAATATTAAATAAGAAAGAAAATTAAGATCCAATTTTGCGATAACAAGTAAAGCATTCCAAAATTTTTTTTATATATAATAACATAGTTTATGCACTCACATATAATATATGTGCGCATAAAATATGTTTTTGGATATAAATACATATGTATATATACATATATTATATGTATATATATATATACATATATATATATATATATATATATATATATATATATATATATATATATATATATATATATATATATATATATATATATATATATATATATATATATATATATATATATATATATATATATATATATATATACAGTGCCGGCCTTAGGGGGGGGGGGCGAGGTTATGCGCCGCCCAAGGGCGCCAGGAAACAGGGGCGCCAAACGTTGTATGCAAACTTTATTAATATAATAAATAGAAAAAATAAAGCAACCTAAATTTTTTCGATTTCGATTTTCGATTTTTTGTTATTTTTTCGAAGGTTTTTTTTTTTTATAAAAATAATTTCTTTAAATAATTTTTTTATTGTATCATTACACTGTTAAAAATTCTTTATGCAAAATTAATAATTTGAGTAAAAGTGTTTCAATCGTAGCTTATATTTTGTTACTTAAATTCATTTTTTTACTTGTATCTTTCTCGGCGCCAATTATTTTGCGTTCCATTCATTTAAAGTTTAAATTTTAAACGTTAATTTCGGTACGAGTTGCGAGCGCGTTGTTTATTAATTTGTAGAAGAAATTTAAAGTTGTATTTGTGATTCAAATTCAGTTTTTGTCAAGTTTTCAAATTTTGCGGTAATAAAAAGCAGGTAAGTATAAATAATGAAATTGGTTATGAATTATTAGCTTGCGAGTAATTTTTTTATTTTGAAATTTTAGACAAATAGAAACTGTCAGCAGCAATCAATAGAGAGTACTCATAATAAAGAAAAAAATGTTTTTAAAACTCATAATAATAAGAAACCATCTGGTGCTCAATACAGAAAACGTAAAGCAGAAAAAGTTGATAATTTGAAGAAAAATTATAAAAACTTGAAAATATTTTTACATCGGAAAATAGTGATTGTAATAAAATAAAGGAAGGAGAAAATGTTGCGCATCTACTTAGTGATACATCAACCAGAGATTTTGGACTAAATATAAGCTTTTGTCGAGGGCAAGGTTACGATAACGGTGCAAATATGAAAGGTAAAAAAATAGGTCTACAAAAGCGAATATTAGATTTGAATCCTTTGGCTTTTTACCTTTCATGTGGAAGTCATTCTCTCAATTCGGTTATTTGTGACGCAGCTCAGTCTTCACTAAATTCCATTAACGTTTTTGGCATAATACAAAGATTATTCACATTATTTTCTGCATCAACTTCACGCTGGAATGTTTTACTTAGTCATACAACAAACTTCACTCTTAAACGATTATGTGACACTCGTTGGGAAGCCAAAATTGAGAGCCTCAAAGCCATCCGATACCAAATAAGCAGCGTACATATTTAAGAAATACCATGTTGCAAGATCGACTTAATTCTCTATTTATGTTATCAATCGAGCAAGATATAGATGAAAATTTAGATTTTTCTAGTTTGATAAGAGATTTTGCGGACAAAAAAGCTAGAAAAGTTAGATTTTAAAATTTAATAACTCTTGTTTATATAGTTAGAGGATTTATTATATGTTTAATAAAAACATTTGTTATTTTAAAAGCAGCGTTGCGTTGTCTATTTATTTAGTCACTCATTTCTATAAACCCATATCATGAAAAGTCTAAATTTATAATTTTAATAAGAAATTAATTAAATAAGAAACTTGATGCACAATATGGATCTCTTTGCATTAAACTATATATTCCCTTTAGCATTCTTGTTCATCATTTTAGAGCATTGGTCTCGTTGTTAATGGTATCAACCCACCCATATATACCTAGGGGCGCGTTCACAAGTTTTGCCCAACCTGTCAAAAAAGCTAAGGCCGGCGCTGTATATATATAAATATATATATATATATATATATATATATATATATATATATATATATATATATATATATATATATATATATATATATATTATATATATATATATATATATATATATATATATATGTAAGATATATATATGTAAGATATATATATATATATATATATATATGTAAGATATATATGTATCGTGCGTATAGGCATAATCAGATATATTAAACAATGTTACTATTCGTTTTAAATATTATAAACCAATGTCAGTTAACTTATCAATTACACATACACAGTTATTACAGTGAACAATACAATAAATAAAATAAGTGTTACCTTCCAAGTTTTAATACTGTTATCTTTATAAACTTTATTGACCAAGGCCATACCATCAATAATAATAGTTGATGCATTT
The DNA here is from genome assembly GCF_022113875.1 of Hydra vulgaris. Classification (NCBI taxonomy): domain Eukaryota; kingdom Metazoa; phylum Cnidaria; class Hydrozoa; order Anthoathecata; family Hydridae; genus Hydra; species Hydra vulgaris. The sequence continues at coordinate 45,656,288 of NC_061157.1, read as the reverse complement.
ACTGAGATTTCTTGTTCTTGTGTCGAAATTTCTAATCTTTTTGACAAGTCTTTAACTTCATGCAGAACTTTTTCTTTATCCGCGGTGATCAATGGGTGTATCTTGAGTCCATCTTGAGTAAACATCAGTTTTGATACAACTGAAAACTCATAGCTACCAATGCTTTTTTCTAAATCAAGCTCTGGGCGTTTTCTTGCACAAGTAGAAAACAAAATAATAAGGTTTGCTCTTTTTTTAGTTGAATTACTTTTTTATCTATCTTTATTTTTGAAACTTTGGCTTGATTTTGAAATATTTTCAGATTTCTCATCTTCATTGGCAACCATATAGGTATGTCTCTTTTTAACATTATAAACTAATTCATTTGCTACTTCTTTTAGCAAAATGGCTTTGAACACAAGATTAAAAACCACCTGATTTTTGTTGAAGTTGATGCCAAATGTATCAAATGCATCAATGACTTTTTTTACATTAGATGAAATTCTTTCGTTTGTAGATCCCGCCAGTTGGTAGTGTTGTTTGCGAAAATGTGATCCAATATTATTTTTTTTTTGCAAAATATTTTTGATATGGAGTTTAAAGGAGGAGCAATAAGGCAAAAACGGTTTAAGCACGTTGAATTTTGTGCAATATCAATTGCCCCTCCTGCTACCTTCAAAACCTTGTTTATCTGTTCTAAGGCATGATCAGAACCAATATTACAGAAAGGAATGCCTGACCTGTTGACGGTGAAATTTTTTTAAAGATATTTCCAGAAGGTAATGTCTATTTTTTTTAAGTTCAATCATTGTAGCAAGATACAGTGGTGAGAGACGTGCGTAATTATACTGATCTTGAGCGAAAAAATATGGAATCATTGCATCAAGCAACGCAAAATGAAGTTTCCAATGTCCTTGTCGAGATGCTCGAACAAATTGAAGCAATTTTTCATACATTAACATTTAGTTACGCAAATATAAGCCTTGTTGAACTAATTTATTATCAAAATTCTTGCATTTTTCTGCAATAGTATTTGATTGGAAATAAGCTCAAAGCTTCCTTGTGCAGATTCCTTATCAATTATTGCACGGTTAGCACGGATCCTTATAATTCCTTCCTAGCTGTCCAAAGAACGCCACTTATACGGAAAGTTAGCGTACACATCAAGATACCCTGTGATGCAACTTTTGAAATCATTTAATTTTGTCCGCGGAAAATAATTTAATTTGAATGTTCAAATTAAGTCAAATTTTGACTTTATAGTGCGCCAATAAAAACACTTGTAGAATTTGAACCACTCAATATAATTTAATTAAAATTTGTGCAAATGTAGCCAATAGTCACACCAAACTCTGGACAAAATTTCAGTCTAATTGGATGACTGGTGTAGAATTTATTGCAGTTTTAGTTAAAGTTTTGTTAGTTTTTTTGCTACCTATACCTAAAAGCGTTACCGATCATTATTTTTAAAATAACGGTTACCTATATTTCTAAAAAAAAAAGTCCTTGCAAAAAAAAAGTAGAAAAGACATGACCCTCTAGCCTCCCCGGCGTTGACGGCCATGTATGCTTTGCTTGAGTATACCAACATTTCCTAAGGTATAAACTGCTGTCAAAAAATAAAGCTAAAAAAAAAGTGCAAAACCTGGTCAAAAGACTACCAATTAGTAAAACAAACAAAAAAAAGTAGATCTCCTAAAATATTTTGTATTGACCTCCTTAAATACATTTACTTTTAAAATTAAGTGAAAACTATTTAAACCCTATTTTTTACATTGCATTACCATCAAATATCTAATTACATTTTAAGAAATGTTTTTTTGATTTTCTCCACCAAAAGATTATTAATAAATAGCTCAATGTACTCTTTCAATACAAATAATCTATAATACAACTTTTAAAGATGGTGAAAATATTCATTATAGGCCGTAAAATTAATTTCAGCAGCCTACTTTCTAATAACTCAAATGATGTTCTTTAAAGATGCTTACTGTTTAGATCAGTTATGCAGCGCAACAATCTTTTTTTGTACTCTGGATGATTATTATTTTGCTTATACCTCGACCAATGTTGATAAAAAATATTATTTTAAATAAGTTAGCTTTATCCATTTGATCTTTTTATAAAAAGGTTGCTGTAAAAAACAAAACTGTTAACAAATTCATTCAATTAAGCTGTTTTTACATCCGAAGTTATTAAACATGTTGTTTGTGCTAATCGATACTTTAAGAAAAATCTTGATATAGAGGACTTTTTTCACAAATTGATGATTGTGCCCGCTCACACACACACACACACACACACACACACACACACACACACACACACACACACGCACACACACACACACACACTTCAAAACCCGTATCGTCGGCATTTTAATCTACGGTGTGTGCAGCCGCGGCACAGTGGTTATAGCGCTTGCTTTATATTTATTATTTTTCGAAACGAGCTTTGGAAATATTTTGCGTCACGGTAAGGAAGAAGGCGTGAACTTTCTGGTTAAATGCACTTCCGCGGTGCTCTGTGACAAGACCGTTAGGACTTCTCGGGGCACCTAAAATAACAAATAAAAAATAATAAAAATAATAATGCAAATGGAAACTTCGAGTACAAAATGCGATTTAAGTATAAATGGTTTCTATTCATATATATAAAAAGCAACAAAAATATAAAAAACAAAGCAAAAATGATCAATATATCCATTTGAAACAGTAAATCTAAAAATAAAAAAATATAGATATTCACTTAAGAAACAAAAAACATTTTTCTTGAGATAAAATAAAAATATAAACTTTAAAAAAATTACAAAAAAATATTATATTTAACAAAAAGTAACAAAAATACTTAAAAAACAATTTAAATTGAAACGTTGTTTCATTATTATTAGGCTTTAGGTAAGCCATAATCAAGTCAGCCATAAGAAAAGGAACTCGACCTAAAAATGGAACAAAATTATTTTAAATATAATACACATTAATTACAAATTAACGTGTCATGCAATCAATTAATTTTTTTGAAAACTCAAAAATGCGAATAAGTGGATAAAAAACTTACTTTTTATTTGCTTCAGTTATTCCATATACTGTGCTCCAGTTGATTGTGCCATCCAGCATCATTTCTCGGGAAAAATATTGGATATACCATAGGGTCTAAATTTGCAGACATAGATGTATAACTGACAATATTTGGGCAAATCGCCTTCTGCAGGCCTCAAAATTTCAACACGATGCAAAATTTGCCCACAGACCCTAAAAAAGAAAAGGCCATTATTTGAGGGAGGAGCTAATTCTGCAGTGAAGGAAGCAAAAAATAAAGAAGAATTACAACTTCTAATGTGTTTAAAAAAATTTTGGTTTACAGCATAATCAACATGGTTTCCTGTCATTAAATCAGTCAACAATGGTGGATATAGATAAAGAGGAGCTAATGCAACTTTTCCTGAATGGCAGCACAAAAAATGAGTTTCATTTAAAAATTTCTTCGCACTACAATACTGACAACTATGATCGAATTCTCTGAGGTAATTACTCTCTTTAGCAATATTGTTTCTTGCTATGCGATGCATATTATACCTATTGAGTTCTCGTCTAGCCTGATTTATTTCATTTTGATTACAATTTATTTCAGCTCGCCTGGACTTATCTCTTACATTCCGACAACGGTTTATCTCAGCTTGCCTGGGCTCATCTCTTTCATTCCGATGGCGGTTTATCTCAGCTCACCTCGGCTCATCTCTTTAATTCTGACGGCGGCTTATCTCAGCTTTTCTAGCCTGTCTTCTTTCATTTTGACGAAGTAATAACTAATAATTTCATTTCTTAAATTATCAGACATAATCATGCATAGAAGGTGTGTAAAATTGATGCTTATTATAATAAAAGGTTGAAGTTTGAGTTTTTTTTTTTAAACTAATCTAAAATAAAGTGTAAGCAAATAATAAAGAGCATAATATAATAATCTTTTATATTCTACCATATATAGAAATGTGTTAAGATAACATACTTTTATTAAAAGGTTAAACTAAAGTTATAAATAAATTGATATAATCCTTTAAATTGAGTATTGTTACATATTAAAGGTAGTATATCTTTAAAGTATATATCTTTTAAACAAATTTACTCAAAAAGTAACACTATAAAAATTATTTAATGAAGTATAAATCTGTTCAATAAAAGTTACTTAAATTATAAATTTTAAAAAAATTATAGATATTAAAAAATTATATATCCTTCAACATTTCTTATAAACACGTTCTTTCATAAATTTTTTTTTTTAACACTTTTTATGACTACACTAAGTACAAACAGATTTAATTTATGTATTTCAACATAACAGTACACCACTTAACTGGCGTGGACAACAATCTTGCTCCCAACAAAGCCCAACAAAGTCACATTATAGCAAAGTACACCACTTGGCTAACAAAATCAACATTCTTGCTGTAAACTAAGGCAAGTCACAACAATTTGAAAAGATATTTACAAACACATAAAAGATATTTACACAGTTTCAGAATATCAACCCATATAACCTTAACACATTAACATAAATAACATAAATAACACATAAATATAAATAAATAATATAATAAAATTATATAAATCAAGAAAAATATATAATTTAGAAACTTTACAAATACAAGCTTATTTTTGTAATATTTGATTAATGACATACCTCGTATATTAAATGTTTAACAACTTGGAAAAACAAACGATCTGGTTTTTTATATAAAAGCAAACAGATTTTTTTTTTAACTTCTTTAAAGAAATTAAACGTATACGACGCTGTTCTTTAACATGTAACTGTGTGAGATGCAAGAGTTTAGGAGATATATATATATAACACTAACACTATCAAGAGTTTGACCTCTTGAATTTCAAGAGGTCAAACTCTTGAAAAAGTTAGTGTTATATATATATATATATAAATATATATATATATATATATATATATATATATATATATATATATATATATATATATATATATATATATATATATATATATATATATATATATATATATATATATATATATGTATATATATATATATATATATATATATATATATATATATATGTATATATATATATATATATATATATATATATATATATATATATATATATATATATATATATATATATATATATATATATATATATATATATATACCCGTTGGGAAATGAGCTAGCGACTAGCGAGCGATTAGCTAGCTTTATAGCGATTTTGTAGCGATTTTTTTTTTCTTATTGTTTTTTTTCCTAATGTCTTTAACATCTTTAAAAATTCGATTTTTAGTGTTGACTCTATTATAATTATGAAAATAATTAAACTTTAAACTTAGCGATTTTGTAGCAATGTGTCGCTAGCTACATATCGTAGCTTTGTAGCTAGCTACAAAATATCTACAAATCTATAGTAGGTTGATAGCTGCATATTAAAATTTTTTAGACTGCGATTTTATTACGATATGACGCTAGCTACAAAAGCCTGTGGGTCTTAAGCTTATTAAGCTAACTGTCTTCGTAGCCAAATTGCTGTCTTTGTCTTTTTTTTTTTTTTTTATTTTATTTTATTTTTTTTTTAATGTTGATTTAGGTGCCCCAAAAAGTCCTTACGGTCTTATCACAGAGCACCGCGGAAGAGCATTTAATAGGAAGTTCACGCCTCCTTCCTAACCGATGTCGCAAAACTTGCCCTTTACAAATATCGATAGCTTTTCGCTAACTTAAAAAAGCTGCCGATCCTCGTGGCCAAATCGCTGTCTTTATCGTTACGATTACAGCTAGCTATTCGCTAGCCGATTTCCCACCGGGTATATATATATATATATATATATATATATATATATATATATATATATATATATATATATATATATATATATATATATATATATATATATCCTTAACTCTTTTAAAGTTGAAAAGAGCATCGTCTTTCAGAGTCATCATTGCCTTTTAATTTAAAAATTAAAATATGTCCATCTTATTACTAACTAAGTTGATGAAGCAAAGTTTTCGATCTCATTACTGATTAAGCCGATATTAACAGATTATTTAGATTCAAGAGTACCTCATCGCGTGGTCAAAAATAGAAATAAACAAAAAGAGAAATATCTAAAAGGCCATGCATGTTCATAAAACTCAGTGTAAAAAAGCACACGAATGGTGAGCAGCAGCAGCGTTAAGTTAAATATTAATTATAAGCGATTATCAAAACATTCGAAATAATACAATCTACAGTCGTCAAGCATAAAATATTCTATTTCATCAAAAGGTATAATGTTGTGAAAATCCGGAGGTTAAAAAAAATAATTTTTCTTTAAAATTTGTTTAAAACAATATATATTTTATAATAACTTATATTTCTTAAATTATAATAAAAAAAATAATTTCAAAAAACATTAAATCTGCGTTCAAGAAAGTATTTTAAAAATTATAAAAAATCACAAAGCAGCGGTTTACCTCCAGTTTAATAAAAACTTATTTACCCCTGTATCTTTTTAAGTAAAAATTTCAACATATTTTTTTTATATTATTTTGAATACCTGATTTATGCTCTTTGAATTGGTATAAAAAATTTAATTTGCTAAAAAAAAAATTAGTTGCTATGGGGACCAGCATTGTCGCGGTAAAGCATTCAACTAGAAAGTTTATGCCGTCTTTACATTTATCGCTCATTTGACTAGAACCAGCGTAGAACCTCTGACCTCTTAGTTCTGAGCCAGAACACTAACCACTGCAAAATCCAAAACTAAAATTTTGGATTTTGGTATGTAAATTAGTTTCTTACGGAAAAAAATTGTGGTATTGGTCCAAATTGAAATTTCGGCAGAAACCAAAACCAAAGCGAAATTTCATACGATCACCAGTGTAATATATTACTAAATGAAAGTAAAAGATTACCGTTCTTTTAAATAATAATTACCCTACTGTAAATACATGAGGTATAAAGAGGTTACGCCAATAATTTTAACGTGATTAAGATTGACCAGTTGCAGTATGGAAGTATTTTTGTATGTTTTTTGAAGACTAACGGTAACTAAAATTAAATTAAATACTTAAAAAGCTATATTTTTTGAGAAAAAAAACTGTTTTGTAATATCGAAATACTACAAAACTTAAACTTTTTGTACCTGCCATATTTTAATTGTTGTTCTATTTGTTCAAAGTATATGAAAAACAGTTATTGATGATCAAGGTATATGCACAACAATTTTTGTGTTTATATATATGCTGGGTGTAAAGTCATAAAATATTTAGAGCTGAGTGAAGTGCCAAATAATTCTACTACAGTATTATTTTCTTTATAGAACTATGGATGCGAAAATGATACGTGTGTGAACAATTCAAGTTGTATACCTAACTACGAGGATGATACGTCATCTTGTAATTGCCGTTCAATATTTTTTAGTGGAACATATTGTGAAGAAGGTAACAGAACATGATGATCTTTTATTAAAACAAAATTTTATTTTTTAGAAACTTTTTATTGAATCATATTTTTTAAATATACAAAATTTATTTTATAAAAAATTTGCTTCGGAATCAATCTGTCACATTTTGAGGTTCACATCAATGCATTTCACATGCTAGATGACACTACCAGTCACAATGACTCTTAAATTTTATATTGTTTTTCATCACATCAAAGAGTTTATTAAAATTCACAACACTAGGCTGATTCGTTATAGTGAGCAATTATCTGAGGCACTTCATTCAGCTTTTAGCTACCACTGGGCAATATACAAAAGACGTTTAAAATCTCTAAAATAGAACGAAATTACTTTCATAGTTTAAAACTATGGAAAGTAATTTCGTTCTAGGCTACAACAGCAAATATCTTTAGATTAAAGGCTGGAAAAGAAAAAGATCTTTGGTTCAAATTTCTACTTATTTTTATATACAGAACTTTTTTGTGAAATTTGAATTTTTTTGTGGTGTCTAGTGTCTTGTTACAAACAATATAAAACCTGTTTTGTTGTAAGAAAATTAGTCAACATAGAGTTTTTCTTTAAATATGTATAATATATTTGTCATGCTTTCATTACTATGATTCAAATTTTTATTAGTAAGTAAACTTTTTTTTTGCTCTTCAATTTGGAGGGCCAAAATAGACAAAGTATGGATTCCATACAAGACAAGATAAAAACCGTTCATTTTTTTTAATTTTTGAGAATTTTTTAACAATAATCATGTAGAGGAAAGCTAAAACTAGGACATTTTTGCAATACCAAAAATCTTATTTAAAAAGTTTCAAAAACAAATTCAATTATTCGTTGGAAAAGTTTCAAAAACAAATTGAATTTTTCGTTATCTTGTTGTTAAATAATCTTTTTATGTGAAATTTTTTTAATATATAAAATGAATTTTTTAGTTTTTTTATGCTATTTTTTGAAACTGAGTGAGTTTATGAACGAAAGCTTTTATTCAGATAATTAAAAAATAACTATTCGATTAAGTAACTAAAAACAAAAAATTATAGAGAAGAATAGTTCATAAATTATGCAACTTATTTTAAAAAAATAAAGGTAGGAGATCATTTATTCTTTTGCGTAGCCATTTTCATTAAACTACTGTTTTAGTTTTGGTTTAATTAAAAACTCTGCGAGGAGAAACTTGTGTTCCTTTTCGCTTTGTTTATTAGTAAATTTAGTGTTACATAACTTATGTATGATTTCTAAACCTTCTTAAAGACTCTCGCAATATTTTATTATATTGAACTCATCAAAACAGAGAGTTTTCATAATTTCAATTTAAAAACAAACTTAGTGAATTATCCAAACTAAACTTGTAATTCTCTTTATGACCTTATTAATTTAAAGTGGTAAAAACATTTTTTTTGAAAAAGATATCCTATTTTAATTTGGAAACATATTCATTAAGAGAATTATAGTCGCCTTTATTATTAGCAAGTTGAACTTTTGCAATGTTTATTGCTCATAACAACATTGATTCTTACTCTCACGACATTTGACGGTTTGATTGACGACATTTGACGGTTTGATTGACAACATTTGACGGTCTGATTGACGGTTTGGAGATTATTAGATTATAAGTATTTTTTACACAACCATTAAGTAGTGTAAAAGTTAATTTTGTGACATGTTGATGGAGGTAGGATTTTAAATTATTAGCTAATTTATTTTCTTACGTGTTTTCATGGCGTAATAGTTCAGTGTGTTATATTTAACCTTCAAAAGGCTCTTTGTAATAATTTTTGTAACTATCAAAATAAAAACACCAGTTTATAATTTTTACCAAACAAATTAAAAATAAATATCTTTTGCAAAATATTAAATTTTTAAATGACTTCTTTCATCAAACAAGGTTAAATCAACTTCATATTGTTCATCTACCTTTTATCTTTCGAATAAAATTATTTTGACTAATATTGATTTATATTTTTCCATATTTTACAACTTTTATATTGGAAGTTTACATTATGTCTATACTCAAAATATATTTTACAAAATATATGAAAGTATTGTTAATCATCTTCAATTTTATTTTATAACAGTGCTATGCTACATGTAAATAAAAAATAAATTGATACCAGACAATATATAAGTTATACTGAACGCCAAATTACAAATAATATCGTGTTATTATTAGTAGTTTATTATCCATAAAAGCATTAGATATCTGGGAGGTACTAGTTTGCATCTCTTAAGATAAGGTTTAAAACCTTAATCTAAAACACCTAAAAAATCCACAGCTTTAGATATGCTAAAACTAACCATAGTACAACATGTTACTGCTGTTGCCGCATGAGGCTTCCGTTTAATATCATGGGTTTATTATTTTATGAAAATCAATTTTGGATATTGAAAGAAATGCTGTTACTGAATTTTTTACAATAATTTTATGGAAAATAGCGAATCCTTTGTTTTTTAAAACTTTAGAGTGCTTCCACTCAGCAAAATAGCAAATCTTTTGTTTTTTAAAACTTTAGAGTGCTTCACTCAGCAAAATTGTAAATCTTTTGTTTTTTAAAACTTTAGAATGCTTCACTCAGCAAATAGTAAATTTTTTGTTTTTTAAAATTTCGTAACCCCTTGTTCAACAAATCTTAAAAACTCATTTAATCAGTTCTTTTTCTGAAATTTAAAATTTTCAGAAATTTTAAATTTCAGAAAATGAACTGATTAAATAAGTTTAAAAGATTATTGGAAAGCGATTTTATTTATTTAATATTAATTTAATTAATAATAACTGTGTACATGTACAATGACAACGTACGGAGCCTAGGTAATCTAGGCTTCAACAGCTGGTTTGTGTTAAAAATAAGTCCAACTTTGGTTTAAACTTTTGAAGTGTTTTAGAATCTACAATGTTTTGATCTAAGTTATTCTAGCTGTTAATAACACGGTTTGTTAGGAAATAGTATCTCTTTGGATTTTTAGTTAGTTGTCAATGAAAACTCATATTGTGACCTCTCGTATTTGAAGCTATTAAATCAGGTGGGTATTCCAATGTTGAATTATCTATTTTTTTGCTATTTTGTAAAGTTAGATTAGGTCATTACGTTCGCGTCTTTTTTCAAGAGTTGTTAATTTAAAGCAAGTTAGTCTAGTTTTATAGTTTTTCCCTTGAAGGCATTATTTTTGTGTTGCTCTACGTTGTATCAATTTAATTTTTTTTTGTCTTGTTCTTAGTAAGGATACAACACTGAATTGCGTAGTCTAGATACGGTGTTACAAGAGAGGTGTACAATAATTTAGACGCGTTTATATCTAAGTTTTTAAATGAATGTTTTATTATTCCAAAAATTTTATTAACTTTACCAGACATATAATTAACTTGAATAGACAATTTCAAGTCGTTTGAAATCATAATTCTTAAATCTTTTTCAATTTTGATTTCTGGTACTTCAACTCTATTTAACACTGAATCATACATTGTGTATATATACTTAGTATTTTTTCTACCTATATGTATGCGTTTACATTTGCTTTTAATTTTGACCATGTCATTAATTTGTTTAGATCTGCTTGAGTCTTTTCTTTATCAGAAGATGAACTAATTATGTTGATTAGTTTTATATCATCAGCATCAGGTACGCAGGAAAGGCCGAAAGGCAGGGGTGGCAAAGCAAAACAGAAGGACACTTG
>NC_061157.1:45604359-45644187 GCF_022113875.1 Hydra vulgaris | reverse complement strand
GTCCAATTAAATACAGGCCTGTCAAACAACGGATTAAAGAAACTTGTTAGAACTGTAAATAAAACATCAAGCAGCAAGATGGTATAGCGAAATTTCTACATGAATTTTCTAAAACTAGGTCAACAATTGAGCGATTTCTTCACCTGCAGCGACTTAAAAATCACAGAAGAAAAAACAGATTCTTGTTCAGTTCATGTTGTTGCTCATTGCAATGATTTATCAAGTCTTGTGAATCGTGTTATTCAGTCCCACAAAATTTCTGGTGACTATTTTGTTAAACTTGGAACTGATGGTGGCAAAGGTTTCTGAAGTTTTGTCTAAGTATTGTTGATACTGCGTTAAGGGATGAAACCAGCTCACCGCACCAACAACAACCTCTCACTCAAAGGACTGGTAAAGACACTGGAGTCAAGAGACAAGTTATTGTTGGGGTTTCAGAAGATTTGCCAGAAATAATTTAACTCCATTTGCAATTAATGCAAATGGAGTTAAACTAATTTTGGCTTGTGATATGAAAGTTGCAAATATAATTTGTGGTCTTCAAACTCACTCAAGCACGCACCCTTGCACCTGGTCGTCAAATCCAATTGTATTGCCAAATCTGGAAACTTGCAAACACTGGGCTCAATTAATTTAAGCCTTGAGTATTTTCAGCAATCTTACGGGGTTGTTGCTAATGCAAAGCTGTTTGGCAATGTCATTCGAAAGCCAATCATCTGCAGGCCTGTCAATGTTCTGATTTATGAAATTATTCCACCGATGGAATTGCATCTCCTCTAAGGAGCTAATGATAACTGGTGCAAGCGTTACACCCAAAATTCACTCCGTCTTCTACCACATCAAGGATATCATCAGTCACAAAGAATCCCCCTTGGGGCCCTATAGTAAACAAACTGTCAAAACTTCTCATCAAGATTTTTATCAACATTGGTCGAGTTATAAGCGAAATAATAATCATCCAGAGTACAAAAAAAATTGTTACGCTGCATAATTGATCTAAACAGTAAGCATCTTTAAAGAACATCATTTGAGTTATTAGAAAATAGTTTTCACTTTATTTTAAAAGTAAATGTATTTAAGGAGGTCAATACAAAAATATTTTAGAAGATCTACTTTTTTTTTGTTTTACTACTTGGTAGTCTTTTGACCAGGTTTTGCTCTTTTTTTTTAGCTTTATTTTTTGGCAGCACTTTATACCTTAGGAAATGTTGGTATATTCAAGCGCAGCATACATGGCAAATCACTATTTTGGTCTATAAAATGATAACTGTACATGTACCAATAAAATAATTATAGCAAAAATTGTTGGTATTACATAGTAGAACACTAATGAAGCCATTATTTCAAAAATAGTGATTGAATTTTAAAGTAATCGGTAACGCTTTGAGGTATAGGTAGCAAAAAACTGACAAAAATTCAACTAAAACTGCAATAAATTCTACACCAGTCATCCAATTAGACTGAAATTTTGTCCAAAGTTTGGTGTGACTATTGGCTATATTTGCATCAATTTTTATCAAATTATATTGAGTGTTTCGAATTCTCCAAGTGTTTTTATTGGCGCACTATGAAGTAAAAATTTGACTAAATTTGAACATTTAAATTAAATTATTTTCCGCGGACAAAATTGAATGATTTCAAACTTTGCATCACAGGGTACCTTGGTGTGTACGCTGACTTTCCGTATAAGTGGCGTTCTTGGGACAGCTAGGTAGGCATTATAAGGATAGTGCTAACAGTGATAATATCGGGGTGTACCGGAATGGAAATTTCGAAATTCCGGCCTGACGCCGGTATTTAAAATTTCCATTCAGATTTCAAAAAATGTATTGAAAGTTTTAGACCGCGTAATATTTATATTTAAAATTATTACTTTATTTTTTATTTTTCTATTTAAGCTAAAATAAAAATGTTTACTGTAATAGGCATCCTGTGTTTTTAAACTATTCAAAACTTGAGTAACATTTAAAATAAGATTATTCTCAGATGCAGGTAACATTTTTAATAGAAAAAAAGCTAGTTTGTTGCCCAAAACTGAAAAGGAACTCTTTTTGTATCACAATCTTTCTAAACATCCAGAAATCCTTACATAATTGTTTATTACAAATAAAATAACATTGTGTTTGTTTAGAAATTTGTATTTTTTACCTAGGCTTATAAGCCTAATTCTTCGTAGCCCAGCTAGCACACTTACATTGGGCCAACGTATGTAAAGCATCGCGAACGTCGGCTCTTTTTTCCAATGCAAAACCAAATTTGATCCAATGTCATTTGGTTAATGATAAAATTGTTACCGACGGAGCTAAAAACATCTGGAAAATTTACATTGGTACAATGTACAATAAAAACATCACAAAAAGTTGATTGTTTTTACGATCTAAACCAAATGTTGATCCAATGTATATATTTTGACGTTGATTCTTTGTATATAAATCACCGATTTTCCAATGTATCTAGAAACATCGAAAAATTTTGATTGTTTCTACTATCTAAACCTAATGTTTAGATAGTAGAAATGTAACACTTGGCAAAATATTAACACACTATTTTACTTTATATAATATCTAATATAAATTAACCTTTTAATTAACCCTACCGTTCTCCAAATAATACACAAAAAATATCACTTTTTCTACTACTTTTACTATTACGAATTGCGTGTACAGTGCAATCAACACTAAAGGTTATAACATGCTGTTAAACAGTCTACTAAATAAATCAACTGTTTTTTAGTTACTTTCTAGATGTCAATAATACACTTCATCCTATGCCATTCTTAGCTTTACAAGGTGCTAGAACGATTTCAAGTGTATTTGACAAAATAATTCATTCTACTGTCATTCATTCTATCATTCTACTGTCATTCATTCTATCATTCTACTGTCATTCATTCTATCATTCTACTGTCATTCATTCTATCATTCTACTGACATTCATTCTATCATTCTACTGTCATTCATTCTATCATTCTACTGTCATTCATTCTATCATTCTACTGTCATTCATTCTATCATTCTACTGTCATTCATTCTATCATTTTACTGTCGTTCATTCTATCATTCTACTGTCATTCATTCTATCATTCTACTGTCATTCATTCTATCATTCTACTGTCATTCAATCTATCATTCTACTATAATTAATTTCAACAATGTGTTTAGGAATTTTTTTAATGTTAATTTTGTCGATTTGTTTTTTGTGTATCTGAGCAAACATGTTGTTGTTCAGGTGATTACATCCAGTTTGTGACCTAAACCATGTTTTTACTCTTCTCATTACACTAAAGCTTCTTTCGCATGATGATGTCAGTAGAGGCATGATGTAGAAAGGCTTCATTAATTTGTGAGTTTGTTTATTGGCGACTTTTGCAGTTGGCATGAAGTTAAAAATATCTGAATTGTTGCCACTCTGGGAACATTCTGTATTTTGATTGATGCAATAGCATTGTACAGGGTAATATTTGCTGGTAGCCCCTTCAACTCAACTTTTAGTTCCAAGATGTCAACATCATTAAAAAATGGCATTCCAAATAAAAACAGTGGGAAATCTTGATTATTCACCGATGAAATCAAAACTTCTTCTATATTTTTACAGCTGTTAATCCATCCTGTTCAAATCTCTCTCAAACTGTTCTAAATAGTAACAATTGCTTCAAAACAAGATTTCCTTTGCTTTTGTTCTGTTTTGACAGGACCAATCAATGTACCACCCAATGTACGCTTCTCAGTATTTACTAAATCGCGTAATGTTTTGGTATTACTCCTTAATAATTTTAATTAAAACGGGGGCTTTAGCTTTTCGATAAAAATTTTTTAGTTTAGAAAGAGTAATTGTTATTAAACTGTCGGTTATTCTTTTTCAGAAAATTCACCTATAATGTGCTGACACGGTACATAAACATGACAAAAATTTTGTTTTAGGTATTTATAAAGAGTAAAAGCATAATAACAAAATTTTGTAACGTCGACGTGACGTATGTCGATATTTGTAACGTCGACGTGACGTATGTCGATAGCAAGGAGAATAAAATTTAATATTACATATTTTATTTAATTTTGAATTGATTTTTGGAAACATATTAGTTCTAAACGTGATTGCGATTTACAAAAAATTCTTTAACGTCAGTATTTATCTGAGTTATTTTTGAGTTGCCCCACTGCTGGTTATTGATTCTGGGCTTTATTTTTCTTTTCAATAAAATATTTTTTAAAGTTTCGTTTAAATCAATTTTCAACTGTTTTCTCTTTAAATATTTTGATAAAAAGTTATTTTATTACCACTTATCCCTCCTATTACCAGTTCCAGTTCGTAGATATTGATAATAAAATAATGATAATGAAATGTTGGATAATAAAATGCTTTTAAAGCACAAAAATTTACTATTCCTATTTCCTAGAAAGGGCACATTAAGGCTACACCTGCCACCCTAGCCAAAAAGGCAGGTGTAGCAGTTGCTACCCAAGGCTACCTCTTTCCGGCGTGCCTGATCAGCATACATTTTACACTTCGGTGAAAACTCATTCGGTAAGTTGTTTATATAAACAGTAAAAATAAATAGACTCAAAAAAGAGTCTTGCGGTACTCCACTTTTAACTGGAGACCAATTTGAAAATTCGCCGTTGTAGAAGACACGTTGCACTCTGTTTCATTCAAAAATTTTGCACTATCTAATTGCTATAGAGTTGAATTCATATCTTTTTAATTTAAGACACAATCTGTTGTGAGGCACGGAATCGAAAGCTTTTTTCATATCTAGGAAAATGATATCTACTAGTAAATTATCTTCCATTGCCTGAACTATTAGATCCATATATTCTATAAGGCTTGTACAACAGTTTTTTTTTTTTAGAAAATCTATGCTGTTCCTCAGTCAAAAGATTGTCATTTTCTAAATGTGACATAAATGTAGCTTTTAAAATACGTTCCATTACTTTACTTATAACTAAAGTAAGTGATACTGGTCGATAACTTGATGGATCCAATTTATCTCCACTTTTAAATAATGGTGTTAAATTTGCATTTATCCACACCGGTGGTATTATTCCAGTGTCATACAATTTATTAAAAAAAGGTGATAAAGGAAGTGAAAACGGTTCAGCGCAACACTTAAAGGAAATGAGTGAACTTCATCAACTCCTGTACCGGTGAAAATGTACGGTCATCACATATAATGTTTGTCCTATTTTCAAAGAATGGTATGTAATGGTATATTTTCAAAGAATGGTTTTTTGTTATTAATTTTCTTGATGAAAACAGAGCTAAAATGGTTATTAAATGAATTTGCTATTGATAAAAAAAACTTGTTTCAAGTTCGCTGTTTACATTTAACGCATTAATTCATTCTTTAACTTTTGATTTTTGTTTGTATAAATTGCTTTTAGATTTTTTTAACGTTTAAGGCGATGGTTGTTTCACATATTTTAATTTGGTTCTTAATTTCTTTTTTTACCTTACTTTCTAACTGATTTGTATTCTAATACATTTCCTTTGTTTAAAAAATGGCTGTGTAAATATTTTCTCCAAGGGATTCCTTTCCTTATAGTTAACTTTTTTAAGTTAGAGCTAATCCAAGGCGCTTTAGTTTTAACAGTTCCTATTGTAATTGTTGGAATATAAAAGTCTTTTATATTTTAACAAATATGTAAGTGTCAACAAATTTGTTTTATAAAACTAGCATTGTATTAAAATTAGCATCTAAATTTTTTGAATTCAAGATGCCAGTCATAGCTTTTTAGCACATAAGAAAACCCATTATAATTGGCGTATTTGTACAGTTTGATTTTTTTTTACTGTTTCCGGTTTTTTTTTAATTATTTCTAAATCAAAACAAAAACTATATGATCTGATGACTGTGACCGTGATTGTAAAGTGCACCCAACATATCAAAATGATTCAAATTAATTATTCTTTTGTTTGATTCTGTTAATATTAGGTCAAGAACATTAGTGGATTGAAATTCATTAATTTGAAAAGTTGATTTAATTACGTTTTGCGTTATAAAACATTTAAGCATTTTAAAAACTCTTGAACAGAAATATCTGAACTATTAATAAGTTTGCCGATGTTTTTTTTATTCCATTAAATAAAAAAATAATTAAAATTAAAATTTAAAGTATGAAAATTAATTTAAAGATAAAATACAAAATCCTTCTTCTAATTTTTTTAACTGCAATGAAACCAATTTAAATTATGAACATAAAACACAAATTCCTTTATGTAATCTTACTAACAATGATGTAAACAATTTGTTAGATAACCCTGGAATGAAATGATGTATTTCTAAAAGAATGCTGAAATATTCTGAACTTATTTATGTAATAGTTACAGTTCTATATTAATCATGTTTTGTGATTCAGTCTTTAAATGATTCCGTTCAACTCAATTGATTAGACTCAAATGATTCTTGTGTAAGTTACTTATAAAATTGACTAACAAAGACAAAATAAACCAAAATTAGAGTAAGTAGAGTAGAGTAACTGGTTTGCGAAAATTGTTTTATTGCTTAACAATCCAGTGCATAAAGGACAAAAAATGGAGATTCTTTCTACATAGCTTCTATTAAAACATACGTGTTATGACGTATAAAACCAATTGTATATTCATTATGAAAATATTTTATAGTATTTTGGTGATGATAAGTTTATATGAACCCAGACTCTTGTTTTTATTGAGTTTAAAAAAAAAAGATGTACGTGTTCAAAGTTACTTCTTTTGCGTGGTAACTTTTAATGACAAAATAAACAAATATTATATCAAACATTATGGTTAAATGTTTTTCTTTAAGTTCAATTATATAAGAGCTAACCTTAATTTTTATTAATTTTCAGTAATGTCAATTATGTAGAAAAGAGTTTATAAAAATATCAAAAAACATTTAAAGCAACTCTGAGTTATTAGAGATTTGGCAGGAGAAAATCATAGGTTATGGTTTAGATGGAACATTTGAATCATTAAATCCTATTATCTTAAGAAATAAGAAATTTAGGTTCAAAAAAGTATTTTTGTTAAAGAGTACCTAAGGCTTTTTTTTATTAAAACTGCGTTTTTTCACATTTTGGAGAAAATCAAAGAACATAAAAAAAAAGGTTTAAATAATTTTTTTTTACTTAAAATTTTCAAATTTAAAAACTAAATAAATTTAAGAGTAAATTTAAAATTTGATATAAGAGTGTATAAGAGTGAATAACTTGATATTGGTAAGTAACCAATATTAAAAAAATAATACAGTAAAATATAGAGCTTAAATTATAAAA
This sequence comes from Hydra vulgaris, assembly GCF_022113875.1. Classification (NCBI taxonomy): domain Eukaryota; kingdom Metazoa; phylum Cnidaria; class Hydrozoa; order Anthoathecata; family Hydridae; genus Hydra; species Hydra vulgaris. Next base: position 45,636,934 of record NC_061157.1, on the reverse strand, counting down.
TATTGAAATAACAATATAAATAGTGTAAAATAAACACTTCTCGCTAACAAAAATTAAAAAAATAATAATACTTACAAAAATAATTAATAAATATCCTACTTAGGCTGTCAATTTTTAGGGAGTGAATAACTGCAAGTAATAAAGTATTTTTACGTTATTTTTTTCAGATGAAAAAAATAACGATTTTTTGAAGCATAAAAATCAAAATATTAGTACTAATACAAAATCTGATCAAAAAAAGGCATTAAAAAATTCCAGGTGGTAACCTTCTAATGCTCATATGAGCAGACGTAAGAAAAGTATAAAAAATTTATAATTTGTAAATAAGTGTATTTCTATACACTAATCTACAAATTTTTATTATAACACTATATAAAAAATTTATTTCAAGTTATTATTTTTAGAAGAAAAATTTGTGTTAATAGAATATTATAGAGGAAATGGAAAAGATTCTAATTTAGTCACAAGTGATATAGTTTTCAAAAGCAGGATTTCTAGTGCTAGCTGTGCTCTATCATTTAGTGCCGTAGCTTATGATGGCTATAGTATACAAATATTTGCTTACTTTTTACCCCCAGATATTGGAATATATTATTTTATAATGAGTTGTCAGTACTATGGCTTGATGTATATTTCTACTCCTGGAAAACAAGACAGAAGGGTGCTTGTGTGGGGCACTGGGTAATTTTATAAATATTTTTTTCTTAAATAAATTTTTACTAAAGATTTTTTTTATTTTGAATTTATTGAGGTATTTTTTACAAAAATTTAGAACAAATTCAAAGTCGGTATACATGGAAAAAAACGAAAAAAAAGCAATTGAGATTGTCTCTGGTGGTCACTATAATAAAAGCGCAGGTCTTATTACACTAGGTGTAACCTTACCTAATGGAACACAGTATTCAGATATTCCTAACAGCTTTTTTGATTCTCTATTGTAATCTAAACTTTATTAAAATGTTGTTAAATGACTGACTTTGTAATTAATATTTGTTTTATTTGAAGATTTAATTATTTTAAATACTTTTAATAAACTTATAATAAATTATTCTTAAGACAATAATTTTTTGGTAAATAATTAATTTTTTAAAGCTCAACTTTTATGATTAAATGCTCCACTTATTGATCTCAAAATTTAAGTAAAATATAAAACTAAATATATTTTGAGATCAGTGACTCCACTCTGCAACGTAGTGACTCAAAACAACAAAAAAAGTTGCAATAAACCCCTCACAACATTTTTATAAATTAACTGCCTCTTTTTTAATAATATTAAAAGTATAATAATATTAAATTTATTTTAAAGCTAAAAGAAGTTACAAAATTTAAAATATTTTCAAAAAATCTGAAAATTGTGAGATTTTTATTTGATTAAAATAGCGACTTTAATTTTAATAAAAGTGCATATTTACTTTTAAAATATTGTTTTAACTCTATACATTTTATTTTAGTTGTTTTGATAATATAATTATACTGAAAAGAAAAAAGAAAATCTCATTTATTTGTTTAAATTAAAAAAAAAAAAAAAGTAGCAAATATATGTTTTTTTTTTGGTTAAATATAAAAGTGTTCCACCGAGTTCTAGGAACATATTTTCCAGTTTGTTAACATTTCTACTTTTTTGAATATAAAGGAATTACTGCGGCAAAATTACAGCCTGATTGGATAACTGGTGTAGAATTTATTGCAGTTTTAGTTGAAGTTTTGTCAGTATTTTGCTACTTATACCTCAAAGCGTTTTGTCAGTTTTTTGCTACTTGTACCTCAATACGTTACCGATTATTTTAAAATTTAATCATTTTTTTTGAAATAATGGCTACATGAGTGTTCTACTATGTAATACCAACAATTTTTGTTATAATTATTTTATCGGTACATGTACAGTTTTCATTTTATAGACCAAAATAGTGATTTGCTACTTAAAGCGTGATTTAAATAGTCTTATGCTAATAGTGTCGACACGGCCTTCAAAGTGGAGGGGGTAAGTCTCTCAATTTAAAATAAAATCCATAATTTCTAGAATAATTGCCTATATTTCTAAACCAAAAGGTCCTCGCAAAAAAAAGTGGGCAGGCCATGACTCCCTTGACAGCCATGTATGCTTCGCGTGAATATACCATCGTTTCCTAAGGTATTAACTACTGTCAGAATGCAAAAAAATTCTAAAAAAATAGTTAAAAAGGATTTCTAGGGGTACTTACATAGAAAATAAATATATTTATTTATCTGAAAACAGAACAACTGTAAAAAAAACAAATATTTTTTAAATTGACAAAGATAATTGACTTTAAAAATTTTGATAAGTTAACTAAGATATCTGACCAATAAAAAGTTTGGAGGGCCAGTCGGAGAAAAATTACTCTAACTGAATAACTAATTAGGTTGAAGGGTTGTTTTAAAATAAAACAACCCGTGTGACAAGTATCATTAGTTTAATAAGTGTGACAATGATCAATAATGTAATTTCCTTACAAGTAAATAGTTTAAACAATTGTGTCCTGGTTAGGAAAGAACTATTCAAGAATTATTTCCTTGCAATTTAGTATCTCAATTAAATCAATTTTAGTATCTCAATTAAATCAATAGGAAAGAACTATTCAAGAATTATTTCCTTGCAATTTAGTACCTCAATTAAATCAAGTAAATATTTCCTTAGTAAATATTTCACTTAACATAGTAACATATATTAATAATATGTGTTACTATGTTAAGTGAACGGTTATCAAATATAAATTTAGGTCAAATTTTGTAAAAGGCAGAGTTTGATTTAGTGAAGTCAAATTTAGTGAATTGCCACAATGCTAAATCAAGCAAAGAATCATGATGAATATCGAAAGTTTGTGTGCTTGCTCTGTCTGAAAAATGTTTAAGACTTACTAAGTTTCAAGCAGATCGAGTATGCCAACTGTACAAGACCAAGATCAATATCAGTGATACTCGGGTACCAAAGGGTTCTGTGAATGGTGTAGAATTACTTTGCGCAGGAAACAAGAGGGGAAAGCAGTTCCACTCCTTTGTTAGATTCTAAGTCAATACAAGTTTTTTTTTTTAATTTATTTTTTATTTAAGTTTTCATGCTATGTTTTTCTATACAATGTTCTTATATCTGAAGATATTGTTGGCTTAGCATAGGAACAGCCACAAATAGTCATTAAGACTAATCCAAAGTAGCGTCCGTTATTGACCAACATTTTTGCGTACCGAAGTACTACTCAAACGCTGAGTTGGCCGTGGCGGGATTTGAACTCGTATCGTTCAACAGTCCGGGTTTTCACTTTTCCTTTAACTCTCTAACCACCTGAGCTATTCCGCCACAAGTGAGACCTGAAACAAGAGGCACGATGTGTTGTTGCCTAACATGCCGAATTCAAAGCTGCAAGAAAAACATCCTCTTATAGAGCAAACCACTATTGAGAAAAAGCCAAAGGTGCGTTGCAGCAAATGCCTCAGCCCTTTAGGAAAAGGTTTGCTCCATCAATCTTCTCAAACAATGTTAAAGAAAAACATTAAATCTTTAGCAGCAAAAGATGCCAAATAATCCGAACAAATCGCATCTCGAGTTATTTCCAATAAAGAATTATCTCCGGAAGGAACTATTCTACTAGCTAAAGCATCCGGCGGGCCTCCACTTACAGTTACCCCTGGTAAATATTTATACTTGAATAATTTTAACATATATATTGAAATAAAGTCTTGACTATTAAGAAATAACACTAGATAGATTTCAAGAAGTATATTTTTGACAGTTATTCACAAACTTACTAAACAAAATTTATTGTAACTATAAAATATGTATGTTATGGTTTTAGATCAAAGTAGTGAGCAGACACCATCAAGTGCTCCGAAACTGACCACTGCAGCCCTTGTAAAAGTCCAATTAAATACAGGCCTGTCAAACAACGGATTAAAGAAACTTGTTAGAACTGTAAATAAAACATCAAGCAGCAAGATGGTATAGCGAAATTTCTACATGAATTTTCTAAAACTAGGTCAACAATTGAGCGATTTCTTCACCTGCAGCGACTTAAAAATCACAGAAGAAAAAACAGATTCTTGTTCAGTTCATGTTGTTGCTCATTGCAATGATTTATCAAGTCTTGTGAATCGTGTTATTCAGTCCCACAAAATTTCTGGTGACTATTTTGTTAAACTTGGAACTGATGGTGGCAAAGGTTTCTGAAGTTTTGTCTAAGTATTGTTGATACTGCGTTAAGGGATGAAACCAGCTCACCGCACCAACAACAACCTCTCACTCAAAGGACTGGTAAAGACACTGGAGTCAAGAGACAAGTTATTGTTGGGGTTTCAGAAGATTTGCCAGAAATAATTTAACTCCATTTGCAATTAATGCAAATGGAGTTAAACTAATTTTGGCTTGTGATATGAAAGTTGCAAATATAATTTGTGGTCTTCAAACTCACTCAAGCACGCACCCTTGCACCTGGTCGTCAAATCCAATTGTATTGCCAAATCTGGAAACTTGCAAACACTGGGCTCAATTAATTTAAGCCTTGAGTATTTTCAGCAATCTTACGGGGTTGTTGCTAATGCAAAGCTGTTTGGCAATGTCATTCGAAAGCCAATCATCTGCAGGCCTGTCAATGTTCTGATTTATGAAATTATTCCACCGATGGAATTGCATCTCCTCTAAGGAGCTAATGATAACTGGTGCAAGCGTTACACCCAAAATTCACTCCGTCTTCTACCACATCAAGGATATCATCAGTCACAAAGAATCCCCCTTGGGGCCCTATAGTAAACAAACTGTCAAAACTTCTCATCAAGATTTTTATCAACATTGGTCGAGTTATAAGCGAAATAATAATCATCCAGAGTACAAAAAAAATTGTTACGCTGCATAATTGATCTAAACAGTAAGCATCTTTAAAGAACATCATTTGAGTTATTAGAAAATAGTTTTCACTTTATTTTAAAAGTAAATGTATTTAAGGAGGTCAATACAAAAATATTTTAGAAGATCTACTTTTTTTTTGTTTTACTACTTGGTAGTCTTTTGACCAGGTTTTGCTCTTTTTTTTTAGCTTTATTTTTTGGCAGCACTTTATACCTTAGGAAATGTTGGTATATTCAAGCGCAGCATACATGGCAAATCACTATTTTGGTCTATAAAATGATAACTGTACATGTACCAATAAAATAATTATAGCAAAAATTGTTGGTATTACATAGTAGAACACTAATGAAGCCATTATTTCAAAAATAGTGATTGAATTTTAAAGTAATCGGTAACGCTTTGAGGTATAGGTAGCAAAAAACTGACAAAAATTCAACTAAAACTGCAATAAATTCTACACCAGTCATCCAATTAGACTGAAATTTTGTCCAAAGTTTGGTGTGACTATTGGCTATATTTGCATCAATTTTTATCAAATTATATTGAGTGTTTCGAATTCTCCAAGTGTTTTTATTGGCGCACTATGAAGTAAAAATTTGACTAAATTTGAACATTTAAATTAAATTATTTTCCGCGGACAAAATTGAATGATTTCAAACTTTGCATCACAGGGTACCTTGGTGTGTACGCTGACTTTCCGTATAAGTGGCGTTCTTGGGACAGCTAGGTAGGCATTATAAGGATAGTGCTAACAGTGATAATATCGGGGTGTACCGGAATGGAAATTTCGAAATTCCGGCCTGACGCCGGTATTTAAAATTTCCATTCAGATTTCAAAAAATGTATTGAAAGTTTTAGACCGCGTAATATTTATATTTAAAATTATTACTTTATTTTTTATTTTTCTATTTAAGCTAAAATAAAAATGTTTACTGTAATAGGCATCCTGTGTTTTTAAACTATTCAAAACTTGAGTAACATTTAAAATAAGATTATTCTCAGATGCAGGTAACATTTTTAATAGAAAAAAAGCTAGTTTGTTGCCCAAAACTGAAAAGGAACTCTTTTTGTATCACAATCTTTCTAAACATCCAGAAATCCTTACATAATTGTTTATTACAAATAAAATAACATTGTGTTTGTTTAGAAATTTGTATTTTTTACCTAGGCTTATAAGCCTAATTCTTCGTAGCCCAGCTAGCACACTTACATTGGGCCAACGTATGTAAAGCATCGCGAACGTCGGCTCTTTTTTCCAATGCAAAACCAAATTTGATCCAATGTCATTTGGTTAATGATAAAATTGTTACCGACGGAGCTAAAAACATCTGGAAAATTTACATTGGTACAATGTACAATAAAAACATCACAAAAAGTTGATTGTTTTTACGATCTAAACCAAATGTTGATCCAATGTATATATTTTGACGTTGATTCTTTGTATATAAATCACCGATTTTCCAATGTATCTAGAAACATCGAAAAATTTTGATTGTTTCTACTATCTAAACCTAATGTTTAGATAGTAGAAATGTAACACTTGGCAAAATATTAACACACTATTTTACTTTATATAATATCTAATATAAATTAACCTTTTAATTAACCCTACCGTTCTCCAAATAATACACAAAAAATATCACTTTTTCTACTACTTTTACTATTACGAATTGCGTGTACAGTGCAATCAACACTAAAGGTTATAACATGCTGTTAAACAGTCTACTAAATAAATCAACTGTTTTTTAGTTACTTTCTAGATGTCAATAATACACTTCATCCTATGCCATTCTTAGCTTTACAAGGTGCTAGAACGATTTCAAGTGTATTTGACAAAATAATTCATTCTACTGTCATTCATTCTATCATTCTACTGTCATTCATTCTATCATTCTACTGTCATTCATTCTATCATTCTACTGTCATTCATTCTATCATTCTACTGACATTCATTCTATCATTCTACTGTCATTCATTCTATCATTCTACTGTCATTCATTCTATCATTCTACTGTCATTCATTCTATCATTCTACTGTCATTCATTCTATCATTTTACTGTCGTTCATTCTATCATTCTACTGTCATTCATTCTATCATTCTACTGTCATTCATTCTATCATTCTACTGTCATTCAATCTATCATTCTACTATAATTAATTTCAACAATGTGTTTAGGAATTTTTTTAATGTTAATTTTGTCGATTTGTTTTTTGTGTATCTGAGCAAACATGTTGTTGTTCAGGTGATTACATCCAGTTTGTGACCTAAACCATGTTTTTACTCTTCTCATTACACTAAAGCTTCTTTCGCATGATGATGTCAGTAGAGGCATGATGTAGAAAGGCTTCATTAATTTGTGAGTTTGTTTATTGGCGACTTTTGCAGTTGGCATGAAGTTAAAAATATCTGAATTGTTGCCACTCTGGGAACATTCTGTATTTTGATTGATGCAATAGCATTGTACAGGGTAATATTTGCTGGTAGCCCCTTCAACTCAACTTTTAGTTCCAAGATGTCAACATCATTAAAAAATGGCATTCCAAATAAAAACAGTGGGAAATCTTGATTATTCACCGATGAAATCAAAACTTCTTCTATATTTTTACAGCTGTTAATCCATCCTGTTCAAATCTCTCTCAAACTGTTCTAAATAGTAACAATTGCTTCAAAACAAGATTTCCTTTGCTTTTGTTCTGTTTTGACAGGACCAATCAATGTACCACCCAATGTACGCTTCTCAGTATTTACTAAATCGCGTAATGTTTTGGTATTACTCCTTAATAATTTTAATTAAAACGGGGGCTTTAGCTTTTCGATAAAAATTTTTTAGTTTAGAAAGAGTAATTGTTATTAAACTGTCGGTTATTCTTTTTCAGAAAATTCACCTATAATGTGCTGACACGGTACATAAACATGACAAAAATTTTGTTTTAGGTATTTATAAAGAGTAAAAGCATAATAACAAAATTTTGTAACGTCGACGTGACGTATGTCGATATTTGTAACGTCGACGTGACGTATGTCGATAGCAAGGAGAATAAAATTTAATATTACATATTTTATTTAATTTTGAATTGATTTTTGGAAACATATTAGTTCTAAACGTGATTGCGATTTACAAAAAATTCTTTAACGTCAGTATTTATCTGAGTTATTTTTGAGTTGCCCCACTGCTGGTTATTGATTCTGGGCTTTATTTTTCTTTTCAATAAAATATTTTTTAAAGTTTCGTTTAAATCAATTTTCAACTGTTTTCTCTTTAAATATTTTGATAAAAAGTTATTTTATTACCACTTATCCCTCCTATTACCAGTTCCAGTTCGTAGATATTGATAATAAAATAATGATAATGAAATGTTGGATAATAAAATGCTTTTAAAGCACAAAAATTTACTATTCCTATTTCCTAGAAAGGGCACATTAAGGCTACACCTGCCACCCTAGCCAAAAAGGCAGGTGTAGCAGTTGCTACCCAAGGCTACCTCTTTCCGGCGTGCCTGATCAGCATACATTTTACACTTCGGTGAAAACTCATTCGGTAAGTTGTTTATATAAACAGTAAAAATAAATAGACTCAAAAAAGAGTCTTGCGGTACTCCACTTTTAACTGGAGACCAATTTGAAAATTCGCCGTTGTAGAAGACACGTTGCACTCTGTTTCATTCAAAAATTTTGCACTATCTAATTGCTATAGAGTTGAATTCATATCTTTTTAATTTAAGACACAATCTGTTGTGAGGCACGGAATCGAAAGCTTTTTTCATATCTAGGAAAATGATATCTACTAGTAAATTATCTTCCATTGCCTGAACTATTAGATCCATATATTCTATAAGGCTTGTACAACAGTTTTTTTTTTTTAGAAAATCTATGCTGTTCCTCAGTCAAAAGATTGTCATTTTCTAAATGTGACATAAATGTAGCTTTTAAAATACGTTCCATTACTTTACTTATAACTAAAGTAAGTGATACTGGTCGATAACTTGATGGATCCAATTTATCTCCACTTTTAAATAATGGTGTTAAATTTGCATTTATCCACACCGGTGGTATTATTCCAGTGTCATACAATTTATTAAAAAAAGGTGATAAAGGAAGTGAAAACGGTTCAGCGCAACACTTAAAGGAAATGAGTGAACTTCATCAACTCCTGTACCGGTGAAAATGTACGGTCATCACATATAATGTTTGTCCTATTTTCAAAGAATGGTATGTAATGGTATATTTTCAAAGAATGGTTTTTTGTTATTAATTTTCTTGATGAAAACAGAGCTAAAATGGTTATTAAATGAATTTGCTATTGATAAAAAAAACTTGTTTCAAGTTCGCTGTTTACATTTAACGCATTAATTCATTCTTTAACTTTTGATTTTTGTTTGTATAAATTGCTTTTAGATTTTTTTAACGTTTAAGGCGATGGTTGTTTCACATATTTTAATTTGGTTCTTAATTTCTTTTTTTACCTTACTTTCTAACTGATTTGTATTCTAATACATTTCCTTTGTTTAAAAAATGGCTGTGTAAATATTTTCTCCAAGGGATTCCTTTCCTTATAGTTAACTTTTTTAAGTTAGAGCTAATCCAAGGCGCTTTAGTTTTAACAGTTCCTATTGTAATTGTTGGAATATAAAAGTCTTTTATATTTTAACAAATATGTAAGTGTCAACAAATTTGTTTTATAAAACTAGCATTGTATTAAAATTAGCATCTAAATTTTTTGAATTCAAGATGCCAGTCATAGCTTTTTAGCACATAAGAAAACCCATTATAATTGCCGTATTTGTACAGTTTGATTTTTTTTTACTGTTTCCGGTTTTTTTTTAATTATTTCTAAATCAAAACAAAAACTATATGATCTGATGACTGTGACCGTGATTGTAAAGTGCACCCAACATATCAAAATGATTCAAATTAATTATTCTTTTGTTTGATTCTGTTAATATTAGGTCAAGAACATTAGTGGATTGAAATTCATTAATTTGAAAAGTTGATTTAATTACGTTTTGCGTTATAAAACATTTAAGCATTTTAAAAACTCTTGAACAGAAATATCTGAACTATTAATAAGTTTGCCGATGTTTTTTTTATTCCATTAAATAAAAAAATAATTAAAATTAAAATTTAAAGTATGAAAATTAATTTAAAGATAAAATACAAAATCCTTCTTCTAATTTTTTTAACTGCAATGAAACCAATTTAAATTATGAACATAAAACACAAATTCCTTTATGTAATCTTACTAACAATGATGTAAACAATTTGTTAGATAACCCTGGAATGAAATGATGTATTTCTAAAAGAATGCTGAAATATTCTGAACTTATTTATGTAATAGTTACAGTTCTATATTAATCATGTTTTGTGATTCAGTCTTTAAATGATTCCGTTCAACTCAATTGATTAGACTCAAATGATTCTTGTGTAAGTTACTTATAAAATTGACTAACAAAGACAAAATAAACCAAAATTAGAGTAAGTAGAGTAGAGTAACTGGTTTGCGAAAATTGTTTTATTGCTTAACAATCCAGTGCATAAAGGACAAAAAATGGAGATTCTTTCTACATAGCTTCTATTAAAACATACGTGTTATGACGTATAAAACCAATTGTATATTCATTATGAAAATATTTTATAGTATTTTGGTGATGATAAGTTTATATGAACCCAGACTCTTGTTTTTATTGAGTTTAAAAAAAAAAAGATGTACATGTTCAAAGTTACTTCTTTTGCGTGGTAACTTTTAATGACAAAATAAACAAATATTATATCAAACACTATGGTTAAATGTTTTTCTTTAAGTTCAATTATATAAGAGCTAACCTTAATTTTTATTAATTTTCAGTAATGTCAATTATGTAGAAAAGAGTTTATAAAAATATCAAAAAACATTTAAAGCAACTCTGAGTTACTAGAGATTTGGCAGGAGAAAATCATAGGTTATGGTTTAGATGGAACATTTGAATCATTAAATCCTATTATCTTAAGAAATAAGAAATTTAGGTTCAAAAAAGTATTTTTGTTAAAGAGTACCTAAGGCTTTTTTTTATTTAAACTGCGTTTTTTCACATTTTGGAGAAAATCAAAGAACATAAAAAAAAAGGTTTAAATAATTTTTTTTTACTTAAAATTTTCAAATTTAAAAACTAAATAAATTTAAGAGTAAATTTAAAATTTGATATAAGAGTGTATAAGAGTGAATAACTTGATATTGGTAAGTAACCAATATTAAAAAAATAATACAGTAAAATATAGAGCTTAAATTATTAAATATTGAAATAACAATAAAAATAGTGTAAAATAAACACTTCTCGCTAACAAAAATTAAAAAAATAATAATACTTACAAAAATAATTAATAAATATCCTACTTAGGCTGTCAATTTTTAGGGAGTGAATAACTGCAAGTAATAAAGTATTTTTACGTTATTTTTTTCAGATGAAAAAAATATTCAACTTTTTTGAAGCATAAAAATCAAAATATTAGTACTAATACAAAATCTGATCAAAAAAAGGCATTAAAAAATTCCAGGTGGTAACCTTCTAATGCTCATATGAGCAGACGTAAGAAAAGTATAAAAAATTTATAATTTGTAGATAAGTGTATTTCTATACACTAATCTACAAATTTTTATTATAACACTATATAAAAAATTTATTTCAAGTTATTATTTTTAGAAGAAAAATTTGTGTTAATAGAATATTATAGAGGAAATGGAAAAGATTCTAATTTAGTCACAAGTGATATAGTTTTCAAAAGCAGGATTTCTAGTGCTAGCTGTGCTCTATCATTTAGTGCCGTAGCTTATGATGGCTATAGTATACAAATATTTGCTTACTTTTTACCTCCAGATATTGGAATATATTATTTTATAATGAGTTGTCAGTACTATGGCTTGATGTATATTTCTACTCCTGGAAAACAAGACAGAAGGGTGCTTGTGTGGGGCACTGGGTAATTTTATAAATATTTTTTTCTTAAATAAATTTTTACTAAAGTATATCAAACAACATTTACAAAAAAGATTTTTTTTATTTTGAATTTATTGAGGTATTTTTTACAAAAATTTAGAACAAATTCAAAGTCGGTATACATGGAAAAAAACGAAAAAAAAGCGATTGAGATTGTCTCTGGTGGTCACTATAATAAAAGCGCAGGTCTTATTACACTAGATGTAACCTTACCTAATGGAACACAGTATTCAGATATTCCTAACAGCTTTTTTGATTCTCTATTGTAATCTAAACTTTATTAAAATGTTGTTAAATGACTGGCTTTGTAATTAATATTTGTTTTATTTGAAGATTTAATTATTTTAAATACTTTTAATAAACTTATAATAAATTATTCTTAAGACAATAATTTTTTGGTAAATAATTAATTTTTTAAAGCTCGACTTTTTTGATTAAATGCTCCACTTACTGATCTCAAAATTTAAGTAAAATATAAAACTAAATATATTTTGAGATCAGTGACTCCACTCTGCAACGTAGTGACTCAAAACAACAAAAAAAGTTGCAATAAACCCCTCACAACTTTTTTATAAATTAACTGCCTCTTTTTTAATAATATTAAACTATAATGGTCTTTTAATTCAAAAGTAAAAATAACTTTTTCGTAAAACCTTTATTTTTTATTTTAAAGCTAAAAGAAGTTACAAAATTTAAAATATTTTCAAAAAATCTGAAAATTGTGAGATTTTTATTTGATTAAAATAGCGACTTTAATTTTAATATAAGTGCATATTTACTTTTAAAATATTGTTTTAACTCTATACATTTTATTTTAGTTGTTTTGATAATATAATTATACTGAAAAGAAAAAAGAAAATCTCATTTATTTGTTTAAATTAAAAAAAAAAAAAAGTAGCAAATATATGTTTTTTTTTTGGTTAAATATAAAAGTGTTCCACCGAGTTCTAGGAACATATTTTCCAGTTTGTTAACATTTCTACTTTTTTGAATATAAAGGAATTACTGCGGCAAAATTACAGCCTGATTGGATAACTGGTGTAGAATTTATTGCAGTTTTAGTTGAAGTTTTGTCAGTATTTTGCTACTTATACCTCAAAGCGTTTTGTCAGTTTTTTGCTACTTGTACCTCAATACGTTACCGATTATTTTAAAATTTAATCATTTTTTTTGAAATAATGGCTACATGAGTGTTCTACTATGTAATACCAACAATTTTTGTTATAATTATTTTATCGGTACATGTACAGTTTTCATTTTATAGACCAAAATAGTGATTTGCTACTTAAAGCGTGATTTAAATAGTCTTATGCTAATAGTGTCGACACGGCCTTCAAAGTGGAGGGGGTAAGTCTCTCAATTTAAAATAAAATCCATAATTTCTAGAATAATTGCCTATATTTCTAAACCAAAAGGTCCTCGCAAAAAAAAGTGGGCAGGCCATGACTCCCTTGACAGCCATGTATGCTTCGCGTGAATATACCATCGTTTCCTAAGGTATAAACTACTGTCAGAATGCAAAAAATTCTAAAAAAATAGTTAAAAAGGATTTCTAGGGGTACTTACATAGAAAATAAATATATTTATTTATCTGAAAACAGAACAACTGTAAAAAAAACAAATATTTTTTAAATTGACAAAGATAATTGACTTTAAAAATTTTGATAAGTTAACTAAGATATCTGACCAATAAAAAGTTTGGAGGGCCAGTGAACGGTTATCAAATATAAATTTAGGTCAAATTTTGTAAAAGGCAGAGTTTGATTTAGTGAAGTCAAATTTAGTGAATTGCCACAATGCTAAATCAAGCAAAGAATTATGATGAATATCGAAAGTTTGTGTGCTTGCTCTGTCTGAAAAAATGTTTAAGACTTACTAAGTTTCAAGCAGATCGAGTATGCCAACTGTACAAGACCAAGATCAATATCAGTGATACTCGGGTACCAAAGGGTTCTGTGAATGGTGTAGAATTACTTTGCGCAGGAAACAAGAGGGGAAAGAAGTTCCACTCCTTTGTTAGATTCTAAGTCAATACAAGTTTTTTTTTTTAATTTATTTTTTATTTAAGTTTTCATGCTATGTTTTTCTATACAATGTTCTTATATCTGAAGATATTGTTGGCTTAGCATAGGAACAGCCACAAATAGTCATTAAGACTAATCCAAAGTAGCGTCCGTTATTGACCAACATTTTTGCGTACCGAAGTACTACTCAAACGCTGAGTTGGCCGTGGCGGGATTTGAACTCGTATCGTTCAACAGTCCGGGTTTTCACTTTTCCTTTAACTCTCTAACCACCTGAGCTATTCCGCCACAAGTGAGACCTGAAACAAGAGGCACGATGTGTTGTTACCTAATATGCCGAATTCAAAGCTGCAAGAAAAACATCCTCTTATAGAGCAAACCACTATTGAGAAAAAGCCAAAGGTGCGTTGCAGCAAATGCCTCAGCCCTTTAGGAAAAGGTTTGCTCCATCAATCTTCTCAAACAATGTTAAAGAAAAACATTAAATCTTTAGCAGCAAAAGATGCCAAATAATCCGAACAAATCGCATCTCGAGTTATTTCCAATAAAGAATTATCTCCGGAAGGAACTATTCTACTAGCTAAAGCATCCGGCGGGCCTCCACTTACAGTTACCCCTGGTAAATATTTATACTTGAATAATTTTAACATATATATTGAAATAAAGTCTTGACTATTAAGAAATAACACTAGATAGATTTCAAGAAGTATATTTTTGACAGTTATTCACAAACTTACTAAACAAAGTTTATTGTAACTATAAAATATGTATGTTATGGTTTTAGATCAAAGTAGTGAGCAGACACCATCAAGTGCTTCGAAACTGACCACTGCAGCCCTTGTAAATGTCCAATTAAATACAGGCCTGTCAAACAACGGATTAAAGAAACTTGTTAGAACTGTAAATAAAACATCAAGCAGCAAGATGGTATATCGAAATTTCTACATGAATTTTCTAAAACTAGGTCAACAATTGAGCGATTTCTTCACCTGCAGCGACTTAAAAATCACAGAAGAAAAAACAGATTCTTGTACAGTTCATGTTGTTGCTCATTGCAATGATTTATCAAGTCTTGTGAATCGTGTTATTCAGTCCCACAAAATTTCTGGTGACTATTTTGTTAAACTCGGAACTGATGGTGGCAAAGGTTTCTGAAGTTTTGTCTAAGTATTGTTGATACTGCGTTAAGGGATGAAACCAGCTCACCGCACCAACAACAACCTCTCACTCAAAGGACTGGTAAAGACACTGGAGTCAAGAGACAAGTTATTGTTGGGGTTTTAGAAGATTTGCCAGAAATAATTTAACTCCATTTGCAATTAATGCAAATGGAGTTAAACTAATTTTGGCTTGTGATATGAAAGTTGCAAATATAATTTGTGGTCTTCAAACTCACTCAAGCACGCACCCTTGCACCTGGTCGTCAAATCCAATTGTATTGCCAAATCTGGAAACTTGCAAACACTGGGCTCAATTAATTTAAGCCTTGAGTATTTTCAGCAATCTTACGGGGTTGTTGCTAATGCAAAGCTGTTTGGCAATGTCATTCGAAAGCCATTCATCTGCAGGCCTGTCAATGTTCTGATTTATGAAATTATTCCACCGATGGAATTGCATCTCCTCTAAGGAGCTAATGATAACTGGTGCAAGCGTTACACCCAAAATTCACTCCGTCTTCTACCACATCAAGGATATCATCAGTCACAAAGAATCCCCCTTGGGGCCCTATAGTAAACAAACTGTCAAAACTTCTCATCAAGATTTTTATCAACATTGGTCGAGTTATAAGCGAAATAATAATCATCCAGAGTACAAAAAAAGATTGTTACGCTGCATAATTGATCTAAACAGTAAGCATCTTTAAAGAACATCATTTGAGTTATTAGAAAATAGTTTTCACTTTATTTTAAAAGTAAATGTATTTAAGGAGGTCAATACAAAAATATTTTAGAAGATCTACTTTTTTTTTGTTTTACTACTTGGTAGTCTTTTGACCAG
This sequence comes from Hydra vulgaris, assembly GCF_022113875.1. Classification (NCBI taxonomy): domain Eukaryota; kingdom Metazoa; phylum Cnidaria; class Hydrozoa; order Anthoathecata; family Hydridae; genus Hydra; species Hydra vulgaris. The sequence goes on along the minus strand of NC_061157.1, from coordinate 45,621,087 downwards.
GTTTTGCACTTTTTTTTTAGCTTTATTTTTTGGCAGCACTTTATACCTTAGGAAATGTTGGTATATTCAAGCGCAGCATACATGACAAATCACTATTTTGGTCTATAAAATGATAACTGTACATGTACCAATAAAATAATTATAGCAAAAATTGTTGGTATTACATAGTAGAACACTAATGTAGCCATTATTTCAAAAATAGTGATTGAATTTTAAAGTAATCGGTAACGCTTTGAGGTATAGGTAGCAAAAAACTGACAAAAATTCAACTAAAACTGCAATAAATTCTACACCAGTCATCCAATTAGACTGAAATTTTGTCCAAAGTTTGGTGTGACTATTGGCTATATTTGCATCAATTTTTATCAAAATATATTGAGTGTTTCAAATTCTCCAAGTGTTTTTATTGGCGCACTATGAAGTAAAAATTTGACTAAATTTGAACATTTAAATTAAATTATTTTCCGCGGACAAAATTGAATGATTTCAAAATTTGCATCACAGGGTACCTTGGTGTGTACGCTGACTTTCCGTATAAGTGGCGTTCTTGGGACAGCTAGGTAGGCATTATAAGGATAGTGCTAACAGTGATAATATCGGGGTGTACCGGAATGGAAATTTCGAAATTCCGGCCTGACGCCGGTATTTAAAATTTCCATTCAGATTTCAAAGTTTTAGACCGCGTAATATTTATATTTAAAATTATTACTTTATTTTTCTATTTAAGCTAAAATAAAAATGTTTACTGTAATAGGCATCTTGTGTTTTTAAACTATTCAAAACTTGAGTAACATTTAAAATAAAATTATTCTCAGATGCAGGTAACATTTTTAATAGAAAAAAAGCTAGTTTGTTGCCCAAAACTGAAAAGGAACTCTTTTTGTATCACAATCTTTCTAAACATCCAGAAATCCTTACATAATTGTTTATTACAAATAAAATAACATTGTGTTTGTTTAGAAATTTGTATTTTTTACCTAGGCTTATAAGCCTAATAATTCTTCGTAGCCCAGCTAGCACACTTACACTGGGCCAACGTATGTAAAGTCATCGCGAACGTCGGCTCTTTTTTCCAATGCAAAACCAAATTTGATCCAATGTCATTTGGTTAATGATAAAATTGTTACCGACGGAGCTAAAAACATCTGGAAAATTTACATTGGTACAATGTATGTAAAAACATCACAAAAAGTTGATTGTTTTTACGATCTAAACCATGTACATGTTGATCCAATGTATATATTTTGACATTGATTCTTTGTATATAAATCACCGTTTTTCCAATGTATCTAGAAACATCGAAAAATTTTGATTGTTTCTACTATCTAAACCTAATGTTGATCCAATGTATATATTTTGACGTTGATTCAATGTATGTAAATCAACGTTGATTCAATGTATGTAAATACATCGCAAAAAGTTGATTGTTTTTACAAACTAAACCCAACGTTGATTCAATGTATGCGACCAAACATTATTATTGCGAAATTATATAACTTAAATAAAAGCTTCCGTGATTATTGAAATATCAAACAATAATCAACACAAACATGATTTTTGTTTGATTGATCAAGCGTCTCCATACTTCAATGTAATTATGTATATACAATAAATGCGTCGGACGACAAAGAAAGTTGAGGAAGAGCTCATGTAATGTGAACTCCAATCACAACTTTGACGGCGTACTTTACTTAGGTTGACCTAACTTACAGTATGTTATAGCACCTCCTAACATCGGGTGCAATTCTGTCCGCTTTCTCTATTCTATCTTTCTAACTCGACTACCTCTGTCTTTTACTCTAACATATCTTCATTTTTCCAAAACTCACCTTACTCTTGGTCCGTAGAGCGGGTTATGACGTTCCATGGGAGCCATATCTGTCTTTGCGGGCCTTGGTTATGTGGCCTCTATATGGTAATAACCCGGATGAGGATAAACCACAATACCAGTCATTTATATATTATACTATACTAATTTACGTGTGTATATGTATATATATATATATATATATATATATATATATATATATATATATATATATATATATATATATATATATATATATATATATATATATATATATATATTTATATATATATATATCTTTTTTTTTTTTTTCTGGCAGCATCATAATTCCACGTTCATAAAACCTAAGGTTATTATCAGCAAAAAACTGAACCAGGTACAATTTGACATCGTCATCATTATTGAATCGAAATAAAAAAGTAATCAGATGGTACAAGATTAGGGCTATATGGTGGATGTGACAAAACATTCCAACCAAATTCCAATAACATTTTCCGAGTGACCAAAGATGTGTGTGGCCTTGCATTGTCATGATGGAATACAAGACCTTTTCGATTTGTCAGTTCGGGCCGTTTTTCTTCAACTGCTAAATTTTGTTAGTTGTTCAATGCAGACATCTGAATTGATCGTTCGGTTGGGTGGTAAAAGTTCAAAGTAGACAATTCCTTTATAATCCTATCAAACTGATAACATAACTTTTTTTTGATAAATATCAGCTTTTGATGTTGGTTGAGCTGGTTCACCTGGCTCGCTCCACGATCTTTTCCGATTGACATTGTTGTAAACAACCCATTTATCATAACCAGTTATTAATTGTTTTAAAAATGAATCATTTTCATTAATTTTCTTTAACGAATCGCGGATGTTAATGAGTTGTGTTAAGTGATTATCTATTAGTTCATGAGGAACCCATATATCGAGTTTCGTGCATAGCAAAGTTGTTTTAAGCAATTTTCAATGTATGTGATACATGAAGCTTTTCTGCAATCTCACGTGTTGTATTGTGACGATCCGAATCAATTATTGCTTTGATTTGGTCGTCATCCGAATCAATTATTATATTGGTCAATTATTATCAATTATATATATCGTCAATTATATATATATTATATTATCAATTATATATATATATATTATATAAATCGTCACTTATATATATATATATATATATATATATATATATTATATTATCAATTATATATATGGTCAATTATTATTAATAATATATATCAATTATTATAAATTGGTCGTCATCCGAATCAATTATTATATTGATTTGGTCGTCATTAACTTCAACTGAACAACCAGAGCGTTTTTCATCTTTCAGTGAAAAATCACCGGAACGAAAATGGCACTAATTTTGACACTGCCGTTCTTTTAAAGTTTCGTCACCATAAACAGCACATAACATTTTGTGAGGTTGCGATGCGTTTTTACCTTTCCAGAAATAAAAAAGTTGTTTTTTTGTTGATCGCTGCATCATCTTGAGTAGAACTTAATACATCTTTTTCCATACAGACACTAATGAATTGAAATGATGCATAATATTTTGTATCAAACTTTCAGCAAGACAGGCTAGTTTTATAGGTTTTTTTACATTCGCTTTAATGAAGGTTAACACAAATGTATCTTCTGTGCTTCAAAGTTATGTATTCATCATGCTTAAGCTGAACTAATGTCCCATTAGAATTTATTCGATAATTTCTTGTTTCATTACTTCCTTTTTTATTAGAAAAATATTGATGAATTAAATTTATCATATTTACTGGACTTTTAGAAAGAGAATCAATGTGAAAATAAATTTGTTGTTAGTAATCGTATTAATTGAAATACCATCTGTAGCTAGATTAGCTATAATTTCTTTAAGGCTCGTTTTTATATATACTTGCTTGTTTTTTTTAATTTTTTTTTTCCGGTAGTAATTTGAGCTACTATTTGATTCCCTAGTCGAAGGACTATTAATAGTAATTCCATTACGCAAAATATGATTTCGTAGTTTAGTAGAGGATCCACCGGAGCATTTTTTAATAGAGCCGCATCTACAGATGCCTTTAACATCTCTTGAATTTGGAATTTTACGCTAGGCAGTAAATTTCCAAACTGATGACATGATTTATCTGGAAGATATATATTCTAAAAATTAAATAATTGATAAAAATATTATCGTGAATTATTTTTATTATATACCTATGCGAAATATACGTATAATATAAGTAAGACATGTTAAGCTTCCCAGCAAAATAAATTCTAAATAATAAAATAACATTCCGTATAAAATAAATAAACATTCAAAAGACATTAACAAAGAAAACCATCGAAACTGTTTTTGAAAAACCGTACTCTGAAGAGTAACTGAATTTTTTGCTTGAGTTTACAGATAGTTTCTCTTCAATTGTTTTTGGCAATGACGTATAAAAATAACTAAATGCGTGACTCGCAGCTTTTTGCGTATAGCCAGCATCCGCCGTTTTGCGGTACGGCAAAAACATAAAACGCGACTATAAAAACACTCATTTAAAAATCATATAAAAATATTAATCTAAAAAATAATTAGTCGTGAAATTTTGATTAACTTTTTATTATTTTCATAAATTGAAATTTGATTTGATTAATTAAGCATCTATGGAGAATTAATTTTTACTATATTTTCAATTTATTCATTTGAAATCCCTAATTATGAAATTAATTTTCTTTTCTTTGCTACCTTTGTAAATAATATTTTGCTGTAAAAAGACGTTATAATTTTCAGTTGCGCCTAATAGACTATTAATTTTCTGATAGTTTATGATTTCTTTATCACCGTCAGAAACCTACATATTATTCCTAATGTTATGTATACTGTTTTGCTTTACGTAAAACAGAACTCCTCCACCTCGTTTATTTGTTTGTCTCTATAACAAAAATCTAATGACGATGGCAATCAAAACTATTATGCTCAAAAATGCTTTAAAATATTTGAAAAGGTTTGAAATAGCTTAAACAAAGGTCTTAATCGATAAATTAAAGCATTAAATATCAACTAAGCTGTTTGTTTTGTTTGGAAACTAATTCTGTTGGTTAAGTTTTGCCTAAAAATTAAAAAAAAAACATTAATTTCTTGTAATGTATTTATTGTTGCATTTATTAATCGATATGATTTGGTTTCGGTCAAAATGTCAGACGTTTGGAAATACTACACCTTTAACAAAGGAAAAACAGTGAATTTCAAAATAACTGGAAATACCAGTAAATACTCAAGTTATCACCTAGACAAAAAATATGGAACCAAAAAAGAAACAGAAAAAGCTGCAACAGAATCAAAAAAGCCAAAAATTTCAACTTTTTTCCTCAAGCAACCAATTGAAGAAGTGATTTCAAGACTTACAGCACTGGATGGATTTAGTTTCCACGCCGTTGTTAAACAGCTTTTTCATTTAATCTGCCATGTGTTAAAAAGGTTATGGTTTTCCAAACAATTACAAGCAAGCAATTCAGTCAGTTAAAAAGTTTGCAGCTGGCGTGAGAAATAACCTTTAATACACTTTTAAATCTTTAGTGACCATTGGAAAACGCTTTTCAATTACACTGGATGAGTTACACTTTTTTGAAAAATCAAAGGTAATATTTATATTCATCAAAAATGCACATACTGGAATCTGGGCTTGACTCTTGCTTTCTGGAAAACTACCAGCTAAAAAAGCTGCAGCTGTTGTCACAGAAAAAGTAGCCGAATAAGTTAAGCATTAGCGACATCATTGTCTGCTCAGTTACGGATGGAGCTTCCATGATGGTTAAGTTTGGAAAACTGGTTTCAACTGAGCATCAAACGTGTTATATGGAATTCATTTGGTAGTTCAACATAGTGTTGTACGAGAAACCTTTCCGAAAAATTGAAAACAAGAAAATGCAAGTAATAAGCGACAAAAATGAAGTCACCAGTGACAAATCCGAATCTGACACCAAAGTCAGTTTTCTTGATGCTGCCATGGATTTCAATTCCAAAAGTAAAAGTGCACTTGCAATTTGTTATCACAAAAGTCCAAAAATTGTCAAGTTGTTTCGAAAATCTCCAATCAAAAATGACGTTCACCAAGAAGTAACCAAGAAACAGCACGGAAAAGAGGTTTCACTTACCCTTGACTGCAAAACAAGATGGAATAGTCTACTTTCAGCAATTCAACAATTTCTCATAGTTAAAGATTCACTTAGAAAAATATTGAAAGACATTTCTCCACAATTGATTTGCAATAATGATGAAGTAAACATTTTATACGACATTGTTACTGCTCTTGAACTAGTCAAATTGGTAGCAGAAACCCTTTGCCGATAGGATGCAATTCTTCTTACTGCTCAGGTTTCTTGTGAACAGATGAAACAACGAGATTCAATTCTTTGTTTTATTTAAGAGTGCGATTTTGAAACGTTTTAAAGCGAAAAGGCAGAGGAATCTTATTAACTTGTACTGATACCTTTCCAATCCAGAATGTTAATCCGACATTAAAAAACATGGAGTTTTCAAAATATCTTCAAAGTTTGTACTTCAAAATACTACCAAAGATTTGTTTTCCAGACTATTCCCAACGAATCCAGATGACTTAAAATTCGTTCAAGAAGTGTGTAACTATTTAAATCTCGATAAAAATCCACTTTCACTTAAAGATGAACTTGAGGAAGCAATTCAGCATTCGGCCAAAAACAACGCCAAAATTCAAATGACAAATTTAAAGCCATTTCAAAAGAAATAATGGTCTATGAAGCTACTGGAAAGATAACTTCCAATCTTGAACTTTTGTTCAATGCACTGGAGGCTCAGACTTAATACTGGAGTATTGAGCCTGAGCGAGCCTTTACTGTTGCTGGATTATTTGTGACCAAAATTTGATCCGGAATGAATGACAACTTACTTGATACACTTTGTTTCCTTAAGCTCATTTTTTATCAATACAACAATTATCAATAAAGATATTAGATTTGAATCTTATAAAGACTTTATTTTGATGTGAAAAAAAATTTTGTACGAGTTTCTATAATTTTTTTATTTTTTACCAATTTTACGGATATTTAACTGTAAATTAAACTTTTTTTTACCAATTTGCCAGTAAATTTAAATGTCGGTAAAAGCTTAACCCTAGTGTCAAGTAATTTTATAAATATTATTATTAATTTTATAAGGAAAAACCTACTCAATATTTACAAGTATATTCAATCTTAGGATTATTTTACTAATTACTTGTAATATAATCTAAATACCACAAGTATATATTTCTTATCTCATATATTTCTTATTTCTTATGAATAAATTTTTTTTATTAGTTTGTTCATTATTATTAATTTTTTTAAATTATTTTCTTCAAGAACCTTATCTAAAAATTGCTTAATCTTTTTCTTTTTTTTTTACTTTCAAGTGAAATAAAAATGTTTGATAACAAAATTGTAAGACATGCTTCAAGAGCTAATCCATTATCTTCCAAAAATACGAGTTACAGACGTTAAACTAGCAAATTTAGCTAAGGTTTCAAGGCTATTTTAAGTTGAAACAGTTTTATACACGGAAGCAACTTGATACCTCCTGCAAAAATGTGTTACAAACGCATTTTGTGAACAAAATTTTTATAAAGACACCTTTGTGAAAATGTGTCTTGTTTGTTAATTATTTAGATTAAAAGGTTTGCAGCTGCTATCTTTATTTTCTTTGAAAGTTACTACGTATTTAAACACTAAAAAGAGAAATGTCTCAGGCAATATTACTGAAATGTAAATAACTGTTAATATTTATGTGATTTATAAATTTCATCTGCTTTGTTCAGTTTTTTCATGGCGATAAAGAGTTTTTATTTTGACAACTTTAAATAAAAATCGAAATTGAGTGAGAAAATTAATTTTAATGTTCTTATTACTTTTTAATATATACATACATACATATATATATATATATATATATATATATATATATATATACATATATATATATATATATATATATATATATATATATATATATATATATATATATATATATATATATATATATATATATATATATATATATATATGTATAGATATAGATATATATAAATTATGTTAGTGTATTCTACAAATAGTATGCTCAATGAAAGAACAGAACAATTATAAATTAAATTAGTAAAAACACTTATCTAATTTTTGGTATCTTTAACAGCATTTTTTTTCCATCAGTAGGTTCATATATATATATATATATATATATATATATATATATATATATATATATATATATATATATATATATATATATATATATATATATATATATATATATATATATATATATATATATATATATATATATATATATATATATATATATATATATATATATATATATATATATATATATATATATATATATATATATATATATATATATATGTATAGATATAGATATATATAAATTATGTTAGTGTATTCTACAAATAGTATGCTCAATGTTCCTAAAGAACAGAACAATTATAAATTAAATTAGTAAAAACACTTATCTAATTTTTGGTATCTTTAACAGCATTTTTTTTCCATCAGTAGGTTCTTATATATATATATATATATATATATATAATATATATATATATATATATATATATATATATATATGAACCTATATATGTATATATATATATATGTATATATATACATATATATATATATATATATATATATATATATATATATATATATATATATATATATATATATATATATATATATATATATATATATATATATATATATATATATATATATATATATAAACTTGATCAAACTATGCATATATATTAATATATACATGTAAACTTTGCTGGATCTTTTGATATGTTGAATATTTGTTTAAAAAAGTTTTCATTCTATTATATTCTGTTTTCACTATTATCTACAATATTTTATTCCGTTTTCAAGCAAGCACTTTTTAATAAAACTTTAACTGATAATTACTATATGTAGTTAAAACATTTTTAATTTTAAAAATGGCTTTAATTAAAACTAAAAATATTGTCTTATTTTTAAAAATACTCAACATTTAGCGCTAAAAAGAAATATATATATATATATATATATATATTTTTTTTTTTTTTTTTTTTTTTTTTTTGAGAGAGAGAGATGATACTTATATTACTTTTAAAACACCTGCTTTATTTTTTAATCAATGCATTTATCCAAAGGGTAAAATTGAATTTTAAAATTAAGTTTCTGAAAAAAAATGCTAATAGTAATAAAAAAAATTCAAAAGAGTTTTTTGTTTTAAGTAATTAAAATTCATAAATTTTAAACAACTTCATAAAAAAGACATTGTTCTTTTCATTAGAACAATGTCTTTTTTAAAAATAGTTTTGTGTTTTTATTATTTATAAAGTTTTTATGTATTCGTATAACTTCAGTAATCAAAGCTGAGTGTAAAATCTGAAATATATTTTGCAAATCATAAAAATCAACATTAAATATTACATGTCAAAACTTTATTATAACGTCTATACGCATAATAATGTGATTTTCTTAAATGATCAGCGCGTATAATTTTGTTGTAATTCGTAACGAAGAGTAAGGAAAGGTGGGACGCGGGGATGGTGGAACATTCTGAAAATTCCAGGTAGGAGAGATCCCTAATTAATATTATCTGTCGTAAACAATGAGATCTCTTCCCGACTATTTAGTATTCATTGCTTTATCTACCTGTAAGTGGTAAGAAATAACATTTTTTTCTCACTCTTCCCATTCTCCTCTTATACAAAATTTGGTAAATAAGCAAAAAAAAAATTCTTAGTGCAAGTCATTGTCATGCTCTAATCCGCACAAATGTCTGCTCTGGCCATATTTGCGGCTTCGTTAAGAAAGGCAGCGTGAACTTGATAGGTAAATGCTCATACGTGATTCCAAGAAGACCTTTAGAACACTTTAACAGTTAAAAAATATATAAAAAAATACAAATGAGAATAATTATAACTTATTTAAAATAGGTCAGTCTTAATGTCATATAACGTTGTCATATAACAAGTCATCTTAACGTTTACATATAACGTTTTAGCGCCATCTTAACGTAGGCACTTAAAGCTTTTTATATAAAGCTTTACATAAAGCTTTTTATATTATATAAGTAGCTTACATACGCAAGCTATTCTAGTAATAAAATAACCTATAAACTACCAAAACAATTATTTAGGAACCTTGAATCAAATCTTGAATCAATTTTACAAAATAGTTTAGAAGTCAATGCAAAATTGAAAAAGCCCTAGTTTTATAGATAGTAAAAAAACATCAGTTGCAACCATTCAAGGGCGAAAATGTGATATTATGTAGAGTAATAAGCAAGCATAATTAAGGTTTATATACATGAGGCATTTAGTTAATACTTGACATTATGTTACTTAACAACCAAAAATAGTACTTCAGAAATTTTTCCCACTTTCCAAAAACAATTTAGATGTACAGAGGTACAAAATTCTATAATAGGTTGAACATAAACTTTATAGGCTCAGATAAGAAGCTTGAAACTGTTACTAGTGAAGGATTTTAAAAGTAACTAGGAACGAGAATGTGCCATGCTTGCAATGAAAGAACAATGGTTAGAAAACTTCATATCCAAAGATACGACTATACCGATCTCTTGAATTGAATTAATAGATTTAATAGGTGTAGCAATTCTCAATTTAATGGTAAATATATGCTTCCATAGCGTAGATAAAAACATTTTTGGTTCCTATATTAAATTGTCAAACTTTTGACAGTTTTGAAAAAAAGGTATTGATAAGGTGCATGTTGATTCTATTATTGCTTACTTGATATAACGCCATCAGCAAACAACTTAATGCTGCAATTACCATCAATACATGAGGTTACATTGTTAATAAAAACTGAAAATAAGATGGGTCCCAAAACAGTTCCTTGAGGTATTCCGCTCTTTACAATAATTTTTGAACAGTAACTTAGAGTGAGTCACAGAATCAATGTGACTGTGACTCACTCTAAGTTACTGTTTGAACAGTAACTTAGAGTGAGTCACAGAATCAATGTCTTTCTCTAAGTCTATATATACAATATCAACTATCTTTTTGTTATTAGTAGCAGTGGTCCATTAATTTAAAGTTGTCAACATCTGTGTACAGGTGGACCTACACTTTAAAAGGCCAAATTGATGAGCAGTTATAAGATTATTGAAAAGTGAGTAATTTGTAATGTATTCTGCAATGATTGACGCCCTAACTTTACAAACAACGAACGTCATTGGAAAAGATCTATAGTTTGTAGTTAATGATAGGTTTCCTTTGCTAAAGATGGGGCACACTATAGCGGTTTTTACAGATTAAGGGTATGGCATTTTTTGACATTGCCAATTCGAACAGTATGGAAAGAGGAATAGCAATGGCACTTACCATTAGTTTTAGAAGTTTTTCTGGGTATCCAATCGGTGATTTGAAAGGCTTTGATGAATATGTTAAACTTTATGTCTAATAAAATAGATGTTTAAATGTTGACTTTAACCATGTTAGTTGAAAAATGTTAAGACGTTTATGTCTAATAAAATGAATGCTAAACTTTATGTCTAATAAAATATATGTGAATCTGATTTATTGAGATAAACAGTTTTTTTCATAATTAAATAGTAAAAAAGTATTATTTTAGCAGCTGTATAATTAATATGTAAATTGTTGAAAACTAAAAAGATAAATACTTTAAGAAAAAAAAAATTAGTTTTACAAACACTGAAAAATACTGAAAAAGACTAAAAAACATTGAAAATAAATTTTAATAAGTTTAAAGCAACATACGTTAATATTACCATATAATGTATACAGTTTTTATATCAATAAAGTAGACAATATTTGAAGATTTTCACATTATTTTTAAATATTTTCTTTTCTTAAGAAGAAATCAAGGTTTGTATTACTATTATGTAGCGTTAAGTTTGGGTATATGTTGCGTTGATGTAGCATTAATGCAGTATTTCTGAAGCATCTATGTTTATGTAGCGTTTAAATCTAACTGTTATGAACTAGTTTATTTTTTTTATTTTTTTATTTATTAATAACTGAACTATTACTAAATTGTTTAAAGCAATTTAAAAAAATATGAGAAAACATGACTTTGTTAATTTACCTATTCGAGTTTATTAAACATTTTAAGTGTTTTTTAAACTGAGTAAATTTTTTTGAAACTATTCTTTTAAAAATTAATTTGTTGATTCTAATCATAGCATAATGTAACCAGTACAATAATTATTCATGAATTAAAAATACATCAACTGCATCAAAAAATTTAAGTTAAAAGTAAAAAACTTAAAAATCAGCGCTAGAGTTATAGTTGCATTTATAGAAGTTGAATACTATGGTTTAGTTTGTATATATGAGGCATGGTGACACTTCAATTGCGTACAATCCATAAGTAATAATTAGGACTCAAGTAAAACTGAAGTTTACAAGCCTTCCAACACCTTTCCTAATCGTCTTAAAGTACACAACACATGCGTCTTCAAGCAGCAACGCAACTTAAGCTACCTTTTATATTAACTTTTGTTGTAATTTTTATCAAATTAAAAACATTTTTTGAACTTTGATAAGTTTTGCACCATCTAAAGTAAAAAGTAGCAATATCGAAGCGCATATGTTACACTTTGATAAATTCAAGTTTAATACTTGGTATATGTAATGGCTTTAAAAAATCTTAGACTGCAGTAGCAGATAAAATATCAGGTGTAAAGGTTGTTTTTTTTTTATCACATTGCCTAACAAGGCTCATCTATTTAAAAACACAATAAAGTATGTTTCCAGATACGGTTCCAGCTACTAGAGAACTTTTATTGTTTTCACTTAACATGTGCAATTCATCTTTAACTATTTTATTTATTTATTTATTTTTTTATTGACATATATAACTATAAAACACATATTAAATTAAGAATATTAATGTCAGATAAAGATAGAAGAGTTAAACAAAATGATTAAAAAAACTTTATTCTTTTTTATAAATCAAATAAAAAAATGTGAAAATCTAAAATGGAATAATCTTAAAATAAATAAAAATTATAAAAGATAAATATTCACTTTATATATATGAGATTTTGAATGAGAATTTTTATATAGAATTTTTTATATTTATTTATACTTTCTCTTATCATAAAGTAAATAAAAATACAAGTAAAATAATTTATAGTTAAAAAAAAGTTACTAATCAAATTAAAACCAGTCAATGCAACACAGCTTTCAAAGTTCTGAGCTTTAAATATTAACAGCTAGGCGGTATGTTTTCTACAATTAGTTGGTTCAGTGTTTGAGGAATATTCTCCTCCGTAAAAGCTCTAAAAATTGCTCTTTGTTCTTTTAATTTATAAAAAAGTAACAATTCCTTTAATATTGTTACAACATCCGCATGCAGTTCTTTTAAAAGTTGTGCAAATTTAGTTTTTTTTCCTTCTATCATGAATTGGAGCCAATAGTGTTACACTTTATTTGAAAAAGATTTTTTATTTTACAATTTTTTTTTTTATGTGTTGCTGTAATATCAGTTATCAAGTTTGGTTTTTTAAGAACTTGATCAATAGATTTACTTTATTTGGAATAAGAGTAGTTAAACTATTGTCTATTTTAAAAAAGAATCCAAATAATTTTTGCTATATTACGAGATACAAAAAATGGTTTTAAAATTACTTCTCCAAAAACGTCTTTGTTGCCAAGGAAACTGGTGTTATAGCTTTAGACCATATTTAATATTTGGATAATGAATTGTTGTTGTTGTTGTTGTTGTTGTTGTTGTTTTTATGTTAATTCACCTCCCCAAAGGCCGAGAAGCCCACTATAGTCGAGAAAGCTACTATAATTAAGGATACAACCCCCTCTCAACTTTATAACTCCGAAACACAAATGTTGACAAACATGACCGCTACGCAGAGAAACAAGTTGAGCTCGGTACAACCAAAGACGTGGTGGGGATTGAACTCGGAAAAAGAGATTGTTATTATAAGATTTTTTAAGGTGTTCCTCATCAGTGACGCATCCAGCTTTTTTTTGGTGTTTGAAATAACTTTCAGACATGAGCAAACTCAAAACATTTGTATTTTCATACTTATGTCAAATAATAATGCTTTGCAAAAAATAGTTGGATGCTGGGAAGAAAAAAGCTCTAAAATTTCATCCCACATCCTACACCATCCCCCACTCCCACCCCAATGAGAGGGCAACAAGTTGATAATATATTTTTTGGACTATTCTCAAATAGACTTATATTCATTATATTATGTTGATAAAACTTTTGTTATTCCATATATTGAAGTATAGCTATTTTTTTGTGTTATGCTATTTATTATGGTTGATAAGTCAGTTTGTGTAACGACGATACTCTTAGCTTTAGTTCAATGGAAAAAAAGAAACATCTTTGGTATTTATAAGGAAAAAATGACTCTTTAAGACAGCGACGTGATCAATATAAGATGAGTTATAGAGATTTTTATGATTGATTTGTGTATGTTGGTCCAGCGTAACTGAGAGAAAAATTATTTGATTTAATCAAAGTAATAAGATAATTAGAGAATTTCTGTTGTTTTTTTTACGGTATTCAGAATCATAGAACTTTTAGGAATATGGTTGAAAATTTCCAGCAATAATACATTCACTTACATCTTCATAGTTTTTTATAATTGACGTAATAAGGTTTAATTGTTGCGTATACTTTGAAAACTCGTCGTTATTTCGACATGATGATGACACGACAAGATTAAACACTTTAGAGATTAATCTTGATTTAGACACTTTTGTTTTCCTTAAATAGCAAAAATATTTTCATCTTTATAAGTTATCTGAGAAGACGAGAGAAAATCTTTTTTACAATAAATGCGTTCCTTTCAAATGACCTTCCATTTGTCATTATAGAATTTTTATTTAAAAAAATTTAATTTAAATAAAATCTAGTTTTACATTTTGCGCACAAAATAAGATATGAACTCAAAATAAATTTTAATCTTTTTTAAAAAAAGTTTTAAAGCTCTGGCTCAGAACCAAGAGAGCTGAGTTTCTATGCCGGCTCGACCAGATTCGTACAGAAGCGATATGTGTAAAGAAGGAAGGTAAGCAAAACGGGTAAGGAAGTTGGGTAAGCAACATTGGTAAGAAAATATGAGTAAACTTCCTGGTTAAATGCTCTTCTACGGTGTTATCTTCTACGGTGTTCTCTTCACCGTAGAAGATAATTAAAATTAAATAAATGATAATGTATATAATAATATTCATAAAATAAAATATTTTTTACACTTTTGAACTTTTAAATTAAAATTTTTTCATATTTTAATGACGTAAAAGTAATTTTTACAAAATTTTTACTTTATAACGAGACGCAGTTTGTAGAGAAGTCATAATGAGGCTTGATGGTTATTCTGGTGTCTTTTCCAGTCATAAATTTTTTAGTTTGCAACTTCGTTCTTAGTTTTATTTTTTAACGACAAAATAAATGCAAAGTACAAAACTAATCAAATTTCTAAAAAAAAAAAATTTTTTTCATTTTTGGAATTGAATTTTTATATTTGATAATTGTTTTAGTTAAATTAACCTATGCAATTTATTTGTTAACCACTAAATCAACTCGTGTATAAACCTTTATTTTATTCATAAATTTTATCTATATCATTAATATTTAAGATCCTAAAAAATGTTTGTATTTAGAATTAAATATTTTTACCCAGACCCTAAAAAATGTTGGTACAAATATTCAAATAATCAGGATTGAAGCTTCATAAATCTTGAGTAATTTATTAAAACAAAAATTGCAAAAACCTAATTTTTAAAATTAATCATTTTTGAACCGGACGTTTTATAAACCCCATTCAATAAAGTCTAAAAGTATTATTGAATTCGAATAATCCAAACTTCGGAATTCTAGGTTTGAAAAATATAGATAATTAATTAACTTATTGAGAACCAGCTTTGAAAATTTGTTGAAAACAGCATTTTGTTGAAACCAGCTTTTTGTTGAAACCAGCATTTTGTTGAAACCAGCATTTTGTTGAAACCAGCTTTTTGTTGAAAGTTTTTTGACACATTTCTGCTTTGAATATATAAATATTATATTATCTTTAATTCTGTATAGCAAAATACTAAAAGCAATAAAACTTCTGTTTAAAGACCCCTCCCCCGTGTACTTACCTAATGCTTTCAACAATGCCATTTATGGTCATTTATTTTAATAGTAATTTCTTTGTAATTAGTTGTTAATAATCAATTTATTTTAACAGTAAATAGATTTATTTGTAAACAGTTGTATTTGTTTGTTGACCTAAAAACGTAAAAAGAATATAAAATTGCGAATGGAATTTGCAGAAGAAAATGAGTGGAGTTGCTAGCCGGCTTAAGCAAACCTTATTTGGAACATATCGCACACTTTCTGTCGACAGCGATTCCAGCAATGAAAGTAAATTAAATAAAGAAAAAAGTTCAATACTTGACAGCTTAATTACAAAGTTTTCACAAAATCACGATCACGTTGTTAAACCATCGTGTCCTGATCAAAATGCTAATAATCGTGACCACAAGATTTTATTAATCATTGATTCTCCTGAAAATGAATGGTATATATTTATATTTTACATTAATCTAACTATTTAGGTGCTAGTATAAGGCAAAGTTTTTAATTTAAGCCACAATGATGGCTTAATAATGCCAGTTTTGTTTATTGTTTATTTTTCATTATTGTAAACTTCAATATAAATTTAAATTTTGTCAAAATATTTTTAAAAATTTTTTAATACATCATCTTTATATAAAATTTTTGATAAACCATCTTTATAAAAAAAATCATCTAAAACTCATTGTAAAAGAATCTTTGTAGCAGTCAAAAAAGTTTTTAGATTTCTCTGGAAATTTCAGTTTAAAATTTGTAGAAATTAGGTTGTACAAATGCGATGATAATACATAGACTTTTTGTTTATTTTTTTT
>NC_061157.1:45546859-45601859 GCF_022113875.1 Hydra vulgaris | reverse complement strand
AGGACAGCGTTACAAAGTTTTTAAGTAAATAATAAATCTACAGACTATAAGGCTAAATAAAGATACTCCTTCTAGTTAAAAATACAACTTTTTTTGATATTTAGAAGAAAATCGCTGACCGATTCATGGAAAACAAATACTGGTTCGTCATCTATCGAAGAAATTGCTCTCACTGAGCGGTAAATTTTTCTTTTGTTTTTTAAAGAAATGAATTTGTATAACAATTAAAATTAGTTTATAAAAATACATTCATTCATTCATTCATATAAAAACATTGATTTAGATATAAAAAATGGGCAGATGAATGTAGCACTCTCTTTGGAGGTTTAGATATAATCTGCGTTGAGGCAATTCATACCGTAGATGACAAGGAATTTATAGTGGAGGTAGTTTTAAATAAATTTGTAAAGCTATTCTATTATTAAATAGATTTATAAACTTACAAATTTATAAAGTTTATATAAAGAGATAAAAGTTTTTAATTGAGAATCATAATTATTTATTGTGTATTTCACTGTTATTGTATGTTTTATTTACTAGGCACTTCACTAAGTTGATTGTCTAATAAACTAAGTAAAGTGCCCGACTTTGTTAAGTTGTCAAAAATATATATTTGCCATTTGTTAGTTTTGTTAAGAAGTGTTGCTTGTAAATATAAGTACTAATAAAAGATTTACATAGGTTAATGACATTCCAAAAAGTATAAGTCTAGACAAGTTGGAAGATGATATGAAATGCATTGCAAATGTTGTTATTAAACGCATGGAAACCCACTTTAAGCCTCCTATTGGTGCAGTGAAAAAGAACTTAAGTTAGTTTAACTTTCAAATATTATATAAAATATTATAATTTTTTTTTTTTTAATGCTGAACAATCAAAACTATAGTCTAATAATGTAAGTGTTTTATTTTAAGCAAATAAATCGCTGAATGCAAATGTGAGTATGGCAGAATATGCTAAATCTACACTATCTCCATTCAATGCAACATCGCCAAAGCAAAGTCCCCATCATACCGAAAAAATTCCACGTCCAGGTAGTGCACCACCTCTTGAACTTTCTGGTTCAGGTTTTGCATCACCTCTGTTAGACAGAAAAAATGTAATAAATGACAATCTTAAATTGACGCGTAATAGAAAAAGTTCGATAGCGGAACTAATATTTGGCACGGACAAAATTTAAAAATTGGAAATATAATTAACATATATTAGTATATTAGTAACTTCTGCATTAAAAAGATTGTATATATAAAATTATTCGTACATAAAAAAGTTCAATATTTTGTCTAATAATAAAGATATATTTGAAATTTATATATATATATATATATATATATACATATATATATATATATATATATATATATATATATATATATATATATATATATATATATATATATATATATATATATATATGTGTGTGTATATATATATATATATATAAATTTCAAATATATCTTTATTATATATTATTATATATATATATATATAAATTTTTCACATCAAGTGATAAGTACACAATTTCTATTTATCACATCAAGTGTTAAGTACAATATGTCATGAATGTTGTATAAACTTCAGTTCAAGTTCACTTTTCTGGCTTTTTAATTGATTTTGATAACATCCTTAGTGAATTTGTTCTTTATAATTGGAGGCAAATTTACGAATGATGTCAACAAAATCAAAAGTGTCAAAAAAATCAATGGTGTCAACAAAATCAAGAGTGTCAACAAAATCAAGGGTGTCGGCCACTTCATGCTTAATTAAAATTATAGTAAAACTAGACAAACGTTTAGTCTATCTCATGTAATTTATTATGAGCCTAAGTTTACTGAACTTTTTTTTACACTTAGCAACTTTGACTAGTATGGTGAGGAAGATACGAATAGCAATTATCGGATTAAGATAAGCATTAGTCAATGAATATTTATAAATAAGCTCAAATGTTAATTGGGATAGATTTTTCAAAATTTTCTATCATTGCAGCAGTTGATGTATAAAACTTGCTATTTCTGACTGAAAATCAGAACAATCTGTCTCATAAATCTAAAATAAATTTTTTGCTTTTGTCTTATGTTTATCCATTAAACTATTAGAGAGTGAATGCCCACAGAAAAAGTTAAAATTGGAGAAAACGAAAGAAATAGCTTTAAGTTACCACTTAATTTATGTAATTATGCTGTCAAACTAAAGGTTGCACTGATATCTGAATTTTATTTCTGCTGTGAGGAGGGGAAAATTGTCTATAGCTTCATATCATTTTATTTACTTTGCGCATCCTCTTGATTGGTCACCTTTAATTTTATTCTTGTTGGCTGTTTTTGCGGCATCTTAGATAAGTGATCCACCCCAAAATCTCTAAAATTTGAATGGACGCCTTTAACCCTTTCATTTATTTTCCTGCAATGTCATTTGAAATATTTTTATACTGAAGCAGTTTATTTTCTTGGTCAATTAAAAAAAAAGAATTTGACACCAGAAGTTCAACAAATACAAAAATTGAAACCAATTTAAATGATAAGATCTTTTGCACAACAAAATGTGACAGCGTTTGTCATGTATTGTGGATAATCGATGAGAAAACTTAAAAACTTCTTTGATTTTTCTGTGTAACGGTGTTACACAGAAAAATCAAAGAAGTTCTTTTATGGCAGATCACTACTTCCTTTTAGTAAGAATGTCAATGTTTTATCAGGTTTTCTCATCTTGATGGTGAACTTGAAAAAAACATGGTTTGAATTTTTCTGAAAAATTTAATCATGGGTGGGAAAACCTAAGCAGCATGGTCACCATGGCAGCAAGATTCAAAGTTCCTTTTGTAGTTTCTGAGAAGTTTTTTGTTGTTGAAAATAAAAAACATCAAAAACAAATGATGAATCTTTTTTATTACGGTAATAAACGTGAGGAAAGGAGACATTTTTCCTTCCCCCTTTGCTTTCTAAGCCAGTTAACTCGCTTAGAAAGCGAAACTTTCTATAAGTTATCTATCTATAAGAAAGAAAAACTCTAATATAAGTTTTACATTACAAAATTCTGGGTTTATTTTAAACGAAAATAGAAAACTAGGTTACAACAAACCATTGTTTAAATAGCTTCTTTACAAATTTGCCCTCATTCATGGTAAGGAGAAAAACAAAAATTGTAAAATAACTGATTTCAACATTGTGGAGCAATTTAGATATGTTTATATGTGCAAAAATGTTTTCGGCAAAAACCCGGCTGGTACCCCCTCCCCACTTGAAACCTATTCGCTACTTTAAAGATGTGTATGCATCTATATCTCCAGAAATAATGACTGAACTACAAATGAAAGAAGTAAATCCATTCTTAATAGAGAAGTAGATGATATCGTGTTTTCTTAACTTGTCTATACTCTACAAAATTGATTTGACTCATCCTTTTACATTTGCTTACGATGAGAGAAGTTTCAGTAGACTAAAGATTATCAAAAATTTTCTGTATTCAACATGACAAAACAATATCTTTTTGGATTGACATTAATATTAATTGAATGCGAGCTTGCTAAGAGCATTGACTTTGAATTATCAATAAATCATTTTTCTTTTACCCAGCGGGTACGTTTATAGACGTCTTAATACGTCTATACAACACCTTATAGTTTTCACAAGTCCGTATGATGTTCTTGAAACGTCCAACGAATGTTTTGTACAAAGTAAAATTGAAATCTCACAAAAAAAAAAATTGTACAAACTAGCAGGAAAGTAAATTTTTTCTTAATGCTTGCTTTCAGTAATATGTATATTATGAATATATTTTTAAACCAAACTATTTCAATAATAATAAATAAATAACGAAGAACAATAAAATGACATTTGATACTGTTAAGTCGCAGCTGAAAAAAAAAACATCTTCACAATCTTTTTTAAAAAGGGTTTGAGCAATAGTCATGAACTAAATCTAAAAAAAATAATGCAAAGTAAAAAATAAAAAAATCATTGACTTAAAAAATATAATTCCTGAAACGAATTTTAAAAATCTAAAATGTGAAGTTGAGTGTTGGAACAAAAAGAGTAAAGAACAATCTTCAAAACATTTTTGAATAAAAAAATCCCAGATCATGTTTGAAAATTCCTAGATCATGTTTGAAATATTTATGAAGGTTAATGTGCTACCCCTAACCTCTGTCGCCTCCTACTTATTACCCAGCCTCCCACCTTAACCCCCACGACACTTAAACTCAATCCGCCACTGAATCAGTAGCAAACAAATTTAATCACCATTTGAATGAGTTTTTTTATACCATTTTGTGCTAAAGTATCGCACTCTGTTGTCAAAATCACACAGCGTACTTGAAAAAAAATCTTTTCTTTCTTGCTCTAGCCCAAGCTGAACCAAAAAGCATCTTATTTTTTTCGTTACTTTAAGTTGTGTTGCTGGATCCTTGTGTTGAAAGTTTTCTGCAGAGTTTGGTAGAAAATTTGATATTTCTGAATGAAGTTTATTGTAATCCATTTCAGCTCGGTCAGAAAGCTATTTCCATCTTCCCTTGTTGTTTCTAAATCGTTGGTGCGAAATTCTTCCTGCCATTAGCTGATAAAAATCTCATATTTAATTAATTCCAAATCTTGATCCGAGCTTAAGTCATTAATTTGAGCTGCTTGAAAAACTTTATCTGTTAAATTGCCATTAAGTTTAACGCAAATACCATCTGAAATAATTTGTCTTCCCATTGCAGAGTTTGTCACCAAACTTCTTGAAACAATTTTGTTGTTTCTCATTACTTTCTAAGTGCTGTTTTCAATTCTTCTTAAATTGAGCGCCAGATAATTTTTGATGCGATTCATTTTTGAATCTTTTTTCATTGTAACTTTTTGAATCATATCAGATAGTTCCACTAAAGTTTTCTTGCAGGTAATAGAAAAGGCACAAAACTTAACAATAACTCAATTGTATCTGATGGTTTAAATTTATATTTCAATTCAACTAATATATGATCTGTAAATGAAATGATGAGAGACCATTTGAAATATTTTTTCTAAAAGTTTCTCATCAAACGTTTCAAAGGGCGCAGTTGCTCGTTGAGATTGTTGGATGTGTGTACTCGTGGCGTTACTGGCTTTATATTTGATTTTTGGCAAGAACTGCATGCTTATATATTTTTTGGGCAAATATTTTTACGTCTGTTCTCATCATTTCTATTTCTGAGTAAATGCATACATAATGGCACTAGATTTTTCCTGCAGGGCTGTACCGTGAAATTTTTTAAGGGGGGTCGATTTTGAAGAAAAAAAAGGTAGTTTTAAAACACCAAACCAGTATCTTACTAAATTTACTTATAAATTTTTCGTGAAACATAAGTATATTTGTGTAAACAATGTTTAGATAAAAGAATTTATTGCTTTCCGAATATTTTTTCTATTTTAATACTGCATAGGCGCATAAGCAAACTCCTTGTTAGAAAATGGGTATCGATACATATATTAATAATACTTTGATAAATGGTTTAAATTTTTATTCAAAAACTAAACAGTTATCTTCTCAAATGAAATGCAATTTATCTTTTGGAATCATGTTTTGATTTCTGAAATGATATTATCAAGAAAAGGTACAATCAAGGCCCTTTATAATATTCATGGGGACTCTCTGCAGTTACGTTATTTCTGTAGACCTGTCTCATAGTGATTCTGGGAATCGTTGGTTCTACAAATAATTTATTTCCCATACGAGTAGCTTGTTGGTAAATTACGTAAGTTTCTTTTTCAACATTTTTCCGTAGATGGTTCAAATTATAGATTGTTTCTTGAATGTTACTGTATGCATATACAGTTGTGCACCCTTGTAACCTCACTGTTATATACGACAACGGGTAAAGTAAGCGGTAGAAATAACACCAATTATGAATTCAAACTTAGTGAGTGCATTAAGAAGTGAGTTAGCCTCTCTTTTTCCTTGTGCGTCCCAATTCATATTAAACTCTATATTGAACTGTTCTATATTAAAGCGTGTACACGAAATAATGTTTTAGGCACAAATTTCACATTGTTATTTTTATACCATTCCAAAGCTAGTTTACAATAATGAATAGAAGCTAAATCTGGCCAGAACACAGGTCTCTTATTGTGTGATTTAATGAGATGTAAAAGGCGTTTTTTTAATCACTCTTTAACATATATTTGACCTGAAAGTGTGGACTGAGAAATATAAGATGATAATTTTTTGCAACAATTGCAGATAGCTTGCCAAATCAAGACTTTTTTAGCAAGTTTGTCCTGTTTTATGTATTTAAATGTTTTTTCTACATTGGGCAATATCATAGACGGCACCAGGAATTTGCTAATGATCATACTTGATATAAGTTTCATCGTCTTCAATAATACAGAAATTTGTAGAAATAAAATTGTCATACAACTTTCTGCAGCAAATTTTTGCACTTTTTTGTTGAGTTTCAGATCGGTTGGGCACTTTTTGTACTTTGAAAGAATGAAAACCATGTTTATTTAGAACTTTTACAACAAAACTATGAGAAATTCTATAAATGTTTGCGCGCTCCTTTAGTGAAAGGCTTGGATTAGTCTTAAAACTGTTAACCAGTTTTCTAACCAGTTTTTTATCTTTAAAATCCTTCTTTCTTCCACCACTAGATTTACGTTTGATCGATTTTGTTTGAGAAAAATGTTGGATTATACGACTAACGGTGTATGGATGTATTTGTAACGCTTTTGCTACCGAATTGTAGCTATTATTGGGATTTTCCAAATATTTGTGCATAATTGTTTCTCTTATGTCTTTTTCTTTTGTCATTTTTAAAACTAATTTTAAGTCAAATCAAAAAACTAATACATTTTTTTGAAACCACAACACGTTGTAAACAAAATGTTATCAATAATTGGTATTTTTGTTTGATGTTATCAATGATTGGTATGTTGCAGCAGTTGATAAATTCAAATTTTGTGAGCTACAATTTGTAACAATTGCTTTCGGTGATCCTTTTAAGTTATAGCTGGCAACACCTTTTTTTACAGATTGCATGTTTGGTGCGCCATTGTAACACTGGCCTCTTCAAGAACTAAGATCAATTCCACTTTCGCTATATAATTTCATCAAGCTTTCTCCAATATGTTTGCCTGTTATCCTATCAAGATTCAAAAAGTCAAGAAATACTTCTCTAATTTCTTTTTCTCCGTTTACGCATCTAATACATACTGATAGAATTTGTTGGTTTGCAGTTGTTACCTCGTCTGCTTAAATTGAATGGTAATTTGCAACTTTGATTTCATTAATTAGCCGCTCTTGTATACATTTCTTTCCAATTATATCAATTAATTCATTTCGACTCTTAGGGCCAAGGTAGCTGATATCTTTGCCTAATGGTGTTTGTATATATCTGCACTAAGTTTAGCGTTATGGCGAGCTATTTCTTGCACAATTGCAAGAAAGTTTCCAGGATTACCTTTTTTGGTCTGAGTTTTGCATACACTTTTTATAAGTTCCACAAAATGCAAGTCCTTGTTTCCCCATTAAATGCACTATTCTACCTAATGTTTCAACAATGTACGGGTTCATTTGATGTCGGTTTTTTAAAGTGCTATCGCTTTGTAATGGAATGGTTTGTCTTAGATCTTCAAAACAACAATAAATGCCATTAGCTTGTTCGATAGCTTCTTTATAGTATCTATTGTCTATATGTAGTCTTTGTTTCTCTAAAATATTGTGCCATTCCTTATCCTGCTTTAGAAATAAAGTGCAGTATATACAGTAGACTGCGTCTTCACCTTTGCTGTAGACAAATCCATTTTGTAAATATTCTTCTTTACAAGCACGTTTGCAACCATGTTTTAATGTTTTGGGAAATTAAAAATGTATCTTCTGTTTTAAGTTATTCGTAAACATTTTGTATAATTCATGTGGTGGTAATTCTTGATTTCCGCCCAAGAGTTCTTCAATATCATATCGTTTTTCTTCTTCTTTAAAATAGCATTCTTTCAAATTTGTTTGGTCTCCTTCGCATTGAAAACTTTTGTTAACTTTATTATCATCTTTAGTGACATCTTCTTTTTTTTTCTACTTCGAATAATATTTCATTGGTTACACTTTGAGAACTGTCGATAATAAAAAACACTTGAAACGTAAGTAACCAGTAATAAACTTTCGGATCTTAAACTATACCAAAATTTAAAAAAACTCGCGTAAACATTACAATAAAAAACAAATAATAACAAAAGTACTATCATAAAAAAAAAATAAACGTATAGATAATATCTGTATCTATATCTAGTTAATACCTATATCTAGTTTATATCAAACTAATTATTATAAAAAGAAGATCAAAATAACTTTTTTACTTAAAATATCCAGCTAACGATTTGCATTTCTTTGCAACATTTTGAAGCTCTTTTCTATCAAACAGCGTTTCCTAATTTCGTTAGGCATGTCATCTTAGTGAATTGTAATTACAACTCTGGAAAGACTATTTTAATTTTTCGTTTACAAAAGATTTCGAAATGCAATGACTTTTAATGACAAATGATAAATTACGTTAGTGAAACAAAAAAGTAAAAATTGTTTCATAAGAATGATTCATAAAAATCAAATAATTATCATAAAAATTTTGATTAAATATTTTGACATGGTATTTTTTACTCAAAAACTACGGCGTTAATTTTTGGCCAAAAATCTTCCAACGCAAATTGTTTGCGCGACTATCAAAATTAATTGTTGTGTAGACTGGAATACATATATTTTTTTATAAACATATGAAATTTTTGAAACAGGCTCGGGTATGCTTAAGCAAAAAGTTAAAAGAGGCTCAAAAATATGCTTAAACTTAAGCATATTTATAATAAAGTATGCTTATTTCAATACTTTCTAAAAATGCGTGCGTTACTAAAGGTTAATGGTTATAAGAAAAATAAAAAGTCGACTTTAGTACAGTATAATAAAAAATAAAAAATAAATACTATATACAAATGTTATCAATGAAATAATAAAATGAATAAAATTTGAAATAAATGAAATAATAAAATAAATAAAATTTGAATTTTTTAAATGGTTTATCGAGGCTCAGGAATACGCTTACATGTGCTTATTTTTTTTCCAAATCTGAGCCTCCATATGCTTATAAACGTTATGCTTATAAAAAAAAAAACATGTATTTCTACGTTTGGTTCAGTCTACATTAAAATATTTCGTTAAGTAACCAAGGTTCATGTCAAGAAGTGAATGATTTAATGTGTTAATATGTTAAAATAAAAGTTATTTTTTTTATTCATAGAAGAATATATGTATTTTTACACATTCTTCGTATTATTTAAATCATGATAAGTCTACAAAAAGATGCTCGATAATTCACTGTATAATTCACGATAATTCACATGTTACCTCTTCTATACACATAGTTTTACATTTAAAATTGATACTTGCATTATTATCTTTCTTTTTAGCTAGAGATTTTGAAAGATTATATATATATATATATATATATATATATATATATATATATATATATATATATATATATATATATATATATATATATCTTGAGGTATGGTATTTTTTTCTTGTAAAAATTGACACTTTTGATTTTCAAAAAGTCTTAAAACCTAACACAGTGGGAAAAAAGACGTCGAAAAGACGTCTTTAAAAGTCTTATTTACAATGTCTTTAAGACGTCTTTTTTTAGTCGAATATGCAAATCTAAAATACATCTTTTTTCAACATTGAAAAGGTGTCTTTTTTATCTTTATCTTGTCATGAAAAGACATAAAAAATGCGTCTTTAAGACGTCTTTGTTAATATATTATGCACTTCTAAAAAAGTGTTTTTTCTCGGGGTTGGAACGACTTTTTTGTCATGCTTTTTAGTATACTATAGTATCCTATACATTATAGTATTCTTACTTTTCATATAGGAAAAGCTTTTTTTATCAAATGAAAATGTTAATAGCTCTTCATACAAAGTATGACAAAAAGCTCTTTTCGATGCCAAGAAAAAAACCTCTTTTAGATGTCAATATAAAAGAGGAAGCATTTTTTACATCTTTTATATGTTTAAGCACATGAGAACAATTTATAAATAAAACAACAGTATTGTTCAACGGAATATTTTTTTATCTTTCTCTTTTTTTTATGTTTCTTGGGCGAGCTCTGTTTCTTGGCGCTGTTAAATAAAATTAACTATTTCACGTCGAGAAATCTTTTCATACGAGCTGGTTACGACTTCTAAAAAACGAGGAACATAAAAAACTATTGCTTGAATGTAATACAAAAAAGCAAATGAAACTTGATTAATTGAGTGAAACACATTAGGCCTACCGACTATTAATTCAAAAAGGGGCTAATCTTTTTATCTCCCTCATGTTTCCAGCGCGGTACTTTCTTTTTGAACATACTAGGTTAGATTGGGACAGGAGTAAACAGTCTAAAAATATATAAAAATGAGTATGCTAAAGAAATTTACAACCATCAAAATGACTATACAACGATTTATTTTATTATGTAGTACTTAAACCAAGCTAAACATTTGCACCTCTCAGATTTGCTATGAAAGCCAAGTTGAAAACAGATACTGATATTTTTCTGTCTTCTATGACGTGACTTTTTAATTGAATTTCGCTGAAACTAAGTGTTGCAGACTTATAACAATTTAAAAATCCGTTATTGACTAAAGACTATCAAAACGAAAAGATAATTTAGCTAATACATCTTGAGAGTTGTTATTAACTTAAACTGGATAAAAATATTAATAAAAGCTCTATTTTAGCCTGAAACATAATGATGCTTTACTTAACAACATAAAATTATAAAAACTGGCAATATCCATAGCAACACAGATGAAATATACATAAACAAAAATTAAGACTAGAAAGCTGCAATGATGTTTAGATATAAGAAAGTGTACTTTTCCAGTATCATTTTCACTTGGTATTTTGTATCCAAACAAAAGTTTTGCAAACAGTTCTAAAGATAAATCTGTTGTCATTATGTGCATTTTTTACTTGCTTTTTTAATGACAGACTACAGTTAACAAGGAAATAACAACTTTAACATAAAAGTTAAAGAGCCAATCTTTTGAATAAACAATTTTATCATTCAACTAAATAAAAACAACAAAATTATTCAGATCATTTAAAAATATATATAAAAAAAAATTGCAAGCCTACTGAGTGCTTCTTTTTTTCTATCGTTCGTTTCACTAGAACTTGAACAAATAAATACAGACAGAAATTGTTTACAGGTTTTATTTTTCGTCTGAAAATAAATATTTTAATTTAATATGTAATAAACATCGTTCTTCAAGCACAACACATTAAAAATTTAGTCCAAAAATAAACGGTAAAGTTTTTAAAACACTTACCGACGACTAACTTAATCGAGACTAAATCATATCGATACAGTCTTACTGGCACCACGCCATTCACTTTTTTCTTCTTCCCATTAACATTTTCTAGCTAATCAGCTGCAATTATATATATATATATATATATATATATATATATATATATATATATATATATATATATATATATATATATATATATATTATATATATATATATATATATATATATATATATATATATATATATATATAATTTATAAAAAGACATAACAAGTCATAAAAAAAGACGTCTTTTCTTTGTCTAAAGATATCTTTTTTCCGACTGGGAAAATAATAAACTACCTTTAAAATGTCTAACTAAATATGGACCTAACACATTAAGGACCATTTGTGGAATTTTTTTACTAATGAAGTAAAAGATAACTATGAGTTTTTTAAAACAAAAATGTAACTTTTTACTAATTTTCAGAAAATTGGCAGCCATTTTTAAAAGAAAAATGTATTTTTTAATATTTAATTTTTAAAAAAAACTATTTTTTATTAAAGACTTTATCTAAATATGTAAATGTTATAAAAATTTTTATTTATTTGTCACTTGATATTTAAAAAATGTCTTAAAAGATTTTATAGTTGATAGATAATTGATAGTTGATAGTTTATACTTGATAGATAGTTGATAGTTTATAGATTTATTAGTAGATATAAGTAGTATATATAAAATAGTATAAAAAATGTTTACAAATATCTTAACTTGCAACGTGTAACTGGCTACATATCAGTGTTGTTCATGTTTAACCGAGAAATGCAATCAGATCATTTTATGAAGTAAATTTATGTTTATTCTACTTTATTGTGTTATTAGGATATTTAAACACACTAAACATTACTTTTCACTTTATTTGGCTAAGATAAGCAGGTTTTAAGGAAAAAAACTCCTTGAAAATTTTTGAAGTTCGAAGGTATATCTTTTTATTATTAGATCTTCATAATAATTATATTAACTAATATTTTTACTTTTATATTTTTTATGTTTTATGTTTTTTATTTTTATGTTTTATGTTTTATTTTGTATTCATGCATTTCAAAGTTATGTTTTCATTAAATTTTAAAATTTTATGCAAAAGATCTTGATTTTATTCTGCTTTTTTTTTTTTGTATACTTGTATTGTAACTTCATTAAATAGTTTTATGAATGATAAATATTTTACTTGGATACATTAAGTTATTATTAAATTGGTAAACATTTTTATTATTGAGTTTTGTCATTGATTACAACAGTTTTATTATTGAAAGACTTCCAGTAATGTAAAGACTGGTACTACTGTGAATAAAAAGTATAAACAGCTACAAAAAAGTGTTTTACGAATTATAAATAGTATATTTAAACAGACTGTTTGAATAAACTGTTATATTATATTAGTAATGAACTGAAGACATAACAGAATTTTCTATTTTTATAGATTACTTAAAGATATACACCAACATTTGTATAAAAATTTTTTAAAGTTTTCTATTTATACATATGTTAGTGTATACCTTAAAAAACTGTATTTCTTTGATTTGCATTCAATAATATACATTTATATTTTTCACGTTTAAAAAAAAATTGATTTTGTAGTAATCTATAATAATAGTGTTTATAATAATCTGATACAATGTCAGAGGGGGGTACAAGGTATCAGATTATTATAAACTATCTAATCTTAACTATCAACATATCTAAAGCTTGGCCGTTTAACAATCTACGCAAATTACAGTTTGTGTAGATTTATGAAATAGAATTTACAAATTGAATGAAAATAGAAAATGTATGATAAATTGATAAAACATTGGTAAAATTTTTTTTTTTTAGCAACAACCCAATTTAAAATAACTTTTATAGCAGTATTTTCTAATAAGAATTTTTTTACTAATTAGATTATTTATATTTCATAATTTCTTTAAATTATTTTTAGAGATTGTTTAATGTTGGTGTTTTACAAAATTTAATGTTTAAAAAATCATTTTACATATAGATTTTTAGTTTTTAATAATAATATTTTATTAAGGAGTATAATTATAATTGGAGTGTTCAATTTTTGATATCAATGTGAGAGTATAATCTCCAGATATAATTAAAAAATTGTATGAGGAGGAACATAGACCAATGATCCATACGCTTTGTTTTCTTATAAATCAAATTCAAATTTAGCGCAAAATATCTGTACTGATGGAAACCACTAGCTAAAACTTTTCATATTGATTGGTCTATTAAAAATGTTATGTTACAGTACAGTCTCTCTAATTCGAATTTTATGGGGGAAAATAAGTTCGAATTAGAGATATTTTCGAATTATAGAAAGTTGCTTTTTTTCAAATATTCTTATCAAAATAACGAGTAGAAATCGAACAAACAAACAAACAAATAGTAATTCTTAGGCCTAAATGCAATATATATTATGCGTTTTAAACATTTACATTTTCAAAAAAAAAGTCAGTATTAGTATATTGTCTTTTATGACTTTGTAAATCTATGTCAACGACGCAATTTTTATCTTTAAGAGCCTTTGTCAAATTTTCTGCAAAGTTAGAACAAAGACTGTAATTTTCAAGTACAGTGATAGCATGCACTGCTTTGTTTAAACTTGGTTTTGTAGCATCGTCAAAAACATCAACGCACTCATCATCCGATTTCTGTTCAGTTTCAATAGCATCATGTCTAGAAACTTCTGCAATAATGTTGTCATATGATGATATTTTTGCAATGCAAACATCGAAATTTATGTTAACTAACTCATCGATCGTGAGGTTAAAATCTGCATCAAATTTTGCTTTTAACAATTCAAGATCGCCTTTAGAGTTTTCCATTACAGCCTCTTCTACTTCTAAGCCACAGAATGGATTGTTATTAACATTTATATGCTTTTTTACTACTTCTAATAATATTATTGATTTCTTGAAACAATTTATAAAGGTCTGCTCTGGAATAGAGTTCCATACTTCTGTTAGCATAAACATAGCAGTTAAAATAGAAAGCGTAAGTGTCTTGTTCTCTTTTTCCAAGGCAGCTATCTGCTTTTTCACTGCAAGTGAGCGATATTTTGCTTCAAGAGATTGGATAATTTCTTGATCCATAGGTTGGGTGATCGAGGTTGTATTCGGTGGAAGAAAGATAAGCTCCACCCAATCAAGTTTCTGCACGTTAGGATGGGCAGAAGAATTATTTTTAATTAAAGCAATTTTTTTTTCTGAAAACTAAACTTTTGGTCAATTTCTTTAACCCACTCCTCGAATAATTCTGCCGACATCCAACTTTTTGATTGGACCCCATAGCAACAAGGAATATTTTTCACACCTTTGAAACATCTAGGAGATTTCGATTTTCCATTTGCTAACATTGAAATTCTTTCTCCTTTAACATTACCCGTGGCCGTCCCAGTCAGTCGAACTTTACTATGCTTGCCTCCTGTGCACTTTTCATTACTTAAATGTAAACTTTTGAGGCAAACATTGGTAGAGAGAGAATTGTAGGCAGTGTTGTTTTAAGTCATAGAGCGATCATTTGCTCATTAAACAACTTTGCTTCTCCAGAAATGGTCTTGAAAAATATGCCATACCTACAAAAAAATTTATAATTGGTTAGACATAATATATACATATGTTTAAATGTAACTTTGACGTCTGTGCAAGTTTCCAGAATGTCCAATTCCGGAATATATTTATTTTGTTTTCTTTAAAAAAAAAAAATATAAAAGCTGTAAAATAATCATATATTGTAAAGTCGTAAATCATAATAATTGGATATAATAAAACAAGACATTAATTTACTTTTTCTTTAATTTGTTTAGCCATTCATTCGAAACTTGAAAATTTTTAAAGCTTAACTCTTTCGCAAAATATAAAGCTTTTTATTTTAGGGGCTGTCCATTTATTACGTCAACAAAATAGAGGGGAGGCAGGGTCTGCATTTTTTGACAATGATTGACAAGGGGGAGGGGGGAGGTCAAGAAAAGTTGACATCAACATTTTTTTTTTTTTGAACATGTTACTTTTTTTTATAAATTTAACTGTTTAAAAAAAAGAAAATTTGGCAGCGTTTGCAATCCTGTGTTATATAGTCGCTCAACCTTCAGTATTTTAATTCCTATCTTATAACTTTTATTCCTACTTTTTAAAAACAGTTTTGTGCTTTAAAAAGACCGACGTACAGAAATAAATAACTACACACAAGATGTTTACTCGTAACATTATTATTTTTTCAGAGTTATTGTTGTTTCAGTCTGCTGTGCATTCAAAAAAGATTTATGTAAGTACATTGTCTACATTACATTGTTTAAACTTTTATACAAGGGGTGCAACCTGCAGCTTGCAAGCCTCTTGTGATTTTTTCGATGTCAAGATGAAGTTCTTTAGCTGCATCTTGACATCGAAATTTTATTATCTTGACATACACAAATATTAGCATAATCAGGGATGCGGAGTCCTAAAAGGACTCCGGTTTTATAACTCTATTTTTTACTGGTCTCTGGTGTTGAAAAGCTCTGAACATGTTGGTTGATTTATGATCTGCTAAATAAAAAAAATCCATAAAGTTTAATGACTTGAAACATATTGTTTTTAAGCCCAGAGTCCCAGAGTCCTAGCCGCCATTATACCTCAGGAATCCGAGTTCAAAAAGAGATTGTTCCTCTAATCCAAAAGTCTTAACTTTTTTTACCAATATTAATCCGTAAGTGTTTTTATATTATTAATGCTCCTGGATACCAAAATTCCCTAAATATAATATTAAAATAAAAATGTTGGTAGCTCTTTAAAAACTGAAAAACTTTGTATACTGTAACTTTTGGCTCTTTCGTCTCAAAAGGTTGCCAACCCCTGGTTTATACAATTTGTTAAATGCTTTTTTTGTTATTCTAGACTCTATTAAAAATAATTGGTTTTCACTTTAAATTTGTATTAGGTCTAATGTTTAAGTGAGGAGAATTTTATTAATTTGAAATATGATTATAATTTAAACGTGTGAACATTTTTGTGAACCCTTTAATCTTTTTTTTCTTAAGAGTAATTCTTAGTATTTTTAAACTGGAATTATGTTTATAAGTTAAAAGTTTTTTCTATAGCTTTTACTTTAATTCACTTTTTGTTCAGAGCAAGCATTTGTAATTTTAAATGATTATATTCATTTGAAGTATGTTCATAAATTAAAATTTGAATACATTTTTTTTCTAAACATTTTACTTTGAAACACTGTTTTGTTTCAGTTCTAAACTCGTCAATTTAAAACTTTTTTTTTTCCATCTTAATTTTTTTTCTTTTTTTTTTTTTTGGTGGGGGATGTTATCGAATGTTGACGTAATTTTATAGAGGGGTCACTGAATGTTTGACAAGTTATTGACTAGGGGGAGGGAGGGAGGTAAAAATTGCCAAAAAATTGTTGACGTAATTAATGGACAGCCCTTTACCAGCAAAGCAATAATTGGGACATTATCAGCTCTCATTCGAATGAATCATTTAAGTACAGCTTTATTTACTTGGTTAATTATGTATCAACTTTCACCCGTTTAGCCAAATTTCCTTGACAAAAAGCGTCAAAGATTTTAACTTTATTCTTTTTCCAGGTTAAAAGAGTGTTTGGTGGAATATCAAAAATTTTTGAAACCTCTTTAACTGTTTTTCCTTTCTCGAATTCCAGTAGAGCTTCGTAATTCTGCTTTAAGTTGTTTAAATTGTTTAAACTGAAGATAATTTCACTAATGGTTTTTCAAAAACTCAAAACATTCGAAATTTGAAAAAAGAATTCAACGGTTTAACGAACTTTTTACTCGTCGGAAAATAAAAAAGTTCGATTTACAAAGAGAATTTTACAGATGGGTCTGAAAAATTCATTCGAATTGTAGAGGTTTTCTAGTTATAGAGATTCGAATTATAGAAAGTTAAACGTAATAGTTTTTTAGCGTTTCACGGTGACTTTGTATTTAATCAAATTAAGGAGGTTTTCGAATTAAGGAGATTCGAATTAGAGAGATAGTACTGTATTTATACACGGTTTCCACTTACTATGACCGTAAGTGTGAAAACACGCGTCTAAGTGTGAACACACGTCTTATTCTGCACCAAAAAAAGTTTAAAGGGTTTACAAAAATATGTACACTTAACATATTTAAATTATGAACGTATTTCAAATTAATAAAACACTTTAAAGTGCCAATCCTCTTCACTTCAACATTAGACATAATCAAATTTCATTGTGAAAGTCAATCATTTTTAATAGTCTAGTATAACAAAAAAATGCATTTAACAAATTGTAACCGAGGGGTCTAATATAGAAATCTCTATAAATACACTTCAGTTTAACTTGTACCTTAAAAATTTAGGGATTAATAGTATTTTACAATATTCACGAATTTTTATTGAACATAAGTTGTTGAAAATTTAAAACTTCATATTTGAGTAATTGTTGT
The DNA here is from genome assembly GCF_022113875.1 of Hydra vulgaris. Classification (NCBI taxonomy): domain Eukaryota; kingdom Metazoa; phylum Cnidaria; class Hydrozoa; order Anthoathecata; family Hydridae; genus Hydra; species Hydra vulgaris. The sequence continues at coordinate 45,584,122 of NC_061157.1, read as the reverse complement.
GTTGTTGTTGTTTTGTAGTAAGTAGTGCTCATACTGACATGAATTTTTTTCAATTTGTTTGATATTTTTTAGAATAGTAATTAATTAAGAATATGTACTAATTAAAGACATAATTAAAAGTAAATTCACTCATTACTTGAATCTTTCCACATAATGAGAATATATATTAGTAACAATAAAAAATAGTACTATCAACTTATAAATAGTAGCAAAATGGGTATAGCAGCAAAAGATCAAAAGAATGTTGCGTGATCTAGTCAAAACCGCACTAGGTTGAAAATGATAAACTAAAAATCATTAAAAAAAAAGTTTATCAATACTTTGCAGATAACCTCAGAAAAAGTCACGCACTTCGTCGCAAATTAGTAACATCTGCTTCAATTTTGCTTACTCTTTAAAAAAAGTGACTTTTTTTAAAGAGTAATTATTAATTAATTGGAAAAATTAAATATAGCCAAGTGCGCAGTAATAGATTAACATATAAATCTGACCGCAACATATATAACATTAATTTTATAAAACAAAACAATACATTAACAAGTTTTATAACTTTTATTACAACTTCATTTAAAACTGCATATCCAGAACGCGGACGTTTTCATAAAAAAATGCGGTACAGATATGAGGTTAATTAATTGCAAAATACTTATAAGCACTTCATCAGGTTGGATTTCATTCAGAAATGCTCGTAAAAAACCCACTTTGCTTCATGTTGTAGAATTAATGTAAGATATTGTAAAAAAACATTACTGCTTTTAGAAGACCATTTTTAAGAGTAAATGTCTACTTTTTATTTATCTTCTTTATAAAGTTTGTTTAACTCTTTCGCACCTATATTTAATATTTGTAAGCAGTAAAAATAAAAATACTATACTGAAAATGATATATATGGGGTAAAATGCATGATATTTACACCCCATAACTATATATTTTCAAAAAGATAAATAAATAGAGATTGTGTCTCTTTTTTAAAAAAAAATAAAATACAAATGATGGCGGATACAAAGATCACGTGACTTTTGCGAATTTTTTTATTTTTTTTTACAAAAAAAAAAAGTCTGGCTTCATACCTTAAAAAAAGTTAATACATTACTTATCAAGACTTAAAACTACTCGTGGTGTGAAGAAAATAGATAAAAATTAAAAAATACATTCTGTAAAGAAAATAGATAAAAATTAAAAAATACATTCTGTAAAGAAAATAGATAAAAATTAAAAAATACATTCTGTAAAGAAAATAGATAAAAATTAAAAAATACATTCTGTAAAAAAAATAGATAAAAATAGAGTGCTTAAGCACTTAAAAATCTGTAAGATATCAAAATTTATCAACTAATTAGCCAGGACCACAAATATTTAACTAAATATAATAGCACAAAAAACAGTTTTGTACCAAGAAAGGCATCAAATTTGTACTCCAAAACTATATATTTTTTAAAAGATAAACTAATAGACATTATGAATCTTTAAAAAATAAATTAAAATATCAGTGATAGCGGACATTGTAATCACGTGAATTTTCAAAAATAAAATTTTAATCAAAATCAAACACTCAAAAAAACTGTCAACTTAGAGGTCGTTTACAAACTTCGTCACTAAATTTTTAACCATTTGAGACCTTCCCATCTCCTCGTCACAACATCGTAACACTTTAGTTACAAGTTACGTATGAGTTGTCAATAAACCACTAACACCCTCGCTCCTTACCTGCTCCCCCCCCCCCCCCCAAATCCATAAAGTGTGACGTAATTTATTGACCCCTTATTTCTATTACGGAGCTTTAAAAGTTAGTTTATTACGGCTATTTTTGAAGCTGAGCCTTTAAAGCATAAAATCAAGTAGCTTTGATTAATGGCTCTGCTAAAAAAAACATTAAATTATTGATTTATTACTACAGGTTTATTAACGACCCGTTTCGGTGCGAAAGAGTTTAGAGGAGATTCTGTGACATTATATTTCATCACAATTCGTTGAATGGATTGCTATTAAAAACAAATTTAAAAAATTATATGAAGAATGTTATAAAAGGTGGGATGCAAATTCTATATAATAAAATATAACTTTGCATCTTTATGGCGAAGTGTAGAGATCTGCATTTATAATTAAATATAGATCTCTGTATTAAAAAATTTCAAATCTAATACTGAATTTTACGACTCTCTGCTTTACATTAATGAGTTTATCTAAACATTTAAAAAATATAGAGAAACATTACATTATCAAAGTGCAGTTACGATACTATATAATGACCATCAATTCTTATTGTGTTTTCTTGACTTAGTTAATAGTAAGGTGCATAATCCACAAAAAAAGCGAGCACATTGTTTTACTCAAAGATTTGGATAAAACGTCAAGTTTAATCATGAGTAATACTGAGCCAAACTTTTCTTTATAAGGTATTTTAATGTAATTTTTTTTAAATATACGAGTTCTAGAATTAAAGAAATTTAAAGAATTTTCCTAATTTGTTTTGAATCTCAATATTTTAAAAACAGAGTAAATGCTGATTATACAATGTTTGTTAGCCCAATGTGGGAAGTTTATTTTTTGCTAATGAAACAAACTTTGCATATTTTTTATTTTTAAATAGAGTCAGTATTTAGATCATTTTAGTCATAACTTTTTACTTAAAGGAATGGTAATTCTATACTCTAAGAGAAAGTCAATTAATGAACAAATTAAATCTGATGAACAAATTAAAAGTTTAGTTTTTATCCTAATTCTCATTAGTTTTAATTGACGCTTAAAAACAGGTTTAAAAAATTCAGACCTGTAATATTTAGTCTTAAGAAAAAAAAAATGAAGTAAAAAAATTATTTTGAACTTGGCAGCAAGATATGACAATGCTTGGATTGGAATAGATTCAACTAAAACTAATTTGTAAAAAATTTAAAAAACTTTTGTTAAGTAACTTATAAATTTTAAGTAATTTTTTGACTATTTTTTTTAAAGAATTTAATTATTTGCCAAATAAATGTTTGTTTAATAAACAATTTTATTAGATAACTGCAAAAAAAAAAACATAAAATATTTAAATTTTCAAAACAAATTTTCGTTTAAAATATTGTGTTTTAGAATTGCTTTTACTTAAATTCATGTTGCGCGCTAATTTGGCAAAAACATGGCCACAGTTTTCCGTATGTCGCCTCTCTGAGCATATATATATTTTTAATCACTTTAACTAGCGAAACTAAAATTATGCCTAAATTAGTATGAAACTAAGTGGTCAACCCGCCTAATCTAATCTGGATCTAGATAAAATCTATGTAGTTTTATTTAGAGAGCATATATATAAAATAAAACTACATAGATTTTACTTTAGAGTGTAAAAGTATGTTAACGGAAAACAACCTACTTCAGAAACCGCAAAACATTTGGAATATGGATGAGACTGGGATGCAGTTTAATTATCGTTCTGGAAAAATAGTTGTTAAAAAAGGAGTTAAGTATCTACTAGTCATCAGTCAGGTAACCGAGAAACAATCAGAGTAATAGCTTGTGTCAATACAATGGGTAACTCTGCCACATTTCATATTTAAAAGAAAAACTACTTACTCTCTCTCTCTCTCTCTCTCGAGTTTTTAAATTGAAAATGCCCCAGACAAAAGTACATGAAGTGTTGCAGACAGTGCACAATGGGAACATTCCATTAAAATAGGTGGCCAAAAATATAATTGTTGTATTTATGTGGATATTAAGCTTTATTTGAGTAAAATAGAGACGTGGTATAATATTTTTTATTTTTTTGTTTAACTTGCTTATAGTCACAGCGAGGGGAGTGGGGAAATCCACTTAAGCACCAATCAGATTTTTTATATGTGATACTTTTAGACATTGTTTAAATAATGGATGATTTTCCAATGCTCCAAACTTGTTATGTTCATGCTTAAGTCAAAGTACAACGGTTTACAAAAAAAATTGCGGTGATTGAAGCCCGAGATCAAAAATATCCCAAAAATTAAGCCCCTTCCCCACTTAAATATGAGAGCAATAAGTCCAAAAAAAGATTTTTTCTGCTATGTTATACTAAAATTAAATTTGTTGACAGGTTTTAACTTTTATTGAATGATCTTTTATTTTCCGAAAGTTATGATCATATTAAGTTTACAACCCAATGATTTAAAATTTTCTTTTCCTGTAGTTTCGCAACCCACTTGGATGTGTAATCCATAAGATTCTGTAGTTTAATTTTGGCCTTTGTTTCAGTAACTTCAATGGATGTTTTTAAAGGCGAGCACTCGTTTTTTATTTTGGAAGTTACTCAATAAAATAAAAATCTGCATGGTGCTTCTTTAAAGGTATTTTCATAATTCTTTATTGTATTTTCATAATTCTTTATTGTATTTTCATAATTCTTTATTGTATTTTCATAATTCTTTATTGTATTTTCATAATTCTTTATTGTATTTTCATAATTCTTTATTGTTCTTCTTTATTGTAATTTCATATATTCTTTATTGTATTTTCATAAACACTTCTTGAAAGTTTATCCAAGAAATATGCAAGAGCTTCTTTAGTCGTCATTTTCTCTTGCAATGTGGTTAGCTGAGAGTAAAGCTTAATTGTATCGCTTTCTTTGTAACGACATTAAGTAATTTGACTTAATTAAAGTCACGTTTATTAAATGCTGTTCTTTGTGCCACTTACAATATTTTGACGGATTCCGTTTTTGAATCAAATGATATATTTGCTAATAATCGTCTTTTGGTTCGAGAACTTAATTCATCAGGCCTTTTTGTTGGTCGACCTCCTTTGCTGATTGATTTATTAAACTCTCTTGATTACCTGGTAATTCAACTAAATCAATTGTTTTAAAAACTTAATTAAGCCAAACTTGAATCATACTATCAAGAATTACTTTTTTTTTATATGATACCTGCCATAGTGCAACATACTTTGCAAGAGTTAGTTTAAATCTCTTTCATAACACATTTGTTTTGTCTTCTCTGACTTAAATCCCTAGTAACAATGTATTTAAACCCATTATTTACATTTTCAAAAGTATTTTTCAAAACCTGAAAACATAATATAACATTTCTTAAGCATTAAATTGATTTCCTTCATTATTTTAGTTCACAACAATAAACCTACAAAGTTAAAAAAAATTTTTAACAACATTTAGAAATTCATGTGGTTTTTGGTCGATTAGTGGGACATTAAATGGGCACTTTAGAATTATTTTTTCTTAAATTAATTATGTATTTTAAAACCATAAACTTATGAAATTAAAATAAAAAATAATTTTTTTCTTTTCAATGACAGCACAAAAACAAATTTACTTTGGTCTTTCATGCCTTAAAGTTGTTGTTTGTTTTTTTACTTTTTGTAATAAATGAAAAAAAAAAAATTATTCAAAGAAGTTTTTTATTTGTTAAAAAACATACATTTTTCAAAATTATTTAGCGCTTAAGATCCCGGATGATCGCAGCTACACTTCTCAGGGTAAATAGTAGACACTATAAACTAAAAAATATCAAAATATGGAAAAGCTACAAATTGAAACAATTTTTTAATTCTTCATCAAAGTTAAAATTTAGTATGTTTGCGACGGAATTTTTACTTTCAATGCTAAAAATTGTAGTACCAACTTTTCAAGAAAGATTTTTTTTTTTTTTTAACAGTCTATACTGTAACCTTTCCAATGATATGTATATTCCCAATTTTTCAATGATCTATATATCAAAATAATAGTAATTACTAAAACCTAGCATCTTGAGAGTTTTTATCAAAAATTCATTAAAAAACTAACTTCAAGAAGACACTACCATTGATCCTGTCACATTTAGAATTTCATAAATTGGAAAATTCTTAGTGAGAGTATTAGTAATAAAACTTACTATCAGACATAATGATTGAACTACGTCACTTTTTTGTTTTTTGGCCATGTGATCTCCCACTGTGCAGTGGTTGGAAGAAGAAAGGCATTGCATTTCTATGGTTTACAAAGATATTTCTTTCCAAAAAATTTGGATTTTTATAAATATATATGAACTTGTTAACTCTTACAATATAAAAAAGCTCTCGTTTTTTAGCTAAAATTTTTTTTTTTTTTTTTTTTCTACAGAAATTTCATTACCAATTGCCTAAAATTCGGCAAAAAAGCACTGGTGTTCTTACATATATTTTAGATTTTTATAAATGTGTATGAACTTGTTTATTCTGACAATATGAAAAGATATTTGTTCTTTTTAAAGTTAATTTTTATTAATTTTACAGAGTTTTAATTGTTTCCAGCCCAATCGCTTCGATTCGTGTAATTAGACCTAAAAACTTTACATATTTTTTTTAATATTTACAAATGTGAATAAATTTTTTTACTCTGACAATTTAAAAAATCTCTTTTTCTTTAACTAAAGTTAATTTTTACGGTTTTAACAGAGCTATTTGTACTCTTGGCCTACTTTGCCCCAAAATGGGAAAATGGGCTCTGTGTATTTTTACATATTTTCCTAATATTTATAAAATAAAAATGAATTGATTCATTCTGCAAATTTGAAGAAGCTCTTTTTTTTAAAACTAAAATTAATTTTTATTGTTTTTACAGAGCTTTGATTTATCTTGGCCCAATTGACCCGAATGGGGGAGCAAGCCCTAACATTTTTACGTATTTTCTTAATATTTTTAAATGTAAATGAATTTGTCAACTATGGCAGTTTGAAAAAGCTTTTTTTCTTTAAATAAAGTTAATTTTCACGGTTTTAACAAAGCTTAGCTTTTGACCCAATTTCCCCAAATGGGGCAAATGAGCAGTAGATTCTTAACTAGATGCCCCTAATATAAGAATAAGTTTTTTTAAAATTGAATGCTTTGATTCTTTAGTAAAAAAAGAAAACAATAAAGATATTTGAGAATAAATACTTCAATGAAACTCTTGTCATTACTTGGGAACCAGTTATTCAAACTTTAATAACGAACTTATTCTAAAAACGTCTTTATTATCCCCGTACTTTGGTATTAATTATAGCCAGAGATAATGATAATAGTAAAGTCGTGTGAAGTACCTATTCTGAATACCAGTTTGCACATATATGTGCATCTGTTTTGGTAGAGTTTTAAACCATAAAATCAAAAATTTTAAAATTTTGCACTTTGAAATCAACAACAAAAAAGTGTGTAGTTGATTTACTAACTCTTAGTATTGTTATTCATATGGTTATATATGTTATTCATTCTGTTATATATATATTTTATTCATTAGATTTTAAAATTATGTTATTTGTTATTAGAAAATAAAATTAGCTCCTGCCTAACCTATAAAGTAAAAAAATATATAATATATATATTTTTAGTTTTAGTTTTTTATTTTACTTATATAAAGTGATGATTATTAGTAGTTTACTTTATCTGAAAACTAATCAAGAGGTTATAGAAAAAAAATACAAAGTTCTTAACAAAAAAAAAAACCTCACTTATAAAAGAAAGTTTAAAAGAAAGGTCATTACGTAATAAAAATATGACTTTGATTGTACTCACTAATTATTTTATTAAAATTACTCACTTTAATTGTACTTACTTAAAACAAATGAAGGTATTGATGTAAATCAGATAATATAGAAGTTAAATCAATACCTTATTTAAAAATTTGGCTGCTAAAATTGCTACTAATTCCATTCCATTTGATTCATACTTAAAAACTTATGATAAACTTATGGATGAAACTGATTTAAAACTGAGTGAGTTGAGAACTGCATTTAGCAGTCTCAAAAGTAAAAAAAGTGAAGGTTTTGATAAAATTAGTGTTGATGTTGTCAAATCAGTATTTAAAGTCATTGAACCTTCTTTATTTCACATTTTCAATCTCTCATTAAAGTCAGGTATTGTTCCTAATAAATTAAAAATTGCCCGTATAACACCAATTTTTAAATCTGGAGATAAGTCAAATATTTTAAATTACAGGCCTATATCAATCTTACCTTGTTTTTCAAAATTGCTAGAGAGAATAATGTATAACAGACTTTATAATCATCTAACTGAGAACGACATGTTGTATTGTAAACAATTTGGTTTTAAAAAAAAATTCAACTGAACACGCAGTAGTTGAACTTTCCAATCAAATATCTAATGCCTTAGATAATGACTGTTTTACATTAGGAGTTTTCATTGATCTGTCAAAAGCTTTTGATACCGTAAATCACTATATACTAATAAAAAAACTCGAAAACTACGGTGTAAAAAATAAAAACTTACTTTGGTTCAAAGATTATCTGACTAACAGAAAGCAATTTTTATACTATAATCAAAATAATACAATTCCACACTCCATAACTTGCGGGGTTCCTCAGGGTTCTATTTTAGGACCACTTTTATTTATATTGTACATAAACGACTTATACCTATCAACAAATCTTTTAGACCTAATTTTGTTTGCTGATGATTCAAATCTTTTTTGTTCTCACAGAGATATTAAATCACTTTTTAAAATAGTTAACGAACAGTTATGTAATGTTAGTGCATGGTTCGTAAGTAATAAACTTTCACTAAATGCGGAAAAAACAAAATATATGCTTTTCCATAAAGTAAATAAATCAGAAAATATTCCTCTTAAATTACCAGATCTTATTATTAATAAAACTTATATTAAAAGGGAATCTTACATAAACTTTTTAGGAGTAAAATTGGATGAAAATTTAAAATGGTGTTCACATATAAATAGCATTGAAAAAATAATCTCAAAAAATATTGCAATGATGTTTAGGGCTAAACCCTTTCTAAATATATCATCTCTGAAAAAATTATATTTCGCCTTTATTCACAGTTATTTGTCTTATTGTAATGTTGTGTGGGCTAGTACTAGCCATACAAAACTAAAGAAACTCTACAATAAACAAAAACATGCATGTAGAATAGTATTTGGAGCCGAAAGAAATGTTCCTTGCGAACCACTTCTAAGTGTGCTCGGTGCTTTAAATGTATATAAACTCAATTTACACCAAGTTTTATTGTTTATGTTTAAAACAAAAAAGGAATTGTCTCCTAAAATATTTCAATCTTATTTTAATAAAATTAACCATAGGTACTCAACAAAGTTTAGACATAAAATTTAATTTTTATAAATGTAATATGTCTATTTAAAATAGACATATTACATTTATAAAAATTGGCCGGAGCAAGAAGAAGACAATGACTGTCTTATCGCCGAGCCCCGTTTACAAATTGCCCATGTTTGTAAACAAATATAAATAAAATATACAAAAAAAACGTTAAAGAGTACATAACTTTTGTCAAATAATAAAATGACATTTATATTAAAATTTAAAAGTAAAGAAAGTTTTGTATACTAATACAAATATATTTGATACATATAACAAAATATATTTAATGATAATGGGAGCGTTTGTTTCTATTTTAAAATTTCCTTTTAAAAAAAATACTTAAAGTCTATTGAATTAAAATCTAATTGAAGTAAGATTCTTTTAGAAACTGCTTTAAATTTTTCTAAAGAGTAGTGTTCTTTATTAAAGTTTTTAATAAAATTTTTCCATAAAAAAGGTCCTCGATATTTAATTTGATAAGAACTTATTTTTAAATTTATTCTCGGAACAATAAAGTTGTCCTCTGAAAACTTTATTGGATACTTATGAGATATTTCGCTAAAATAAGATTGAAATATAAGTGGAGATATTCCATGTTTCATTTTAAACATGAAAAGTAATGTTTGGTAAATGTTTAGTTTATAAATGTTTAAGGCCTTGAGACGATTTAATAGTGGTTCGCAATAAACAGTTCTGTTTGCCCCAAATAAAATCCTAGAAGCATGCTTTTGTTTACTATAAAGTTTTTTGAGTTTTCCGTAATTCGTACTTCCCCATGCAATGTTGCAGTAAGAAAGATAGCTGTGAATAAATGAAAAATAAATTTTCATTAGAGCTTTTGCGTTTAAAAATTGTTTTGTTTTATAAAGTACGGAAATATTATAAGAGATTTTACTTTCAATAGATTGGATGTGAAACTTCCATGACAAATTTTCATCAAGAATTACGCCTAAAAAATTAACAGTAGATTCCCTTTTTACATCTGTTTTATTGAATAAAAGATTTGGCAGTTTAAGTGGAATTTTATCAACTTTATTTGGTTTGTGGAACAGGATGAATTTAGTTTTATCTACATTTAGTGAAAGGCGGTTACTTATAAACCATTCATTTACTTTAGATAATTCTTCATTAAAAATTTTAAAGAGAATTTTTATAACTGTGAGAATAAAACAGATTGGAATTGTCAGCAAACAATATAAGATATAATTTTTTAGATGCTAAAAATAAGTCGTTTATATGTATTAGAAACAATAATGGTCCTAAGATAGATCCTTGAGGAACCCCGCAATTTATAAGCATTTTTTTGGTTTCATTTGTTTCATAGGTTATGCATTGTTTTCTGTTAGTCAAGTAGTTTTTAAACCAAAGTAAGTTTAAGTTGTTTACTCCATAAAGTTTTAATTTTTTTATAAGGATTTCATGATTGACAGTGTCAAATGCTTTGGATAAATCAATGAAAACTCCCAAGGTAAAATAATCTTTATCAAAAGCATCCGATATATGGTTTACAAGCTCAATTACCGCGTGATCCGTAGAATGATTTTTTTTAAACCCAAATTGTTTGTTGTACAGAATATTATTTGATACTAGATGATTATAAAGCCTATTGTACATAATGCGTTCTAGCAATTTAGAGAAACAAGGTAATACAGAAATAGGTCTATAGTTTGAAACATTTGTTTTTTCACCTGACTTAAAAATCGGTGTGATTTTGGCTATTTTAAGTTTGTCTGGTACAATACCAGACGTTAATGAGAGATTAAAAATGTGAAACAATAAGGGTTCAATAATATCAAAGACTGATTTAACTACATTGACGCTAATTTTATCTATGCCTGCACTTTTGTTATTTTTCAGAGAGCAAAAGGCATTATGCAACTCACTTATATTTAAATTTAGTTCTGTCAAAACATTATTTGCTGTTTTGAGGTATGTTTCAAATTTTATGCTACTAGATGGAATTTTAGCCGCCAGATTTGGACCAATCTCAAGAAAAAAACTGTTTAGCTTTTCAGCTATAATTTCTTTATCATAAACAACTTTTTCATCAATTAACAGTTTTTGTGGCAAATTGTTTTTAATCGAAATATTTTTGCCAATTATTTCTTTTATTATATTCCAAGTTTTTTTTGTATTTCCATTACCTTTTTCCAATAGCTTTTCATAATAAGATTTTTTTGAAAATTTTTTGGTTTTTTCAAACAAATTTTTGTAGTTTTTGTATATTATTTCATTGTGATATGTTTTATGTCGTAGATATTTTTCATATAGTTTTTGTTTTTTCTTTGAAGATTTGATTAAACCTTTTGTCATCCACGGATTTAAAATAGACTTAGAATTTAAATTTTTTTCGATTAAAGGAAATGCCTTATTATATTGTTTACTAAAAAACGTGAGGAATAATTCATAAGAATTATTTGCATTTTGTGTTTCATACACTAAGTTCCAATCAACAGAATTTTTTAATAGATGGCGAAATTGTGCTAAGGAGTTTTCATTAATTTGACGTACCAATATTTTTGATTTTATGGAATTGCTTTTTAATGTTATGTTTTTAGTGGTTAGAAAGATAGGAAAATGATCACTTATGTCGGTTTTAATTATGCCTGTTCTTATGCAGGATTTGTGAAAATTGTTTGTTATTAAGTTGTCGACTAATGTTGAAGATGTCTTTGTTATTCTTGTTGCCTTATTTATTGTTGGAATGAAATTATATTGCAAAATGGTGTCAATAAAGCATTTAGCATCATTTTTTGATGCATAATTCAAAATGTTTATGTTAAAATCTCCAACTAAGTATACATGTTTCCGATTTTTACTGGTTTGGGTTAGAAAATTTTTAATGTGAGCTTTAAAATTTTTTAAGTTTCCAGCTGGTTGTCTATAAATAGAGTTTACGAAAATGTTTTTATCCTTTTTATTTATTATTTCAATGCATAACGGACTCACAATCTGTTTCAATCACGCAAAGATCATTACGGTGAATAAAATTTAATGAGTTGTGAATAAAAATACTCACCCCACCACAAGCATTGATGAACTGATGCGTAATTGGCTAATTCAAAACGTGCGTATTTTTCATTGTTTTTAAGCCACGTTTCTGTAAGGCAGATAATTTTAAAATCTTGTTTGAGGTTATGCAATAAAATTTTAAAGTTTTCAAAGTTTTTACTCATACTCCGAATGTTCAGAGTTAAAATTGAGAAAGCATTATTGTTCTGAGAAAGAAAATGAGTAGATTCAGAAATTGAAAAATACTCAGTTTCAAAGCTTTTTTCAAAAAAAAAATTTTCATTATCATTATCACTAAGCTTTAGATCTTCGTAGTTAAATTTTGTAGAAAAGTTATCCTCCATTTTAAAAACTTAAAATTTTAAATAAAATAAAGAAAGAATAAGGTAATATATATACATGAATAAAAAAGAGTTAAAATATAACAAACCTAATTCTTTTTTCGATTGGAAGCCCAATCACGTATGATCAACCGTACGATATAAAAGCGTATTTCCCTGCTGCTCGTTCTACTTTCATCTTTTCTTTTAAAGCTCTTCTTATTTGTGTGGTCTTGTTCCAAAACATAAATCAAAATTAACTTCCTATTCAATTAAATACCGGGGACCTTATCTGTGGAAGAAATTTCCAGATATTGTTAACAAAAAGCAGACTACATTAGAGCAATTTAAGGATGAATCAAAACGATTATTATTGTTCATGGATCTCAATCCGACTTTAAATGTTTATTTTAAAGTAAACACAATAAAAAAAAAAAAAAAAACAGATTCAATTATATCAATGATATATGATAATATGAATGAGAAAAGAAAGAAAAAGGAAAAAAAGAAAAAAAAAAAAAAAAAAAAAAATAGGAAATCCAAGTGATGATGTCACAAGTGATGATGTCATAAGTGATGATGTTACATATTCATTTAGTGTTAATTATGAGATTTTATTTTTTCAATTTCTTTTATATTCAGGAATTTTTTTTTTTTTTTTTTTTTATATTAACTTATTTCTTAAACATTTTAGCAACTGTTAAGCATCTTAACGCTTCTTAATTAATTCTTATTTTTTATTTTTTTTTATTATATTAGTTATTTTCTATTTCATTTCTAATTGTTTCTTTTATATATATATTTGTATGTTACGGTTATGTAGAATTTTTAATGGGGCTCGGCGATAAGGCGAAATGTGCCTTCTTCTTGCTACAGCCATCAATTTATATAAATGTATATGCAATGTAAACATTTTTTAACGGCGAAATAAATTACACTAAAAAAAAAAAAAAAAAAAAAAAAAAAATCCCGTTTCTGCATATATTTACCCAGCGGGCACATACGTCCGCAGGATGTCTATAATATATTCCATGGACGTCATATGTCTGTAGGACGTCCTCAAGACATGAGACGAACGTTCTATGCGCGCCGAGTAGGCTCTTTTTAAAACAAAGAATTTTTCCTGATAAACTTAAAGTTGCAAAGATAATACCTATACTAAAATCAGGAGATTATACTAGTGTCTCCAATTGCAAACATCCATACTATCATGCTTTTCAAAATTATTAGAACAAATTGTGCATTAAAGGTTATATTCCTTTTTAGATGCAAAAGATATTTTTTATAATAAGCATTTTGTGTTTGAGAAGAGACACTGAACTGACCAAGCCATTGTTCTTCTTTTTCATTTGATAAAAATAAACATTAGGTGTATTTCTTGATATCAGTAAGGCTTTTGACAATGTCGATCATTACATTTTATTAACAAAATTAGAAAGTTTTGGTATTAAACATATAAATATTGCGTGGATTAAAAACTATTTGTCAAATTGAAAGCAATACATTTCTTATGATGAAAGTAAAACAACCAATATGAACATAACATATGGGATTCCTCAGGGATCTATATTGGGACCACTCCTATTTCTCATTTAAATTAGTTATTTAAGCAAAACCTGTACTGAACGATATACAACTTTATTTGCAGATGATACAAATCTATTTTATGCACATAATGATGTAAATATTCTATTAAAGCCAGTAAACAAAGAACTAATAAGTCTTACTGAATGGTTTAATGCAAATTATCACTAAAAGTAACCCAAAAGAAATCCACTTTTTTTCCATTGTTTCCATATTTGAAATGAAATTCCAAAACTTACAAAACTTTGTATTGCCAATCAAGACATGAAAAGAGAAATCATTTTGAAGTTTCTCGGCGTACTTCTTGACGAATATGAAGCGTGGAGAAATCGCTTGCATTATCTCAAAAATAAAATTCTAAAGAAAAAAAAGTCTTTTAGAAAAAAGTTGGGGGTCTATGCCCTCTTCCTCCCCCCCCCCTCCCTCTGTGTCATCAGCTCTGACATTCAACATAAAAATTGTTTTGTGGCGACTGAATTTTCAATTTCTATTAGAGGACCAAAATTGTGGAATAAAATATTAACTTATAAACTTAAAACCATTTCAACGCTTAATGAATTTAAGATCATATTGGGGCAATAATTGGAGGCTGGGAACGAAAAAGCCTTATAGGGCTTTTTCATAAAGTCATGAAGCCCGTAGGGGGGGGGGGGGGGAGCAATAAAGTCAAAGGACTTTTTTGTTCCCAGCCTCCAGCTATCGCAATTTTATGCATAGCATAATTATTTGACATGTGTATAAACAAACAAATGTTTGGAGTAATGTCAAACACCAAAAAATCCTGTAACAGTACTCTCTTCCGTTTCTCCCAAAAACAGTATGATATCTGATATGCGTTATTTTTTTAAAACCTCACTTTGAGACTATCTTCTGCTCAATCAAGTATCCAAAAGTCTTTGTAGGCTTTTTGAATGAGAACAACTTTATATTTTATTTAATATATGTATACTACTATTCTTGAAACAATAATACACTGATTAAGGTGGTAGGACTAGAAAAAACCTAATTCTTTTAAAAACTATTGTTATTTCCCAAGAACTTCTAAAAAAGTTTGAATTTATGTTAAAAAATCATTTGACAATTTTTTTTTATTAATTTGCCTCGCCTACCCAAACTTATATAAAAAAATAAACCAAAAAATAAGGAAATTTTAAAACACAATATCACAAAATATAATCAACAAATCACAATGAATTTTTGTAGGTTTGTTCTTCAACAATAGATAATTCATTTGAACTAAAATGACATTGAATCTTAATAGAATAAAAAATATACATAATTTATTATGTATGCGAAAAAAAAAAATACCAAGTTGAGAATAAAAAACAAATAATAAGCAATAAATACATATAATTATTATAAGATTTTAGTTCAAATGAACTTTATATGTATACTGAAGATACTGTGAAAATTTCAAGTATATTGAATTTTTCTAACTTAAGATATTTGGTTTTGAAGTTACAAAATCTTGCAAAAAATCAAAGTTCAATAAAACGCAAAATAAAGTTGTAATATGTTTAAAAATAGATATACAATATGTTTAAAACCCTCCTGATACATAAAATGATGTTTTATTTTGACTTTGTTTATCAGAGTATCTTTTTTTTATTGCTCTGAGACTTTTTCTTCTATTTTTTACTTTTTCACTTGACTTGATCTCCATGCTCTTTACACGTGAAACATTTTGTTCATAAGATTTAGAATTTGTAACAACGCCTAATAGTCCAAATGAAAGTAAAACATTTTTAACACCTTCAGTACCATCATTGTAGTGTAAAATTGCTGAATTAATTCTCATTTCAAAAGTTTGTTTACAAACAAATATGTTTTTAGGGCAACGAGACCAAACCAATGCATTAAGACTTTCATTTGCATTTTGGGTTTGCCCATGTACACATTTTAACAATAATTCTTCATTTGATAGATCTTTAAACACTGGTTTCAAAAGGTTACTAATCCATAATGGTAAATTAATATGTTCTTTATAATTTGAAGTATTATGTAATTTGTCATATTGATATTGACACCAACTAGTTTCAGTTCTTGGGCAAAAGCAGTGGCGAAACTCTTGATTTGAATATCCAGTACAGTGGAACAAAATAGCCCATATTGCCTTTTTCATGGCATAAATGTTATTTGTATTACTTCTTATAGCTAAACCATAAAAATTTTGCATACTATTAATCACATTTTCTGTGAGTTTATTTTTTCCACCGAGTGGAGTTGGCTTTCCTTTGTAATTTTTGATTAAATTTCGTAACCGTGTACCCATTCTTTTTTGTACATGTGCAACACACTCTAACTTTTCAGGAATTATTTTATAGTCTTTATAGGGATCAGACTTTATTACTTCTTTAAAAGATGAGCTATCTCTATCTCCAAGATAATGAGTATAAATAATATTATTATTTTTAATTGAACGTGCAAATATTTTTACAGCACCAGCTGCTTCCATTGACCCAGAAGATTGTTTATGATTTATATGACAGGCATGTTGAGCTTTCCAAGCATTGTATCGTGGTGAAGCTTTTTTATTTTTCCATATTCTACAGCCCATGCAAAATTTTGACATTGCTTCATAATCAACGCACTTATAACCCACAATTGCACTTACAAATCCATTAAGGGAGGTATGGCCGCGTCGTTGCCATGCACCATCAATCTTAACATGCTTCATTATTGGTTTATTATCATCAGTATAGTTATCTTTCATTTCATTTGTGGCACGTTTCATACTTTCTTTAGCAGTTTTATCATAAGCTTTTGATATTTCTATATTTAGTTTTCTAAATGGAGTAGCTGTCAAACAGTGTAAATTCATACAGCGACTAAAGTTTTTCATAGATTGATACCCTTTACCTATTTCTCTAAATCCAATTATCATTCTTGTGTTTGCTTCAAATGTTTTCCTACCCTGGGCTGTATTTCCATTAAATTTACTAATCTGCTTAGAAGAATACAAAACCTTTTTCCATTCACATAAACTACACTTGATTTCAAGGTGATGGGCAAAACCCATGAGCTTAGAAAGATTATCAACAATGGTAACAAGGCTGTAACAATCTGGACATCTAACATCTTCCACGATATCACTTAAAATTGAAAAATTGATAAGTATGAAATAATCTTTATTCACTTTGTCATTTACAACTTGATTTCTATTTATCAGTGGCAGTAATTTTCTTGCACTTGCACAACTTGAAGCTGGAACAATATTCAGATTGCTTTTCTGTTGTCTTTCTGCTGCAATTGTATAACGATTTCCATGAAAAAATCTTTTCTTTTTTCGTCCAAAGTTTTGCTTATTAGATACTTTAATGTTATTTCTTGAAGTACTCATTATTTATAATACTTGAGGTGAAATCTGAAAAGGTTTATAACATCAAAATTAAACAGCATGCACTAAAGTTGCTTCAAAAAACTGCCAAAATTTACAATGTTCCTTAAGTTAATGACCTTTAACAATTGACGTTTATCAGTGTATGATATAAATCTTGTTGTTCTTTATGGAAAGGTATCAAGGTAAAAAAACTGTTTACCGTTGCTAAGGGCGTAACTACGGACTAGTCGTTGTATGTAGTTACATAAAAGCTTTAAAAACTAAATAAGAAATAATTTTTTTTTTAAAATTTTTTCAATACATGAAAGCTAAGTAATTTTCCTTCGAAAATAAAAAATAAAAAAAAAAACGATTTTTTAAAAATTTTTACATATTTTTTCTAGCTCTACCACCTTAAAGGTTTAATTTATAAAGTAAACAAAAATAAAGAAAACACTACATTATTTTTCTCTGAATCTTACAAAACAATAGCTAAACGCTGAGTTTGTTAAGATTTCACCAAGCACTGCCACGCTTTGAAAAATTACCGTTCTCCGTTCGAGATATTTATAAGAAAAGCTCCACCCAAACTCAATCTTTTTCAGAGTATAAGTTACTCAATTGATTTTATAAATTTATGCATGTATATACATTATAGTAAAATACAGCTAACGCTCGTTTATATTTATTGAGAAAGGCCTTAAACGCAAAATTTTCCGCATCTACTTTTGAAGTTTGTCCTTTTTATATTTGCCAAAAATAAGACAAAACTATGACAAATACGGATTTGTCAAAATCCGTCGTATATATTAACCAATTCTAAAAAGTGATGTGTTTTGGTTAAACGAGACATTAGTACACGTATCATTTAAGTGGCACTATATTATTTTGATTTAGCGAGCGGTCTATCCCAAGTTATCTTAATGATACGTTGCTAAATAATAATCTAAATGGAATATTGTAGTAGGAAAATGATTTTAATTTTGTCATGTTTAGTTATTTTTTCAATTTTTAATGTTCGTGCCGATCTTGAAATATCAAATGTTGACCGTTCTATTGATCTAAGTAGTCAACTGGCCAAAGTGAATTCTCAAATTACGCTTCAGAATAAAGGAAACAAAGCAGTTACCTCCTTTCTTATTTCTATAGAAGAGGACCAATTTCCTTTACTTTCTTACTTAGAAGTTACAGTAAGTCAAGTTACTTGCAGTTTAAACATGTTTCTCATGTGAATATCCGAGTTGTTCACAAGCCAAATCAATTAACTCAATAAACTGATGACAACAAAACATGTTAAAATACTCTAAATTGCTCCTTTTTTCCTTTGAAAAATGATATTCAAATATAAATTTTAATATTCGTAAGCTTATATAAAGCAATAAATTAATAAACACATTTAAAGAAAATGAATTACTATTTATAATAATAAAACCAGTTTTTCTATAATATTAGAAAAATTAACAGTTTATATACAAGTTAAAAAATTATATTAATAAAGAGTATTCTTAATAAAGTTTATAAGTCAATTAATTGATTTTTCTTATTAACAGCTCATATTATGGAAATGCAAGTATAAGATTTATTTTTTTTTGATTATTTTTAGATTTTAAGTTAATATTTATATTTTGCTTGCAACTTTTATATTATTTCTGTTATGATTTTTGAGTCATTAAGGCTCTTGCTTTACATTAAAAAAGAAATTAATTTTAATACAAATATGTTCTCTAACAAGGACGCAAGAAAATTTTAATCAACCTGATGATTCATATTTTCCCCAGATTTTTTAATATATTATTATGATAAATAGTGTTATGGTCTTTGTAAAGTGTTCTGGAATCTAACAGACCTCAAAAATTTGTGAGTTTGTTACATAAGTTTTTAAAAACTGTTCTAAAATAATTTTCAAACTAGAAGAATATACACCAATAGACAACTAGTTATAAACATGCACATATAGACTATTAATTATATTGCCTTAATAATTAATAGTCTATATTGTATATAAACATTATTTCAGGTTAAAACTAAACCCTTAATGAATTATATGGGATAAATCCAGATATTTGAATGTTTAAAAAAATAAAATTTAAAACATTTAAATATATAAGGTAACGCAGGGTTACTTTGACATGAGGGTAGCATAGACGTGTATTAGATTAAATGTTTACACCAGTCACCCATTGATCATTGTTTAAATTAATTTAACAGATGTTGTAGCCAGATGTTAAATGAACAAATATAACTATTTTTATTCACATAATAGTAAGTGTAAATAACAATAATATGGAAGGCATAAGTTAAACTAATTTCTTTCTTTTTTTTTTGTTACTGAAAAACTTTAGTCAAAAGATAAGTAAAACCATTCATAATATCATTTTTAAATGTGTTTTTATGATGTTGTTTCTAAATACTAAGCATTTAAAAAAATTTTGTAGCATTTTTTAACGCATATTTCAGTTTTGGGGTAACATTGATAGGAATGTTTAAGTCAACCGATGGGCTGAGAATCAAGCAAAAGTTAGCAAAATGTCTTACGTCTGATGAATCTTTTGCAATTACATGAAATGAAATCAAACAAAGCAAACCCTAAATTAAAAGAGTAATTCAAAAAATATATACCAATACATTGAATGTCAATAGATCTAAAAACTGACAGTTGTATAATGTTAAAATCCACTCCTGAATATGTTGCATAATATTGGTAAGAGCAAAACATCAAAACCTGAAAATGTAAAAATTTGTATTGTTATTTCTGAAATTAAATCAAACACTAAGAAATTTGAAAAATTTTGACAGTTCTTTGAGAAAAAATTGAATTAACATACTTTTTTATATTTTCGAGTAGACACTATCAGAAATGAAGCTAATTGATATCTTTCAAAAAATAATATAACATTACATTTTTCATTGCAATTTTAATGCTGCTTATTTTCAAAACAAAAATGTAGGTTAGTGCTAATAAATATTTAAAATGTTTTCTCTATTTTGGTTATTCCAATGTTGTTACCCCTCATTATAACCCCTCATGTAACTTTAACATTTACAACATAAAACATACTACTGTCAATGTTACCCCATATACTGCTATAACCTTTTTTTGATGATTTTAGAAAGTAAAGAATAGAAAGTAAAGTTTAGAAAGTAAAGATAGAAAGTAAAGAATATCAAAATAATCTATCAATATTCAAAAAGTATATCCTAACCCCTAAAAATACTGCTCTCAACTTGTTTCTTTGTGCAGCAGCCTTTTTTTTTAAAAAAAATTTATCTTTGGGCACCTAGCTTTGCTTTTTGAATATGCAATTATGATATACTAAAGTACATATAGATATACATATAGTTAGCAAGGTAGATAATCTGAGCAAGGTAACCATCTGATGGTTACTTTAGTATGAAAATATCATAATTACTTTTTTGTACTAACTAAAAATATAAATTATCTTACATTTATTTACATTATTTACATTTATCAATATTTTTAAAAAGCTAATTTTTAAACTAAAAATTTTCAACATATTAAATTAAGTCTTGTAAATTTACTTTTATTATCTTAAAAAAAAGTTATTTTTATTATCAAGAAAAAAAATTAAAATTTTTTTTCTATTATTGTTTTATGTCTTCAAGTATAAAGTGATCACCATGTGTACTGCTGATTTTTTTTTAATTTATTTTTAATTTTTGTTTTTGGAATTTGACAACCTAACATTAGTAAAGGAACGGGGTTGATATTTGACCAGGGTCGGTTTGATAAAATATAGCTGGGGCCAAGTTTGTGAGCGGGGCTGAATACACATTTATGCATCCTAAAGTACAAATTTATGTCATATTTTGTATATATATGCATTTGTAAACATGATCAACATGATTATTATCATCATTATCATCATCATCATCATCTCCATCATCTTAATTATCATCATTATTATTGTCATCATGATTATCATCATCATTATTGTCATCATCATCATTATCATCATCAGTATTAGCAGGCTTTAACCTTCCTCTTTTATGCTGTTTCTCTATTTATGGCCAATGCTCAAACAAGCTATCATCTCTATTAGAATAAACCAAAACTTATTCTTGCTTGGCTTCTTATTCAACAAGTTGCATCTTTTTACTGTATCTGTCCCTCTTAAAATACACATAAAAATATGCCACTATCTTATGTAAAATGGCTCTATTTGCTGATGAGCTTTAAGCTTTAAGCTCCTGTCTTGACAAAAAGGCTTTTCTTTTCAATCACTTAGAACAGGCAGCCAATCTTGGATCTCACTTCTGTAACAGATCAGAGCTCACAGTGGCTAGTGAGTTTTAACTCCAAAAAAACTCAGTTATTTACTGCAAACAACTATCGCTATACTGTTGACATTCCTATAATAATGAATGAAAACCATATATACAATCAATTTTTATTTTAGCATCTGCTAAGATTACTTCTCTTTATTGTGCTCATTCTTCATCCTGCTGTATGGAAAAAACTCCATAATAGTATGATGGACAAATACTATTATGGTTGATGCTCAAAGGAGCTATCTTCTAGTTCTATCAATCAAAACTCATTTACTATTTTAGTTATTAAATTTAATAATATTATTGATTGACTTGTCATTCAGAAACATTGTATCCTTTTACTTTTTTGTCTCTGCATGCTCTAAAAACCTTTATTTGTCTAGTTTTTTTATCTGCACTTTGACTCTTAGGATCTCTCTCCCATCATTTTAAGTCTTTTTGTCAACCGTTTCCTTATTCTTTAATTCTTCTTTGTTTTCTAGTAACTCCCAACTTAATAGCAATTACCTGCAGCTTTGTTGGGAGTAAATCAGAATTATATTTTAAAAAAAATTATAGCAATTAATTTTATTTCTGAAATATCATAAAAAACAATGAATATTTTTGCTGGAAGTTTTCTTAGCAAAGCACTTGTGTTAGGGAGTATATGCTAGTAGTATATATATATTTTTTGTATATTTTTGTTAGTTTATAGCATTTGTATATTTGTATAAAGTTACTTGTATATACAGGCTTTCCCAGAAAAGGCGTGCGGTCGCACGCCTTGTTTGTCCACGCATAGAATAAATTTTTCAGAAAACGTGACCGCGGCAATATTTCGTAGGAAAGCGGAACTTATCTACAGAGAATAAAAAATAATATTAAAAAAAGGAAACAAAGTATAAAATTGAAATTAGATGTAAGAAAAATACTTTGATAATAAAAAAAAAAATTCTTGTATCAAAAAAAAAAAAGTCCTGAACATTTTTTTCAAAGTTTTTATACTGTTTTTGTTTTCTTTTATTAGGGTTGCTATTTTCAGCTACGAAATTTGATACAAGTCAAGGAAAAGGCGACAATAAATAATAAAGTTTTCACGAAAATAAAAAGACTTAATACGTAATTTATTCACTAACTTTATTAGATAATGTATTAAAAAAACTGATTCATTATTTACGCTAGACAAATTTGATTAAATTTTTTCATTTAATTTAGTTTTTACGAAGGTTTATGCAAAGGCGATGACGTTATTCCCCAATACTTAGACAAGAAAATAAATTGCTGTTTTAATTATTAAATATATTATTTGAGATTTTAAAGATAACAAAATTTTAGTGTGAAAATAGTTTTCTCTCGACTTATTCTAAACTGATTATACTGAGTCAATGCTCGCCTTTTATTACGTTGAAATTATTCATTTGCATAATTTTGTAATTACGAAAGAAGTTAAAAAAATAATTGCATTGCTTCTGTTGTCATTGTTACGAAAACAGTTCCTTCGGGACATTATTATATATATACACTTGTTCACAAAATCAATTAATGATTGCAAAATAAGCAACCCACTCGTTTGACAATAAAGTTTTCTTTCATTTGAAAATTGAAAAAAAAACATATTTTACAAATAAATAGCAATTGTTTTTGCGCTTTCTTGCGTATCAATACATTTAAACATTTAAATGTATTTACAAAACATTTAAAAATTGATTAAAGTTCTATCGTGAATTTTAAAGTATTACTGACTGATAAAAGTCATAAACAAGTTTTACATTAAAAGGTCCTTTTATTTTCATTAAACAATAATCTTTTTCTTTTTGATTTGATTTTTTTTTGTTGATTTGATTTTTTTTATTGATTTGATTTTTCATAGCTAAAATAACTACCGCCCTAAAAAACAAAAACAAAAAAATAAATAAAATATAGGTAAATTTTTTTTTGATAATATACATTAATTTTTAAATTTGAAAGTACAAACAGATTTCTTTTATTTACTTTAAGATTGCTTGCATTTTTGCCGTATTTTCGTTTAGCTTTGTTTTAACGCAAATTCTTGAAGCGCATAATAATAAAACGTGGTCAGTTAGTCAAAAAAAATTATTCTATGCGTGGACAAACAAGACGTGCGACCGCACGCCTTTCCTGGGAAAGCCTGTATATATATATTAAATTTGTGTGTGTGTGTCTATATATATATATATATATATATATATATATATATATATATATATATATATATATATATATATATATATATATATATATATATATATATATATATATATATATATATATATATATATATATATATATATATATATATATATATATATATATATATATATATATATATATATATATATATATATATATATATATATATATATATATATAAGAAAAGTTTGTTCAATTTTGAATCGTTTTTAAAGAAAAATAATTGCTTGTGAAAGCATTTATTGGAGTGTTTCAGCTTTGTTACTTATTATGCTATTTTTTTAAAAAAAAATGTTGATCTGAAAAAAAAAGTTACATTTTATAAGGAAAAGTGACTAAACTAACTTCAAATCTCATTTGATGTATTTAACTCTTTCAATACCAGTCACCCGCTATGTGGGGTATAATATTTTTTAGTAAATGTGACCACGCTAAATATGGCATTTAATTATTTCATTTAGACTCAAAAAAGACAGTTTAGCAGTCATTTTTCTGATAAACATAACAAGGTCTCGTTTGTGAAATTCTGACAAATATTTTTTACTCTATAGCTTTTTAATTGATAATAACAATTCTCTTACAATTGTTTTTTTGTATTTTGTTTGGTAACGGAAGGGATAAAAAAGCCCCATGTAAAGAATCCTCATTATATTATGATCATTTACTTTTGTCATATTTGGCATATTCAGAAAAGATAACTGGGTTAAGTTTACTATAATGAGTGTTTATAAATTTTGTGTTACTTATTTTGACAAACATTTTATTGATGTTTTTATCTATAAACTCTCTATAGAAAAAGATTTAAAATGTAGAGGGAAAAAAAAACAGTTTATTTTAACGCCTTTCTTTTGTAGCATAAGGAAGATGATGAAAGTGTTAAACTTGAGACTACTCCATCCAGTGTTGCAGGCCAAAGGTAAGGTTAGATTTTACATAAAAAATCAGAAAAATAATGGTAGCGTTAAGTAACAT
This sequence comes from Hydra vulgaris, assembly GCF_022113875.1. NCBI lineage: Eukaryota > Metazoa > Cnidaria > Hydrozoa > Anthoathecata > Hydridae > Hydra > Hydra vulgaris. Next base: position 45,559,403 of record NC_061157.1, on the reverse strand, counting down.
TTGTTTTTATTTGTTGATTCACAATTATTTCTAGTTCTTTAAGATTTCATCTCAAAAACAAAACCATTTTAATGTTGTTTTAGTTTTGCTACTTTTTTTGTTATATATAAGTATTGTTGTTTTTTAAAGCTCATTTAATTTTATTTAATAATTTGTACATATTTGTTAAACATTGTTGAACATTAATGAAGTTGTTTATTTAATAAAATTTGTTTATTAATAACATTGTTATTAATGAAATTATCTGTAAACTATTTATTCAGGAATTTATAACCAATTAAAATAAAAGAGTAATATATAGGTATAAGGTTATAATGCATCGACCTGAGAAAAGAACTAATGGAAATTTCTTAGAGACTTGTTTTTAGTGCAATTTCATTAACAAAGATATGTTAAGGATCCCAAAGTAATATGTGTTTTTTTTTTGTTGTTGTTATAAACCTATATACCAGACAAAGCTTCATTCAATTATTTAGTCCAAATTAATGAGTCACTCAAAATAAAATGTAGTAATTCACCCAATGTTTTTAAATTCACAAAGATTTATGAAAAAAGTTGCATTTTTCTTATTTTCTTTCAAATTTGGTTTTAAAGACCACACATGGTCCTCATCGAGCACACCACTTTAGTGGCATTTGATCGTACCACTCATTACCATTATCAAATCCATCCTATAAAGTCAGAGTGGTTAGCATTATAGCCCACATCAAATTTTGAATTTTGATTTTCAATACTTCAAAGCTGGCTCAATTTACAATAAAGTTTGTGAAAAACTGCAAACTGCAGCATCAGTTTTTGTCAAATAGCATTGCGAAATCATTAACCTTACTGAGTTTTTCAGGAAAATTCTTCAAGTTGTTGAATAAGAAATTTATTTTAATATTCGTAATGAACCAAGGGAGTGAACTCAAGCTAGTTTTGAACTATGTGTAATTGTTATTTTAGATTTTTTTTAGAAGTTTATTACCTGATTCAACGAAGGAGTTCATGGTTTTGCTTCAGTTTCATTCATAGATAGTGAAAAGTTAAACTTCTTAATGAGCTTTCTAATCTGAGATCCATTATGAAAAAGCCACGTCATTTTTAATGGTCTAAAGAAGCAAATGACTTATTTTAGCAATGAGAAATTATCAAGAGAGGGGCAAATCTGAAATTGAAGTTTCAAATTTTCCACTTAGATGAGACAATATGTTTTGTGTTTTTTCAATCTTGTCAATTTTTTAAAATATAATAACATATCTAAAAAAAAATCAAAACAAAGCAGCTTGAGCAAAAAAGACTTGTAATTATTAGAAAAGTTTACTTATATTACGATCCTAAAAAACTTTATTACTTATATAGGGATGGTTAAGCGCAACAAAGTTTAAAAAAATTAGTTTTTATTAAAAAATGATTTATATGTTTCTTTGCAAATGCTAATACACTATACTAGTTTTTAAGTGCACTAAACTGCAACAACTTTTATTTTTTTTGGTTTAGTGGCTTTTGTTAAAAGCTTTTAAATTCTGTGTCAAATTATCTCATTTCAACATATTTGTTGTATCATCCATATTGCAGCCTTTTTTCATAACGCTTTAAGGTATAAAAATATCAATTTTGACTTTTTTTTACAAAATAAGCTAGTTTAGATGTCTACAAACATTGTTAAATACATATTTTTCAAAGAGTTCTGAGAAAACCTTTTTACAAAGAGTTTCTCTTGATTGACCGTTATTTCGAGTGCTGTGCATATATTTACAAAATATAACATGAATTTCGAATACAGCTTTGGTCACAAACCTGGCCCCAGCTATATTTTACCAAACCCAGTCCCAATCAAATATCAAACCCGGTTGTTTACTAGTATTTTCATACACTTTCACTCACGTTTGCTTACAACAAAACGTACTGCAACACTTTTTCTCCACTACTTCGGTTGCAATGGCTGCCAAGGGTTCCGTGTCAAATACGGTCGAATGAGCACTAACTACTTCTAACACTATTAAATTCTGTAATAATATATAGAGATACCATTTTTTGCAAAAATAAACAATTACTTTGTTTATTCAGTGCCTTCATGAGTTATTTCATTAAACCTAACTTTATGGTGTTGAAAAAACGAAATTATTTCTGTCAATTCATGATTTGTTTAAGTTTTTTATTCCCACCATTTAATTTATGTTTATCTCCAACGTTTTTTTGATTCCTCATTGATTTACAGTTACAGTTTACAAAGTTATCTTCACTATTATATTATATTATCTAATATTTTTTTTTTTTTTTTTTATTTGCATTCACTCCCAACAAGGCTGCAAGCAACCACTATTAAGTTGGGAGTTACTAGGAAAAAAAAAGAACAGAGTTATAGAGCAAGGAAACGGTTGACAGAAGACTTGAAAAGTTGAAGGTTGTATGAGTCAGGAAAACATGAAGATGGGAGAGAGTTCCAAAGGATTGAAGTGCGGGGAAAAAAACTAGATGAATAAAAGTTTTTAGAGCATGCAGGGACAGATACAGAAAACGAATGAGACTTAGCTGAATGACGAGTAAAACGAGAATGAATTTTAGTTGATGGAACTAGAGATGATAACTCCTTTGAGCAGTGACCATGATAGTATCTGTAGAAAAGAGAAAGAGATACAACTTTACGACGATGGGAAAGAGGTTCAAGCTTAGCAGATAGTCCAGGTCCAACAACATTTACAATGCGTTTTTGGACCTTGTCAAGAAGAGAAAGTGAATCGTTAGAAGAACCAGCTCAAATATGACAACAGTATTCCATACAGGGACGAATAAGAGATTTGTAGAGGTAGAGAATGGAATCAGAAGTAAGGAAATGGCGAGCACGATAAAGAGAAGCAACCTTAGCAGAAGCTAATTTAGCAATCGATTGTATATATGGTTTCCATGAAAGGTCAGTAGTAAGCGATAATCCAAGAAGACGTAAAGAGGACGACTCAGTAAGAGGATTGCCATTCATTAATATATGAATGTTGACCATATTACGGTAGTTGTTTGCAGTAAGCAATTTTGAAATTCACAAGCCACTGTGAACCCCAATCTATTACTGAAGTGAGATCAGATTCAAGATCAGCTGCTTGTTCTAGGCGATCGAAAAGAGAAGACTTTTTGTCAAGACAGGAGTATAAAGTTGAGTCATCAGCAAAAAGAGCTACTTTAGATGAAAGGTTGTCAGGAAGATCGTTTATGTAGATAAGAAACAAAACAGGGCCCAGGATGGAACCTTGGGGAACCCCAGAAGTTACTGGAAATAAAGAAGAGTGTTGGCCTTCAAGGATGACTTTAATAAACCGGTCAGAAAGAAATGATTTGATAATCTCAAAAACTTTCCCAGAAACACCATATGAAGCAAGCTTATGGAGGAGACCAGCATGCCAAACTTTGTCGAAAGCTTTACATATGTCGAGAGCAATAGCCCTAGCCTCACCGCCTCCATCTAATGCACGATAAAATCTTTCAGTTACAGCAGTTAACAAGTCGGCCGTAGAACGAGAGGATCGAAAATCGTATTGATTTTCTGACAGCAGTTTATTTGACTCAAGATGAGATGTGAGGAATTTGTTGATCAAAGACTCAAAGACCTTGCTAATAACAGAAAGAAGACTGATCGGACGATAATTGGGGGGGTCAGAATTTTCTCCAGAGTTTTTGAATATTGGAACCACAGATGCCATTTTCCTACAAGCAGGAAAACAAGACTCAGTCAAACACTTGTTAAATAGTTTAGAGAGAATTGAAGAAAGTTCTGGAGAACAATTCTGCAAGACTGTGACAGGAATGTTGTCTGGACCACAAGCTGTAGACGAGTTTTATTGAGATATGACTTTAGCAACAGAAGCTGGAGTGATTTGAATGTCTAACAATGGGTCAACCTGTTTGATTGGAATGGAAGGAAGAGAATGTCCATAAGATTCAAGAGTGGAATTAGAAGAAAAGTTCTTTGCAAACAGTTCTGCCTTATCCCTGGGAGAGGTAACAAGATCAGTCCCATGAATGAGAGATGGAATGTTAGATCTACCCTTGTTAACAATGCTGTTGAAGATTTTCCAAAAGTCTTTAGAGCCTAACTTCTGCGATAAGATGCGAGATTTAGTGAACTGAGAATAATAGAGTTTAGCATCAGAAAGCACCTTTTTACATCGATTTCTTGCAATAATAAATAGCCGTTTGTTCTCAAGAGAGTTGTTCTTTTGAAAAAGATGAAAAAAATGGTTACGATTGGATATAGCAGCCGCACAAGAAGGAGAAAACCATGGAGTAGAATGAGGCTTGACTTGAAACCGACGAGAAGGAATAAATATTATACATAATCTGGTCTCGGCTCTCACTCACACTCCCCTGAAATGGTTTATGAGAGCTATTAACGGCTCTCGCAAAAGTTTAATTTTTCTCATAAAAGTATAATTATCATTTTAAATAAAATAAAAAACACCATGTCATTTTAAAAAAATTAATTGCATAATATACTGAATAGCTTTTTAAAAAGCACGGTTGTTGCAATAAAAAATTAGAATTCAAAAAGAGTGCCGATTTAAATGAGGAGCAGCTCGCATAGTTCCCCAACTTCGTTTTAGGAGAGCTTTTCTCTGTTCTCATATCATTTATTTCCGCCGAGGCCTGTATAATTATATTACACATGTATATTACATCATCTACTTTACTAAAATATTCAAGCAGTTTACTTTCTCTTCAAGATAAAATGATATTCTAATATCTGGCAGTAATTTTTCACAAAGTCTTGAAAGTAGCTGCACTGATGATTTTTAATTCATTCTGTGAAAATTCCTACGCAATCAGTATTTCATTGTAGTTTTGATCTAATTGTTCATCTTCATCTGACAATCCATTTTCTAAACCTTCGTTATCTGGATTACTAACCTTTAATGGAAGAGGAATTTTGATACATTTTAACACAAGTCAAGCAGCTAATTGTAATTTTAAAAATTTAATTATTTTATTCTTTGTATTGAGGCCTTAATAATAATTATTGGATGTCCATAAGTAAAATACATAGTAAAGTTACTGATTTAGGACCCCTCCCCCTTGTACTCACCTGTATCCTCTAACAGCCCTCCTCCTCTTGCGTGTGTACACATTATTTATTACAAAATCATCCTCCCCCTCTTTCTCTCTCTCTTTCTCCCTTGACGCATAAGTTTTTCAAAACATTAAAAACAAAAAAAATTCTAGTTAATTCAACATATCTCTGTTACATAATATACTATTGATTTTATAAACATGTAAAACTCAATGCTTTTGTTAAAAAATACTTATGTTATTATTGCTTATGTTAGCATATCAGCAATCAAATAAGTTGAAAATATCTACTCTGCCGTGCCACATATTTTTGCCTGATCACTATTATAATTTTTATATTAACACAAATCTGTGCGAGTGAGAAATAATGAGCAGGAGATTATGCAATAACATAATAATAAAGATATAAATAATGTTATCAAATTAAAATAGTAATGGCAGTTACTAATTTTAATTACTATTGTTATTACATTCAATTTTATTTTTTTATTCATTATAATCATAGTATTTTTTTAACATTAATCAGGTCAGTTATTGTTTCTCTATGCATTATTAAAAAAAATCTATAAATAAACAGTATGTGTTAAAGAAAACAGATAAAATTTTCAGATTTAACACCTCCAAACTAATAAGAAACAATATCAATTATTTATTATTATTTGTTAGGCAAATCCTTTGTTTTCAATTATCATTTTTTACAAATTTTTTAAATAATTATATACAGTTTATGTTTAATTTTAACAATTCAATTTTAATTTTTTTTTATTTTTAGTGCAAAATTATTTAGTGTAAATCTTCCAAGTAGTTTGGGAGTTGGTAAAAGTATTGTTCTTAATATTGAGTCTGTATTTACTCATGCTTTGAGACCATTCCCAGCGAAAATTGGCCAATCAGAAAAGCAGTTAGTCATATACAAAGCCAACACCTATTTCTCTTCGCCATACAAAGTAGTTTACCAAAAAACGACAGTTAAGCTTTCTTCATCCACAATTGAAAGCTATTCCAAATTAAAGCCTTCTAACTCAGCTGATAACACTATCACTTATGGCCCATACAATGATATTAACCCATACAGCTTTCACGAAATGAAAATTCACTTTGAGAATAATTCTCCATTTCTTACTGTTAAAGATATGACACGTTGGATTGAGGTTTCACATTGGGGTAATGTAGCTATTGAAGAAACCTATCATCTTTTACACGAGGGAGCAGAGCTTAAGGTGTTATTCTTTATACTAAAAATATAAATTTTTAATAACATATTTTAACTTTTAGTAAAGATTTAATATTTAAATTTTTAGGGTCATTTTTCACGCTATGACTACCAAAGAACCCCATCTCATGCAGCTGTGAAATCTATTAAATCTGTTCTTCCTGCTGCTGCCAAAGATGTTTATTATCGTGATGAAATAGGCAATATTTCTACCAGTAATCTTTTGAACACACATGACTCTGTTGAACTCGAATTGAGACCAAGATTTCCATTGTTTGGAGGTTGGCAAACACAATACCTTATTGGCTACAATGTTGCTGTTTATGAATATCTCTTCAGAAAGGGTTCAAACTATGTCCTTAAAATGAGATTTATTGATCATGTTTTTGATGATTTTGTCATTGATAAAGTCACTGTCAAGGTTGTTCTTCCTGAAGGAGCGACAAACATTAAAGTCAAGTTTCCTTTTGAAATCAAACAAGAGAAGCAAGAACTTCATAAAACATATTTAGATACTTGTGGAAGACCTGTTTTTGTAATGAGTAAGAAAAATTTGGTAGAAAACCATATTCAAGATTTTGAGGTAAGTTAAATTTACTATTTATTAGCTTGTGTTGTTATATATAGATCATTTTTTAATTGTCTGTTTTAATTTTAAGCTTCATTACACATTTCAAAGTCATTTGTTACTACAAGAGCCAATTCTTTGTGTAGCTGCTTTCTATATTCTGTTTATCAGTGTAATATGCATTATGCGATTAGATTTCTCCATCACAAAGGTTAGTTTTTATACTTTTTTTATATTTTAAGTGCAAACGTATTTACTGCTCTCTATATCTGTGTTACATAAGTAAAAAAAAAAACATTATTTTATACCAATTAAAAAAACATATTAATCCATATTTAAGGCATGTATTCAGTGTGAAAGATTAAACTGTTTCCAGTGTTGTGTATTTTAAGAACCACACCTGAAAAAAATTATATTTTGCCAATGGTAAAAATATGAGCTTTAAGTGATGAATATTTGACATTTTATTAGCTCGTGAGTAAAATAACATTGTTAACTTACCTATGAAATAGGTATTTCTTAATAAAACTTTAATTAATACCTATTAATTAAATCACTAAATTTAATTAATAGGTATTACTTAATTAACTTTATTAAGTCTTGAATAGATTTAATGCACTTGTAATTGTCAACAAAAAAAAATTGAATTTATTTTTATTGATTTTATCTAATTTTTTTTTTTTTTTTTTTTTTCTAACTTGATAGTTTTAACATCAATGTGTTTGTTTATGTTAGCAACTATGTTCTCAGGAAATTTGTCTTGGTTAAAACAAAAAGTTTAGTTAATAAACAGCAGTTAAGTAATCAAACTTTTGTTATCATCTGATATTTTGATTTCCTAATGATTAAACCTTAGTTTAAAGCAGAATTATTAGTCCTTGGCCTTGCCTTAAGGTCAGAAATAAAGGCCTTGGGCTTGAAAATTTTGGCCTTGGCCTTAATTGTTTTGGCCTTGACATTCAAAAAAAAGCAACATAAAATTAAAAATTTCTGTGCATAACCTTGGTCTATTTTAACAACATGTGCTTTTATTGTCACAGCACTTGCTACATACAGTTTTTTTAATAATTGGCCTAAACGTAAGGCAAAAATTTAAGTCTTTGGTCTAGAATATATTTGCATAGGACTTGGCCTTGAACCTTATATTCTTGGCTTTAGCTTTGTATCTTTTGGCCTTGGTTTTGGCCTTGGCCTTGTTAACAACTCTGGTTTAAAGAGATTTAAGCAGAGCTAATTGAAGTATTTTCTTTTAATTTTTTTAATAAGTTTTATTAAATTATGTTTTATTAAAATTTTATTATTAAATGTCATTTTTTAGTTTTTTTTATAATCTTTCAATTCAATAGTTCCAACATCAACTTAATGAGTTGATTGCTTTATGAAGCAAAATTTTCCTTCAAGTACTTTTTCTTGAATTAACAACTAGTAATTTTTAAATAATTTGGTAATGTAGTTAAGTTATACAAATTATTGGATTTATATTTATGTTTTTTTATTGCAAAAACTAGAATACTTCAATATCCAGATTTTTATGAACATTTTTTTTTATGTACCAATTTCAGTTTAGCTAAAATAAAGTTAGCTTCGTATTTAAAAATATCAAACAAAACATTTTCTGATTGATTTTCAATTTAATTTTTTCATTAAAAAGGATGCTGTTAATGAATCACGTATGAAAGTTGCAAGCCTTGTTGAATCTTTATTGGCTGCCTGTGATCGTAGAACAGGACTGAACTCTTCCTTCGATTCAGCATTAGATAATTTCAAGCAAAGTAAAGATCAAGTTAGTTTTACTTCGGCGTTAAAAAAAGTTAATCACGATTATAATACTTTGTGTGCTACTATTAACAATCTTATTGCCTCTCTGTTAAAAGAAGAACCAGAATATTCTGATAAGGTATCATAGTTATACATACATATAAATAAATTTGTTATATATACAATTTTTTTTTCTGTAATTAGTTTAATATTTCTTTTTGTAATTACTTCTTAATAAAATTCTACTATTCAATACTAATTGCTTTATCCTAGCTCTCAGATATAACGAAGAAAGAGGCTGAGCGCAAAGCTTTGATTGATCAGCAAGTGGCTTTAGCAACTAAAGCTGTTAGTGGAAAGCTTAGTAAACAACAGTACACTGATAGTGAACAAATTGCTCTATCTAAGCGAGAGAAAATCACTGAAGAAATAGAAGCCACATTGGCTGCGCTTTCTTAATTGATCAAATAGATTTGTTTAAGCTTTTAATTATATTGGTTTGTTAGGTTTTTTAGAGATTATCAAATGAAAGTTTTAATTTATTTCTAAATTTTGAGTTATGTTGCAGCCGTTCATTTTTGTCTTAAGTGATCTTAGACTTGTTTGTTGTATTTTACGCCCATTTTAAAAGCAACGTGGAATTATAATATGTGGTTTTTGCGATTTAAATCATTGAAGTAAGAAATATCTTGTATTCTTTTCTAACTTTTATATGCCAATTTAATAGAAAAGGTGAATCTATACACTAAAAGTGTTTTGATTTTTCTCCTTAAATGATACTTTGACTCCTCTCTAATGATGCTTTGGATCCTTTAAAATTAGTTAACTTCAAACTTCTTAAATTGTCTAAATCGATCTTTTTTTCATTGTTTTACTGGCAAGACCCCTGAAAAATTTAAATAAAATCAAAAAAAAAAAATTCTTACACAAAAATTTTCGCTGAACGCGAATTTGAAAATGAGGTGTTAAACATTTACTTCGACAGGTAATTTTATAAATAAACTTTTCAAATAATGGGTAAATCATGCAGAGAACAAAATGCTAGACGTAAGAAAACAAGAAGATTTCACTAAAACAAGTACTAGAAATTGGCTAAAAGATTCAACTTTCTTGGTAGCACCTGTTAACGCTATTTAAAATGACCTTTTAACATTTCATTAAGGTGGAAGTCATACAAAAGGTGATTTTAAAATTATGAAAGGAAACAAAGTGTAACAAAAAAAAATTGTATATCCACAATGGAGTAAAGAACTAAAAATTTATCATTTTCTTTCCTGTTTTCAATTAAACTATAGACCTATCTAAATATATCTAGATGCATCTATAATACATTTAACTCATAGGTTTTACTTAAATCAGAATACTTAAAAATATTAATGTAATCTTTTTGCTTTGATCTGATATTTTTTTTTTTTTTTTTTTTTTTATGGTGGTATTAGCCTATAAAATGTTAAAATTTTCGAACTTTTTTTTTCAAATTTGACAAATAGACTTCAAAAATGCACACTTTTGCTATATTTATGAGTAATTTAGTGATATAAAATAAAAATCCATAATTACAATTTCAAAAGGAAGCCATTAGCAATTACATTGTAACTAGAAAACAATGCTACTTTGAAATAAAGTTGCAATATATTTTTTAAATTAACAGAGATCTCCAATAGATAGATATATATTTATATAGATTTATATATATATTTTTATAGACTTATACACACATATATATATATATATATATATATATATATATATATATATATATATATATATATATATATATATACACACACATATATATATATATATATATTGTAATATACAGTGAGCCTCAAGAGTAAGTTGACAGGCGTATATTTTGTGAAAAACTGCTGTATCGCGATCAAAAAGAAAAGTAAAATATTGCAAAACTTTCTTCGAGATACAGTTATATTTTAAAAGTATTACAAAAATAGCAAAAAACATAACTAGATAAGTTATATCACGATTTATATAATTGGCATATCCAAAAGTCTGTTGACAAGTGTTTTTTTAATATACAATCACCGGTAAGTTAATGAAATAAGCAGAATAATGGCTTAATTAAGTTAAATAATATTTTAAATAAGCATTTTAAATGTCACTTTGTGTTGAACATCATATTGACAAAATAAACTTTTTTGAGATGGCACACCGTGAAACTTCGACTGATACCAGGATTGAAATTTATCGTTTAATTGAGGAGGAAGGAAAGTCATTGAGAGAAGTAGCAAAGATATTTGGATTGAGTGCGGAAGGTGTAAGGATGATCGTTAAGCAAATAAACCAGCGAAAAACGGTAGAAAATTCAATTAGATCAGGTCGACCAAGGAAGACAACTGTAAGAGATGATAAACTGATCGTTAGATCATCGGTTGAAACGCCAAACATGAGTCCAATAGAACTTAAAAACGAATTAAATTTGGCAATTAGTCCTCAAACAATTAGAAAACGTCTCAATGATGTCGGATTATACGGTAAAGCGATGCGAAAAAAACCATTCATCTCTATAAATAATTGAACAAAGAGGCTGGCGTTTGCTACAATGCATATAAAGTTGCCACTCGAAGTCTGGAAATCTGTAATTTGGACAGACGAATGAAAATTTGAACACCAATCGACAAAGAGAAGAAGAACGGTCTTCAGAAAAAAGAATGAGGAGTTTTTAATGCAACATGTGATACCTATAGTCAAGTTTGGTGGTGGGTCGGTAATGCTGTGGGGTTCTATTTCATGGAACGACCCTGGTATTATCGAGTTGATCAATGGTAAAATGACCAAAGAAGTTTATCTCGACATCGTACAGCGAAACGTCTTTGCTTCTGCGGCAAAATTAAGGATAGAGGACGATTTTATATGGCAGGAGGATAATGATCCAAAACATACACCAAAGATCGTCAAAGATTGGTTCGTTGATCATGAAATTTTCAAGTTCGATTGGCCTGCTCAATCGTCAGATTTAAATATAATCAAAAATATATATGGGAATTCTTGGATAGAACTATTCGTCAAAACAAAAACCAAAAAATGACATGTTTACAATAATCAAATGTCATTGGGAAGAAATTGACACTAATTTCATTCAGAAATTAGTACTTTCGATACGGAAATTAGTACTTTCGATACCGAAACACTTGCAAGCTGTTATCGATGTTGAAGGTGGACCAACAAAATATTAAATGGATTGCGTTTGCACCAAAATAACAAAACCATTTTGTTTAAAATTGTGTTCTTGTCGCTGTCAACAAACTTTTGAGCCGCACCTTTTTGCGTTTTACCTAATTTTTTATCGTTCTAACGTTAATCGACTGCTGTTCTATTTTTATTTCAAACATTCTTTTTGTTTTCTATTAAACTAAATACTTTCTACCCTTAAATATCTTCTCAATAATAAAATAATGCCTAAATATTCACTTTTTTTAAATGTCAACTGACTTTTGAGTGTCACTGTATTTAAAAAAATATATTACAACAATGTACTTTGAAAAAAAATCTTTGTATAAGTCATTTCATTGCCAAATAAGAAAGATTTTCTTTGAATTATTAGAAATCCATTAGATGACAGAACACTACAGTGGTTATCTAAAACGCATCTCTAGAACTGCCATATATTGTTAACTGGTAAATGATTATAATGGTAATACAAGTTTATTATTATTATAATTACTTTTGTTATTATTATTATTATTATTTCCTTTATAAATAAGTATAATATTTAGATATTTATGAGGATTCACATTAACCCACAAAAAATTTTATTAATGGAGTCCATATAAGATGTAGAAACTGCAGCATACGCAAATTCCTGAGATTTTGCACAATAGATATAATCAAAAGGTTGATTGTTTCATTTGGCAGCATTTTCTAATTAATCTTAGCCAAATGTCTTCAAGATTCCTTGCAGGTTGGTTTGAACATGGGCGCTTGTTACATATGATTGCTGCATGTTTCTC